>CM041786.1:98259728-98870428 GCA_023375725.1 Nephotettix cincticeps | reverse complement strand
TTATGATACAGTAAGAAATGCAGAGTCTTGTGAAATAGCTGTGAAACAGTTATTTTATAAGAATGTCTTGGGTTCCAGGGTGTTGGTTGATTTTTAAAATCGTAAGATAAAGAAGAATCGCAGCAGACCTGCGTACTCAGCAAATTTCTAAAACAGTAATATAATAATAATATATGACAAGTTTTATAACTATCTGTTGACAAATATGAGAGTTATTTGCCTATTCTCCATAAGATTAACATAGGAAAGAGTATGAAAGTTTGCTGCTGTGAGGAACATTGAAAGTAGGCATTTCTAGCACAAACAAAATTTATTTTGACCATTCATAGGAAGTTCCATAAACATCTGTACATAAATAAAGGAGTTTGCCTATTCTATATATGATTAACATTGAAAAACATTGTATGCAGGATAGCTGCCATGATAAACCAATCAAAATACAACATACTGTGCTTAAATTTTTTAATATCTGTAACCGTTGAGATAGAGAAAAACTTTGAGGAGCTAAATTGTGTAGTTTTTTAAGCTGATTCTAATGGTGTAATATAAAATATAAAAAATTTAAATTACATTTAAAAACATAAAAAACCCAATTTTTGAGTACAAAACACCCCCAAACTACCCGTTCCCATTGACCGATATATATTTTTTTTTATTGGAAGAGGCGGATTACTCCCAAGGCACTTCAGCCATAGCGGCTTTTTGCACACCCCGTGTGGGTTGCGTCATTATCACATAGGAAAAAGCCATTGGTGATTGGCGGGATTTGAACCCGGGATTTGGTCTCGATCGGACCATTTTACGAGAGTTATCAGAAAATAACTCTCTTTGTTTGTGTTTGTGAAGACTCACAAACACACACACACACACACACACACACATATATATATATATAAATTTTAACGACTATTGTTTTTGGTGCCTCTGGGCACCTAAACACAAAAATGGTCTCGGGCTTAAGTCTTACCATGAAACCTACGGTAATAGCTTCTTCCCTATGTGAAATTCGCTAAAAGAAAAAACTGAGGACTGTTTTAGGCAGAAACAGCTCAAACAGACAGCTGACTTCGTATATATATATATATATATATATATATATATATATTTAAAATTAAATGGAAGAGAAAGGGACATACATAAGCTTCACAATAAAAAATAATCTGACCTTTCTAGACATATAGAAAAAAATTTTTAAATACCTAATCTCAAGGATCCCCACTCACCCACTTTAAAAATTTAAATTTTTAGTATCTATTAACATAGGATTTTCTCAAAATTTTGGGTTCACCACTGTACTACTATGTGATGCATATTTACTGTAAAGAATAAAAAGTATATAAAACACAAAAAAGTTTCAATACATTATTTAAGAATTTATAAAATCTATAAGGGCGAATGGATTTATGAAGTATTGATTTTGTTGGTAAATATAAAATAGGTGAGGTTGTGCAGACTCATAATTTTTTTGAATATGAAATACCAGTTATGAGATAAGGACAATATACCTCATGATAGTCTGACACTTCCGAGTTGTTGAATATCAAAATGTCAAAAAACAATGACTACTCAGGCGCACTGGTGTATAAAAAATTAGCTGGGTTATAGTTAAAAAGTAAATTAAATATATTTTGGGTATTATGGATGTCCCACAATGGGTCATCCTCAGCAAGAATGTTAACATAAATATCATGTATGTAATAATTGAGAGGTTCTCAATTTTAGCGAATTTCCCATAGGGAAGAAGCTATTAGCTAGTGTAGGTCTCATGGCAAGACTTAAGCCCGAGACCATGTTATTTTTTTTGTCTTTAGGTGCCCAAAGGCCAAAAACAATAGTCGTTAAAATTTATATATATAGTGATAGCAATGAGACAATACAGTAAAAATACCCCCGTCGCAGCAGCAACTCAACAAATTTCCAAATCAATAATATAATAATAATAATATGTAACAAGTTTGATTAAAATCCATAAACCTGAGAATTATTTATATATTCTCCATAATATTAACATGGGAAGAAGTGTGCAGGTTTTCTGCTGTGAGGAACACTGAAAGTAGGCATTTATACCATAAACAATTTTTAGTTTTAACATTTATACCAACTTTCATCAACATCTGTCCATAAATAAAGGAGTTTGCCTATTCCCTATATGATTAACATGGGAAAAGAGTATGCAGGTTTTCTGCCATGATAAACACATAAACTATGATTTTTAAGCATAAATGGATAGCTGATTCTAATGGTGAACGATAACATTTAAAAAATTTTTTTAATTACATATGAAAAACTCAAAAAACCCAAGTTTTGAGTACAAAACCCCCCCCAAACTACCCGTTCCCATTGACCATGTCTTTGTCAGGTTTACGATCTCGTCCGAGCAAATGTAAGAATACAAGTCTCTACCAAGTTTGGTTTTGATCGGACCATTTTTACAAGAGTTATCGTGTTCACAGACATATATATATATGAAAATTTAAATGTCCTGACTGCTAAATGTTTAGAAGCTCTAAATAATTTAATGCATGCAATGTTGAATGATGGTATACACACTTTTATATGTCTTATTTATTTGTAGATAATTTTGCCTACCCTGCTCTCATTAGAAACCACCAGAGAAACTATGAGTTCTGATTTCTCTGGAGTACAACCATTACTGAGGATCAGCCTTTCGACCTTCTCCGAAGTCCACGTTGCTGTCTCCTCTGACAATCAACTGATTGGATCTGATCTTCAAAAAATCATAAAAGCTGGCAATGCTATTTATGAACCAATTTCCTCTGAGACTGACTTTGATGCTTGTAATTATATTAACATTTTGAATTTAATTTGTAATAATCAGCACTATGGAGTATGGATCGATATATCTTTGTTAGTGTCAAGTGACAGGTAGTGGTTAGTCATCATCATTGTCGTTGGTGAAGCTGTACCGACCAAATTAAATTAAATTTTAATTTGAAGTTCATTTTTTTCAGAATTCAATGAAATATTGTAGCCTATACTGATTTTTCAAATAGTATGTAGGTTAGTGGCCATATAAGAAACATTGTTATATTTACACCAGATATCTCCAGATCCCCAAGGACCCCTGGGCATGTTTTAAGGTGAGCTGTCATAGTAAGTCTTCCACTGCAGGTTGATAGCTCACATCAAAGTTGAAGAAACATTCAAATTCAAACACAGGAATCAAGTGGGGATGCCATTTTTTGTTATTTCATGTTAAAATATTATTTTTTATAAAGAGAAATTCAATAAGAAAGGTAATTTTTTCTTTCATTACAATGCTGTCAACTATGAGCTGATACTGTAATTTTCTCAAGGAGTTTGATGTTTTGGCATTAGAAAAACTATACACTAATAACTCCCTGCTCTAACGGTGTAGTTGTAGTGCAGGACCAATGGTCAAAGCATTTACTGATGAGTGAAGCATTGGAACCTTCGGAAGTACTCGGGTTCAAATCCTGACCATGAGTAATCCCAATTAGGCTTGTAAATGTGTGGTATAGTGATAAGAGGGCCCAACTAAATGGTGCCTGCTTTGGGTGGAATTTAACAGCATTTGTAAGCTGAATTGGGATTGCAGTAGTCGCCTATTTTGCTTATTAACCAATTTTGCTATGTGGTGAGGGCATGTGTGAGGGGTGTTTAGTACTACAGCACAACATTAAATTGATTAAATGTATTAAATCATTTAATTTGTTTATGTTCATTAATCCGGGTTACAAATACAGTATTTCAGAATCAATGACTAATAATTATGAAGACAATTTACACTATAAAAGTGTTAAAATTAATTTTTTTTTAAAATTAAAAAAAAATTAAAAATTAAATAAAAGTAAAATCGGTGATCCGGAGGCTACAATGGTCAAATTAATCCACACCAGGGAATATCACATCCACAACACTTGTAATCTCAAAGAAGTTCGACTACAGGATGTGCCACCATCCCTATTTGTTGAAATGTTAGGATGACTTGTAAAAATGGTATAATAATATGTTAACCTGGATTTTTGGGATTTGTTTCAAAAAACTTTGTTTTATTAGGGACCTTGTCTTTAAAAGATCTGGGCAATTTTTAAATGTGAGTTCAACACCTTAACTGCCGTGCTGGTTCAATCAGGTTGCCACAGGTAGGTAAGCTGGATGATGGGCTGACACTAGGGCCGGTGGCAAGGGCTTTGCAGTGTTTTACCAACTTGGAAATAGAGTCAATTGTTGCACTCCTAGCGGCTTTTTCGTGAACTAAATCGACAAAGTATCATCCCATGCCTCATAGATAACTTATAATACCTAAATGAATAAAAAGTAAAAATAAATAGTCCTAAGCAATTTGCAAATAAAACTATAATTTTATTTACATGGATTGGTTTGCATTGGATTGGCTTGTGGATGTTAATTATTGAAAAATTTGTTTGATCAGACTAAGGTACTTTGGAGATTGCTTAAGAGTTTCCATTGTACATAAAAATATATCTAGAGCACAGTAAAATACGAGGTCCCCTCTTTGTCCATTAGCAATTTTTTAAGGCAATGAAAAATAACTTACCATATTCTTTACCATAAATATTAGCCAAATTATTTCCATAAAAATAAATAAATAAAATAATAATTTATAATATATAAATATATTTAGTAATGTTTTACTATGTTAAAATGTACTTTTTATGAAAGTGAATCTTCATAAAAGTAACAGATACATTTAAGATATTTGACGACTAACTGACTTGTATTGTTTTCAGACTTTATTGAACAAATTAAAAATAATCTGGTTCAGTATGAAAGACAAATGATCGCTGGGTTCAAATACAACAGCAGTATGTTCATTGGAGGTTGTGGCACAAAGTTCATTCATTCTGCTCCCCTGGTGTTGAACATGATTGCTAACACACTCCTTGAATTTAACAATATTAGTTCCAGTATCACTGTTTACAACCATCCTATTGTTGTTCAAGATGGAGTAAGTATTTGTTACTGGATTTATTTCATGTTTTTTTTTCTCAGAAAGTGTTATAGATTCTCTATACACCAGTGTCCCAGTAATCCAAACGTCCGGCTAATTTGAACAACTTGATTGGGAAAAAGGTTACTGAGTATGAATTAAAAACAAAGCAATGTAATTTCAACTATACCACTTTAATCTATAGGACGTTATCATTTATTTATAAAGTACTTCGTATACAATGTTAATACAATAACATACTTTTGGAACGTAAGAATTCAGTTATCGTATTTTAACGTTACAAAGAAATTCTGTTAGCTAATGCAAAGTTGTGCCATCGTCTCATAAACATCAAGTATATATATGTAGCAGTACACTGTTGCTCAAGATAGCATAGGGTGATGTCTATCTACACTCAAAGTACATCACGATAGACTCGATTCTCATGGTTCGACTCTTTATCATCGTTTTTCGATGAACTACTATTTGAACAATTGAGTTCATCACCAGCAATGACCGCGATCCTGTGAAAAGTAAACCTACAGACAGCATTATTTTACCATTATTTGTTTTTATGTGTGTGTCGTGTTTTATATTTCTAATGACGGGTCCATAACAGATAGATCGTCTCTGTAGGAACACTGTTAAGAACTCTGTAGGATGCCATTCAGGCAAAACATGTAGTGGACAAACCTGTATATGAACTGAGATAATACGTAAGAAAATTGGGATAGATACACAGTTCGGATCTAAAATAATGCATTTGATTAATACTTTTAATGCAAGTTTACACTGCATTTCCAGATAATCTGAACAACTTTGTTATCCAATCAGGATTCGGTCTCAATTAGAGAGGATAACCGGGACTCTGATGTACTTATATTGAATAATTTTTTGTATAGTTGATTGATTTTGCAAGCTCTTGGACTCTCAAGTTTTTTTAATTTTTTTTATTTGTCATCCAAGGACTTTTTGGCCTAGGTCATCGCCCGGAACCGTTTTATACATTACTTCAGGCTAGACCTTGTGGGTTGCGACATTATCACATAGTTAAATGCTATTGTGGTTTGGTGGGATTTGAAGCTGTGACCCTGGGCACCAAAACCCCACGCTCTATCCCTAGACCAGGGTGCTCCCCTTTATTTATTTTATTTTTTATTTACTTTATTTTTATTTTGAGACTATGTCTGGAACTTTTGATCTTAAGGCAGCAATACAACCTCATGTTCACCTTTTGGAAGAAAGTGCAAAAGTATTTATATAACCCATTGGCTAACAATCCTGAGTATACTCGTATTCGCTGTAAGCGGTCCTATCGCGTCACCTCAAGGATACGCTCGATTGAGCAATGATAAAGACAGAACCCAACATTCACATTGCTATTGCCATGATTGAAGAAATAGTGAAATAGAGGAAGAGTGAGTTTATTGTTTAAATACCTCATATAAAATATTTAATTAGATTGATTAATTTTACGTTATGAAATTTTATAAGGAATCAAATGTGCATATCTTTAAATTATGAATTTTGGTAACATCTCTTTAAATATGATTTTATAAAATATGTTGTATTTAGGTCAAAAACAAATTGACCATTATATTTTTTTTATATTTTGATAAAAAATATAAATTATATAAATGTGTGTATTACATACCGTACACACCCACACACACACACATACATATATATATATATATATATATATATATATATATATATATATATTTAACCCTTAAAACTCTAAAATGATATTAAAAATATTAGTGTAAAAAAATCATTTCAATTAATAGAGTAGTAATTGTTGCTACAATGACAGTTATAGTATAAGCCTATATTTGACATTTATACAAATTTTCTCAGGAAGCCGAAGGATGTTTAGGTGGCAAATTACAGGTTGGCTAATGTATTAATTCCACATTGGCTTTGATATAAATTTGAAAGCAATAGTTTCACATGGTTTCACTGTCATTTGTTCAACCATCGGTAATCTAATAGTCTGAACAAACTGTGTTCTTCCAGGAAGACGTATGCAGTTTGTTCGCTTCAGCAGAGTGGCACGTCTCAAAGTTTCCATTACATGTGATATTTGTTTCTCTTGGTTTGCTAATACTTACGATGAGTTTTATATCATTCCCTCTCGAAGAGAGAGTTTCCAACTCAAAGCAGTTGCAACTCATGAGTGGCGTCTCTCCTATACTATATTGGATAGTCAATATAATTTGTGATTACATTGTCTGTGTAATAACCATGGTGTTTTGTATTGCTTCTTTCTACTTTTTTCAAACATCCGCTATTTACAGTTCTTCTGGATACATGGGTGAGTTCTATGAAATGTTTCTTGTTTTAACCAATAACCAATAAAAAAATAAAATTTTTAAGATATTCTAGGAATTGAAGTCTTTTAAAAACTTATGACAATTGATTGATTTTTTAAAAAGAAATTAAAAATATACACCACCATTTGGAGAGCAAGTTCTAAGAGTAGTGAAAATATTTGTGAAAAAACTAAGACAAAGTGTCTTAGTCTTAGGCATAGTTTCCTTGCACTTCAGAGAATATTACATTATTAAAAGGCATAAGGGATATCTTGCATTTATTTTTTCTCTAGTAAGAGTGTTCTATGAGAAATTATCATAATCAGACCAGTTCGTAATTCAGAGGCAAAAGTGGTTTGGATCCCACATTAAACTGTAGGTCCATTCCTGTAGATGCCAACGGGCCCGTTGGCCTATTAAGAACAGTCCTGTCTAAAGAAAATGTTGGCCTTGATCAGTTACAAGACTACAGGATTATCTCACATTAACTTCTCATTCATACTTAGCATAAAATTAATATCTGGACACGTCAGCATTTCAAAAGGTAATAGTTATAGTGGTATAACTATTACACGCTTCCGCTGGACCACGGCGTCTGCCAAATGAGAGACGCCGGTTAAAGTGTTTTAGCCAACCACAATTGTTTTAGCCGATCATTTACTGTTTAATTATCCATACAGTTATTATTAGCCTGTGATCAACTGATATTTTTAGAAACGGAATGAGGATTGAAAAGCAAAAGAAATTTAATTTACACCAATTAATTGGTTTGTTACAGTGGCTTCAATCAATAGAATGAATACGTTTTCTATCAAAACATAGAATATTTTGGAAATACTTATTTCTGCTTTTATTTTGCACAGCTATGTTACCCTTAAGTTTTTACAAATTGTTTAGTAACCTGATGATTTTGCATTTATTACATATATAAAACAAATATTTATGAAAAACCTCTATTCACATATTGTTCCCCGCCGTCTTCAATCAAGAACTGTCAAACGGTTATAAACAGATTTTTTTGTTTGTATTGTTTATATTTGATTCTCCATAAGCGTAATGTTATATTTTTAGATTTTAAACTTAATATTACAAGAAAACCAGAATTTTCCTGGATATTAGACCTATCTAGAACTTATTTTCTCCTCGGAAATTAGTTATTTCCAAAATTTAAAGAAATTCCTTAGAGCCTTTTTCGAGATACGTGTGCAAATATATATATATATATACAAACCTTACTCGTATTATAGTATTGGATACACCTTATTTACCAAACCTAGAACCAATTCTCTATTATCATAATGTTTTCCAAGACCTCTAAACCCAGTAGATTAACTTTAAGTAAATTATATGTTGGTTATGTGGGTTTTTAGCGTATATCCTATGAAAAATTGAGCTATTCACATGACCTGCATGGTGACATTTAAGCCCAGGACCAAGGTAGAAGTTCATAACTCTAACTCCTGAAGACGTTTAGGCTGGTAAAAAAAAAAAAATAAATAAATAAATAAATAAATATATATATATATATATATATATATATATATATATATATATATATATATAATACATATGCATGTGTCGACACGATAATGGCCGCACTGACATAATCAGACAATAATATTATTATACAATTTGGTTAAGTTTTAAGTTGTTCCTTTTTATAATATCTTGGACAAGTTCATTGGGCAATGCAATCAATCTACATTAACTACACTTTGGGGAGGGGGTCGTACTCCAAAAATGAGATATTCAAAATGGTAAATACAGTACATTGCTAATCTTATGGAGTATAGCTAAAAATCAATAACTCACTTATTTAGTTTAATGTTCTTTCAAATTTTGTGTGCAAGTCCATATAGATAAGTTTTATCAATACATCTATAAAAACCCCAAATTTAATTTTTTGTGGTAGCAAACTTACATACTCATTGCCTACCTAATTCTGATGAAGAATAGATAAATTGGTATAACTTGCTTAGATATTGACATAATTTTATCAAATGTTTTTTTTACTTATGGTGAAAAGACTTAATATAAGCACATAACCATATAAAACAACCCTTATTGCAGCAAACCTGCAAATTCAGTAGGACTATTTGATTACTATGATATAAGTTCTACAAAATTCTACTCATTCTACTCGTGCTGCGTGCAATCTTGTTGAGCTTGGAAATTTCAAAGTGCTGTTTAATTAAGGAATTTATAATTTTAGTCACAAAATATTTTGATGGACAGTTATGCACTTTTTACATTATTTTTTTTAATCTTAAAAGGATTGGAAAGTTAAAATTTTATTTAATTTTATTAATTATATTTTTAAACTAAAGTTTTCATAATTTTGTTATGATATTTGTAATAAAGCTCTCTAAAATAATTTAAAAACATGTTTAATCACAGACAATAAAGGTTATTTATTAAACTCAGGAGCATTAAAAGGTCAATAAAGGTATAGCCTGAAGGAAGGAGAAATTAAATCTTAATTACATTTCTTGATTCTTATCCCTCATGTACTATTTTTTCCAGGAACCCTGATTGGTCTGTTTGTATTATATGCCATCAGTGGAATCACATTTGCACATTTCTTCAGTTTCTTAATCAGAACTCCAGTTAAAGCAGCTGCACTATTCATTTTAGTCAATATAATAACAGGTTAGTAAATACATATTTTTGTCTGCTGAATACATATTAATTTCAGTTATTTTTTAACACATTCACTGAGGTTGGCTCCAATCGGTGATGGGCTGAGTTTGTATTACCGGGACTCTTGTCCTTTGCCGTGTGGAGCGTATGATAACCTGATAACCAAAGATGTAGTCTCAGCTACATTTTTAGTTGTCAGGCTGTTAACACGAATAGTACGCAGGTCGGGAATTCCCCCCTGCAGTGACGTGATTTGTCCAAAAAAAGTCTAAGTGCACTATTATTCTCCCCCCGCGAAGCCAGTGTTTGCACGTAAAATGTAAGTACATTTTATTTATATTTAAAACATGTGAAAATATCACGTTTCTTACATTTAATTCAATAAAAAAATAGTGCAATATCAAAACTTAGCTTTTTTTCTCTCTAATGGCAATTTAAAAAAAAACTCTGATTATCCGAATGGGTCCCGGTCCCCATTAATTTGTATAATTGAGTTCAACTGTATTGCCTTGAACAATGTCAACAACCCAGCTTCATTGTGAGCTCAGCCTTGTACTGGGAACATTTATCTAATTGCCGCATTTGAAATGTTTAAGAAATTTTATGATTAACTGACTCATATTGATTTCAGACTGTAAAAACTTAAAAAATATCTAAAAATACTCTGGTTTAGTATGAAAAAGAAACAATTGTTGTATTCAAATAAAACAGCAGTAAGTTCATTCATTATGATCAATATCATTGCTAACACACTTATTCAATTTGTTTTATTTCAGGTGTATTTCCTGCTGTGTTTCTCATCTATGCTTGCTCAACCAGTTCAGATTATGACATATATAGATATGCTTTATCTCTGAACCCAGGATTTTCTATGACTTTTGCCTTATCCAATTTGTTAACTGCCATGTACATTGATGGCACATGTGTTCAATGTAGAAGTGGTTGTAAAAGTAAGTCATTTTAATCAACTAGCTTGCAGTTATTATTATTTTTTATAAATTAATCTATTTAACCCTTTAAAGAGTGTGGACGTCATATGACGTCACACACGTCATATGATACTCACAGGAGTATTGTTGAAAAGCTAAAAAATGACTATGTACCGGTAGTGAAAAATGAAAAAACCCTTTTTTTACAAAAACTTGTTTATTTAATAGAAATAAGCATAAAAATCCTAAACACCACCATCGCAGCAGATTTGTGTACTCAGCAAATTTCCAAATCAATAACATAATAATATATAACAAGTTTTATCATTATCTGTTGATAAATATGAGATTATTTCCCTATTCTCCATAACATTACGTGGGAAAGAGTATGCAGGTTTAACTAGGATACTAACCTTTTCCGTCCAAACAGTTTATGTTGTATTGTGCGACTATGCACATTTCAAAGTCGACTTCATCATCAGGTCAGGATCATGTCAAAATTTTGTCATAAAGACACGTCAACTATTTAAAAACACCAAGCTCACAAAACACTAATAAAATATTAAAAGTTCACTAGGCCTATTTTAAAAACACAGGCTGGGGATAGACTCCAACTGAGGAAGTGACCACCCTTATCCAATCCCCACTTGTTGACTTTGAACACTTCCTATCTGCCGTTTCGACTGGATTTTTTGTAATGCGATTGAATAAAACATTATTATTATACTTTAGCCTTGTTCAAGACATAGTTTGGTTGGTTTTTATGCAGGTTCGCTGCTGTAAGGAACACTGAAAGTAGGTGTTTCTAGCGTAAACAGTTTTTATTTTAACCATTCATACCAACTTTCATCAACATCTGTCCATAAATAAATGAGTTTGCCTATTCTTCATAAGATTAACATAGGAAAAGATTATGCAGGTTAGCTGCCATGATGAACACATAAACTATGATTTTTAAGCATAAATGGATAGATCTCAACCACATGAAGCTAAATGTCAAGATTCATCCAAAAATAGTGATTAATAAGTGAAATATTAATTTTCTCATCCTCGGTTAAGATTAACATTGGAGCCCCAAAATACAACGTTCTATTTTTAGATTTTTTGATATCTCCGTAACCAATGGAGATAGAGGGAAACTTTAAGGAACTAAATTGTGTAGTTTTTAAGTTGATTTTAATGGTGAAAGATAAAAATTAAAAATTTTTTAAATTACTAATGAAAAAAGTAAAAAACCCAATTTTTGAGTTAAAACCTCCCCCAAACTACCCGTTCAAATTGACCGATATGTCTGGTTTATGAACTCGTCCGAGCAAATGGGGGAATACATGCCTCTACTAAATTTGGTCTCGCGGACCATTTTTATGAGAGTTATTGTGTTTACAGACACACACACACACACACACACACACACACACACACACACACATATATATATATATATATATATATTTACTATTGTTTTGTATTGACTATTTTTGTTGTCCTCTGGGCACCTAAAGACGAAAAATAACATGGTCTCAGGCTTAAGTCTTCCCATGACGCCTACGGTAATAGCATCTTCCCTATGGGAAATTCGCTGAAAGATAAAATTTTAATAACAGAGATTCATTTGTGAAAAATTACAGAATTTCATCCTAAACACAAAAATACAGGATTCATTCTTAAAAAAAACTACACAACAAAAATATTTAGAAGAAACATATATTTAAACTAATTGACTGTTAGCGAATTTCCTATAGGGAAGAAGCTGTTACTGTAGTTCACATGGCAAGACTTAATCCCGGGACCATGTTATTTATTTGTCTTTAGGTGCCCAGAGGCCAAAAACAATAGTCGTTAATATATATATATATATATATATATATATATATATATATATATATATATATATATGTATATCCTTAGTAAATGATTCTATTCAACTGCCTAAAACCATATTATTTCAAAATTTGTATTGACAACTTTTCTTAGAATTTATTTATGTTTTGTTTTGTTTTCATATACACAGTTACTATTTCTATTTGCTTAAAAACGTTTTGTATTAAAACGAAAATTTGCAAACAAAACCAACACTCTCATTCATTCACTATACTAATCTAAATTTTGTTAAAAGTATTTATAATATCATCATTTGGCACTTATGAAGAATATACATACACACACACACACACACACACACACACATAAATATATATATATATATATATATATATATATATAAATATATATGTGTGTGTGTGTGTGTGTGTGTATGTGTGTATGTATATGTGTGTGTGTGTGTGTGTGTGTCTGTCAACACGATAACTCTAGTAAAAAGGGTCCGAGACCAAATGTGGTAGAAACGTGTATTCCTACATTTGCTCGGACGAGTTCGTAAACTAGACATGTCGGTCATCAGAAAAGGTATTTTGGGGGGTTTGTACCACAAAAATTATTTTTTTTTGTTTTTTTCATGTAATTTTTAAAATTTTAAAATTTTAAATTTTTATCTTTTACTATTAGAATTAGCTCAAAAAACTATACAGTTAAGTTTCTTAAAGTTTTTCTCTATCTCCAACGGTTACCGAGATATTAAAAAATCTAATCACAGTACAATGTATTTTGGGGCTCCATTGCTAATCTTATGGAGGATAAGAAAAATTAATATTTCCCTTACGTTCCCATGTTAATCTTATGGAGAATAGCAAACTCCTTTATTTATGTCCAGATAATGATAACACTTGGTATATGGTCAGAATAAAAATAGTGTAAGGTAAAAATGCCTACTTTTACTGTTCCTCAAAGCAGCAAACCTGCATACTCTTTCCCATGTTAATGTTAGGGAGAATAGGCAAATACTGTACTCTAATTTATTTATTATTTGAAACGCTACAAAACAGGCTTATGCCCAATTACATTGTTCCATTAATGAATTAAAAACTATTTGGAAACACAAGCACCAGTTCTTCACTACCACTTAAAATTAAAATTTTTCCTATAATTTTTATAATAAACACTATCAAATGAGAATGAATAATAAATAGATCAAACAATTTAAAAATGAAAACAACAATAACAACAATCAACAATTTAAACATTTTAATAATTTCAATAAATATATTGATAAATAATTAAAAATATAATTAGGAAATAGAAAGTACATTAATTTCTTAACCAAACAAAATATTAAAAATATGCTCATGAAATTTAGCTCTGATATCAAATAAATTTAAACAATTATCATTTAAGCAAAGGCTATTATAAATTCTGACCATTTTATTATTAGGTGTAGCAAGGTACAAGTAGCTCCTAGGTTTGTGCTAGAGTAAGAGAGTCGCACATCAACAGGTATTGATTGATCAATCTTGTCACATACTTGTACTATCATTGTCATATTATTGATTTGGAAATTTGCTGAGTACGCAGGTCTGCTGCGACGGGGGTATTTTTATTCCTGTTCACCTGGTATTGATAAAAAATTCCAAACGGTTATCTTCTAGGAAAAAAAACTCTGAGCCAAACTTCATTTCAAGAAAATTCTTATCCCAAGGAAAAACAAGAAACCATTTTAAATTATAGATATGCATATCAGTATTTTTTTATGATTCATCTAAAGTTTGTATTATAATTTCAACAACTGTTTCAAGCATTTAAAATGACATGGTATGTAGGTGTCTGAAATTGATGTTTAGTGATATTTATGGTGAGAATGTCAACGATAATAAAAATATTTGATTAGGTAATTCTTCTCACCAGTTTTGCTGGATGAAAAACAGGAGAAATATTTGGTGGACTTCATAGGTCAAGGACAACTTCACAATAATTATAACAACTATATTATGCTCTTTACTGAAAAGATCAATGATAAAACTATATTTTTTGCAGTTGAAGATCCTGTTCAGTTCTACAAATCAGGACAAGAATCTAAAACTCCTCATGGAATCCTTGACTTTATCATTTACCTAGCAGTGGACACTATTTTATATTTCTTCCTGGTCATAATAATCGAATATGGGGTGATAAAACAAATTTGGTTCTTCATTTCAAAAATATGGGTGAAAATGGAAAATGGTGTTTTGGAAGAGGATAGAGATGTTGTAATAGAGAAAGAAAAAGTAAAATCATCTTGGAAAGTTAGAGGTGGGTGTTTGTTTTTATTTGTTAGAATTTTTAATACAAACTTTGTATTATTTGTTTATATTGGTATGAAGCAGATAATATCTTTAAAATTCATGATGGTGTTGGTTATTAATTAATTGTGCAATATCTTCTATTGGACTTTTCCAACGTGTCTGTGTTTTTAACACTACACAACGTTTCTGGAGGTGGAGAAACTCCTCCCGTTTTCAAGTGACTAGCCAACATACCCGTTCTTCGCACGGGTAAAAAAGGTTGAGAGGTGAACTGATACTTTTAAATTATCGTTACCGGTAATCAATCCTTTATTGACAAAATGACAAAACACGAGTGTCTACAACATGAAAAAGTAACATCTGTCAAGTTAGATATTGGCAAAGGATGAGGATTTACATAATAGAAGCAGGTTTCGGGATACAACTTAAAATCTACCATTCCACTATTTCAAACAAATAATTTGGTCCAGCAGTTTATCTGTAAAAATGAGCTTGATTTCTTTTTTTCTTCCCGAACTGTCAAAATGTATTGTAAACGGATGTTGACATTAGAAAATGTAAACATTGAAACCTAGTCAGGTCACGACAGCTTTTTCTTCTTCTTCTTCTTCTTCTTCTTCCGAACTGTAAAATTTTAGTCAAGTAATTTTATGTTTTCATTCTTTGAAAATGTAAACATTGAAACTTAAGACTTTCACGGGGCGTAGTCCGAGGGGATTTTAAGGAAATGAATATCCCTATGAGTAGCATGAGTTTAGGATCTACCTTTGTGTAAAATTTCAAACTGATTGGTTTAGTATTTTTTGCATTTACTTGAGACAAACCCCCACAAACCTACAAACCCACAAACATACAGAAACCAACTCTTCTTTATAGTAGTATAGAAGATTACCTAATAATTTACATTAAAATTTGAATGTTTAAACTTAAAGATATTAATGATATCATGTTTGTCAATAATACTATACTTATCATCATGTACAATATATTTTTTGTGTTGTTCTTGATAGATAAGTACCATACTATCAACAACATGATATAATTAATATCTTTAACTTTAAACATTAAATTTTTAATGTAAATTATTAGATAATCACTTGAAAACGGGAGGTGTTTCTCCACCTCGAGAAATATTGTGTATTTAAAAACTCAGAAACGATTGAAAAGTCCAATAAAAGATATTGAATAAGCTATAGTACAAGTAAAATATTTATCAAATAATAGTTTTGAATTCAATCAGTCTTAACGATAAAACATTTATGATTTTTTCCAGGATATATACAGAACACGTCAGTTTTGTGTGCAAATGATTTGGGCAAGAAGTATAATCGTAAGGCTACAGCAGTTCATGGAGTGTCATTTCAAGTGAGTTTTCATTAGATAGTCTGGTTTATTTCTTAATTAAAAGTGATCCCTTAATTGACCTGAAAGAAGAGTTATTATTCCTTTTCTATTTTCAAGTACTGTGTTGTACTTGAAACTTCAATAAATATACTTTAATGAATCTAAATTTAAAATTTCTTGTTTCATCCACTTTACACTTTCTCACCTTATACATAGTTTATGTAAAAGGCATTGTTTTTGTCAAAATTTTAAAATTTAAGTTGAGAGTAGATATATCCCTTTTGAGACTCTCCCAATCAAAAAAGTGGTTATCAGACTGATGTCTGTCTGTATATAAATCTGTCTGTGTACAAACACTAAAACCCCAAATTGCACAGCTGCACTTTGGCTACATCACTAGACCATTTATTTATTTATTTTTTTAAGGGTATAGTACCCAAGGAAAGGTAGGGCTTTACCCTAGAAAAATTTGAAAAATACTAATCTCTCAAAATCGCCACTAACGGTTTTGATTTAAGTTTTATGGCTTATGATTATTAAGGTCCTTAATAGTATGAAACAACCCTATAAAACAAATGATTCAAATGATTCAAAAGTTTTATATGAAAAAAATTTTTTTTTTCATTTTCTGGCAAAACGATAGTTGTAAAATAGTTTGACTATCTCCATTGAAACCAGCTCGAAATTTTATCTTAAGTAAGTAATCTAAGACTAACGGTTCCAAAAAAGTTAAAATGACTGTCCATGGTAAATGCAGTAGTATGTTGTCTGAGAGCGTCCAAAATAAAAAAAATAAAAATAATTTATTGCTACAACAAAAGAACATGTATAGCAACATCAAATTTAAATAAAATCTTACTGTCTAATCATTTTTACTTTACTTTATTAATAATATAAGAGATTAAATGATCAACAAATTATTGGACATCATCCACAAATAGGCCACATAACATATGGAGACATTAGTTTTCATAACCATCGAGATGACACCAAGTGAAGGAACTCCCCAGGTCAATTTTTGTTGCTATGGGAAATTTTTGTCTCGCGGTCGGCAGTGCCTTCTGTGTAGCTGTCGCCCCTCTCCCCCTATGCATGTGACATATACAATTTGTATAGATATATAAATTTTAAATGATAATTTATGAAAAATCTTTTTATACTTTACTACTTTTTTTAGGGTTTGTATAGGAAACAAAAAATCGGTTATTTAAAGAAATATAAGTATTTAAGAAAAAAAATTTTTTATTATTCATAATAGCATAATATTGTTATACTAAATACTTGAATTTTTCCGAATTTTTTGCTGGGATATAACGTGAAAAAAATATTTTATAATCATGATGTATGTATATTTCAAACAATCAAAGTGTACATTTTGTGCATTTATCTATAATCCGGACAAAACCTCATTGAGCGAGAGACGGCGCTTAACATTTAAAGCGACCTCTGGAAGGTTAAGAGACTTAATATTGAGACATTTTACACTACTTGGTAACAATTTAAAAGTTTTTTTTCCAGATCCACAGAAATTGTTAATAATTGTAATCTTAAAGTTGCACTGCCGGGTTCTGAGAAAAGTATGCTGCCTAGTATAATGGTCATGAACAGTATTATGTGTGGTGGAATCCTCCAAATTGCTTTTAATATATATATTAAACGATCTAAAATATATAGTGAAACAACAGCTAATATCTTGAATTCCTTAAACAGTGGTTTACAATGGGTCTTACTGCTAACCTATGTTATTCTTACAGAGAAAATAAAAAAGTCAATTTCTTCCTAAATTTACACCCGTTTTACAAACAAATTCGGTGTGCAGTGTAAGGTCACATAACCCAAAAACAAAGGTCTGTATTATCTGTGGGGGAGAGGGTTATATCTCCAAACTTGGTGTGCAGTGTAGGGACACATCACCCAAAAACAAAGGTCCGTATTACCTGTATGGGAGAAGGTTACGTCCCCCAAACTTGGTGTGCAGTGTAGGGACACATCACCCAAAAACAAAGGTCCGTATTACCTGTATGGGAGAAGGTTACGTCCCCCAAACTTGGTGTGCAGTGTAGGGTCACATCACCCAAAAACAAAGGTCCGTATTACCTGTATGGGAGAAGGTTACGTCCCCCAAACTTGGTGTGCAGTGTAGGGACACATCACCCAAAAACAAAGGTCCGTATTACCTGTATGGGAGAAGGTTATGTCCCCCAAACTTGGTGTGCAGTGTAGGGACACATCACCCAAAAACAAAGGTCCGTATTACCTGTATGGGAGAAGGTTACGTCCCCCAAACTTGGTGTGCAGTGTAGGGTCACATCACTCAATAACAAAGTTCTATATTACCTATAGGGGAGAGGGTTACATGCCCCAAACTTGGTGCGCAGTGAAGGGTTACACCACTCAACAATAAAGGTCTGTATTACCTGTCGGTACGATACGACCTGTGGGTATGGTTACGTCTCCCAAAAATTCTTACAGTTAGTTTAACTTATTTTCTCTCGTTGTTAGTTGAAGAAAACACTAAACACTGGATGATTATTCACATGATTTTATAATTTTGATCTTTAATTTTATAATTATGATTTGAAACAATACATTATTAAACTATATTTAATTAACATGACAGAATTTCATCCATAGTTTTATTAAAGGTTATATTTTTTAAATTTACTTAAAGGGAAAAATATGTGTTGATACCGTTTTATTAAAAACAATTTAAAAAACAACAATTAAAAACAATATATTTCCTATAGACAAATGCAGAAAAAAGACCGATTTGAATATATTCTAAATGGTCAGGCATATGACTCAATTGTGTAGGTTTTTTGCCTTATATTTGTATGTATTAGGTAGGACAAGGGGAGTGCTTTGGTCTTCTGGGAGTAAATGGTGCTGGCAAAACCTCCACTTTTAGAATGCTCACCGGGGAGGAGATTCCCAACAAGGGAGATGCAAACATCATGCAGTGCAGCTTGACCAGGGACAAGTCCAAGGTGAATGGAAGGAAACTATTGTAGGAATGGGACTTCAGAAGTGAAGTATGAGTAATATTATATGACTCAGGATTTAAAAACATCTGTATAACTGCTCAGAGCAATTGACTTTTTAGTTATTTTTACGTTTCGTGCATTAGAGAAGCCGAAACAAGTCTTATCTCAATTTGTGTCTGTGACGCTCTAGGAGGCATTATATGCCGTCTTCTACAAAAAAAAACGGGAGAACTGTAAACAATTAAACTTATTTTATTCCAGAGAATGTTTTTAAATGCTTAAACTAGTCCGCCAACTCTTAAAAAGTAAACCACAAGCATTTAAAACCCCACATTTTACACGATATTAGTCACATTTTGCTTTCAATTATCAATAAACCACCTACTGGTAATAATCAGCTGTCATTGTAGTTTAAAGATTTAATAGAAAGAAAAACAAACTACTGTCAAATCAATATAAGTCAGTTTATATTGGTCATTGATTTTAAACCTATTGTGTATGGTGTCTCATATGTCTCATGTATTGTGTATGTGTGTGTATTATGTATTGTGTACGTGTGTCTCAAAATCTTGCTATATTAAAAAGTTATTTTAACGTATAACTAATATAATAATTATAATATTTATAATAATTATAATAATTATTATAATAATTATTATTATATGGTTATTATTATTATGATATGATAATCTTTTTTCTTTAATAATAATTTCTTTAATAATAATCTTTTTTTTCTTTGGTTACGGTTTGTAACCAAAATTCCTCAGACATTGGCCCAGGATTAGTTTTAGGGTTAGTGTGATGAATCATAGTATTTAAACTAATAATTATATTCAATATCAACTAGATTTTATGGTGCTGAGCTCATATAACACTTGGACTGCAAAAAAAAGAGAAAAACTTTTTGGCAAACCTGACATTTTTAAATATGATATATACAATATGTATGGACAGAATTTACAATATAAACAGACAGAATATACTCAATCTTCAACATTAATTTATATGTGTACGGTTGTTTACATATTAATTACAGTTGTCGATTTAGTTACTTCCAGGAAATAAGATCTTCAAGGTACAGGACCCGGTCAGCCATTAGCACCAAGGACGTATCACCAATAGGGATGCACCGCCAAAGTTTTCCACGTCACTTAGTTACTATATTTTATTTATTTACAATATAGTATAGTTAGTTTACTTATTATTATTTATTCGCCCATAAGGTTTATTTACATATACATCCCTCCCAGAATATGGGCAGGCCCAGACAAGTGGTGGAGTGTATCGGTGCAGAACGGTTTGCACAATACAAACTGTATAGTCTTTAACTCTACCCACTAAAAATGTCGTTCTTCCCTGACAGAGCCTGATCTCATATTGAGTCAATATTGCCAAGCATAGTTCGGGGGAAGCCGGCATACAAGCTCATGCGTTGCATGGCCCGATAGGATGCCGGTATCCCATACACAGTTGTGTTATATTGATTTTTTTTTAGATTATATATTATTCAGAATAATATTTATGTAGTAATAGAATGGAAAGAGGATATTTGATGAAAAAGATCAAGAAATTTGTTCAGTTAAAGGGTGTGAAATATCAATAGTCACCACTCACCAGTGGATTCTATTGGTTGTATTTAAAGTACCATGGTTTGGAACCAAATCAAAGCGTTTTTCAAATCATCAAAATGGCTGATTGTCTATAGAAACAGAGTTCATTGGTCTAGCAATTAGCTTGATGTTTGGATAACTGGAAAATTAATCTTAATTTTCAATAGGCATCACAGTAGTGTAAATAAAACCAACAGGATCTCCCAAAAATTACAGCTAATTTACTCTATTATTATTATAAGGTTATATGATGTCTTAACACTTTGTCAGTTGTCCAAAGTTCTACTTTCATGATACATACTTTGAGTCACATAAGCTAATACATACTGTATTCTAATGGGTGGTCTTACTCCTTTCACACCCCTAAAACCAAGTACTGATTTTATTTCAACTTTTCAGAAACCTTTTGTAAGACCATGATTATTCAAAAAAGCATTTTTCTATGATTGAACTTTTTCAATGAAACTAATCAGCTAATCAACTAATGAACTAATCTATAAATGATCGTAATTGTTCTATTCCAGTTCCTGTCCAAAATTGGCTACTGTCCTCAGTTTGATGCCATATCTCCATTGCTGACTGGAAAGGAAATGCTTATGCTCTATGCCAGGCTAAGGGGAATACCTGCATCTCATCAAAAATATGAGGTCTCGAAATGGATTCAGATGATGGGTACGATTCCTATTTATTTTTCGCATAATATTTATTTTCTAATTGCATTATATTATACTTAAGGTTGCGGTGAAACAGATATTCACATAAAACATATTTAAATTGTGTGTAAATTAAATTGTGTTTTAATTGTGATGATTTAAATAGTTACAATTTCAAGTACATCTAAAAAAATTGGGAATATGCTGTTTAGAAAGAAAACTTAATCTGGAACGTATATTCATGCGATGAATCAAATGAATAAGGAGTTAGCTGTAAATGAATAAATCGCCATGACAGCACATTATAATATACTAGAATCATGGATTACTTATTAATATTTATGAGGCACAGGCTACCTTATGAGATCCAATTTCATTTTGGAACCACAGCAAATAAATATTAAATATTTTGCAAGATCAAAGGTTATCCTAAGTGAAATCATTGCTCTAAAAAATAGTTTTAAAATATTTGGTTACCGTACCAACGTGGACTCGTAGTCAACTTTAGATCCATGCTTTTTAAATATATTAATCTTACATTAGTCTCTGATAAATACATAGAAAGAGTTTCTGTGTATGTAAAAATAGCATATTTTGTGGCATTAGTATTATTTTACAAATAACACCAGAATGACAGTTTTACACAATTGACATATTTCATTGTTGTCATTTTTCATATTATTATTATTAAGCCTACAAATGCCGTCAACTTCCACCCAAGCCGGTCACCGTTTATTTAAGGTGGGCCCTCCACTCCACTATGCCACACATTTGCAAGCCAAATTGGGATTGCTCATGGTCGGGATTCGAACCCTTGTCCCTCCGAATGGCTTCAACTGTTGTACTCGTCAGCACAGCAGTCTAACCACTACACTTCAAAGGACCACCATCTGAGAAAGCACTTATTTGGCTATAAAAGCATACTCTGGCGGCAAAATAACGAACTCAAGCGTCAGAATAGGGAACTACAGAGTAGTTGCATGTATTAGCTCGCAGATGGCAGCACCGTAACAGTAATTTTTGACTTCGATAGCGCTATACAATTGCACCTCGCTGACATCTCACAATGAGATGTTAGCACCTGGAGGGTTAAATATATTAATCTTACATTAGTCTCTGATAAATACATAGAAAGAGTTTCTGTGTATGTAAAAATAGCATATTTCGTGGCATTAGTATTATTTTACAAATAAAACCAGAATGACAGTTTTACACAATTGACATATTTCATTGTTGTCATTGTTCATATTATTATTATTACTGAATTAAATCGTGTGATGATGCGTTTGGAGAAGAAACTTAATACTCTTCTGGATTTGTATGAATCTAAATTATCTTCCTTTGCAGTTTATTTTGATATATCCAACAAAAATAATTTAGTTGCAACTTCCTACAGTACACTGAATTTCATCAGATATTCTATTCCAAATTATAATTCCATTCCTGACATTAACCTCAATAAATCTAAACATATATAAAATATTGTAACCAGGACTGAAAGAGTATGCAGACCGAGCATGTGGGACATACAGCGGCGGCAACAAGCGCAAGCTGAGTGCGGCGATGGCGTTCATTGGAGCCCCACCTGTTGTGTTCCTGGATGAGCCCACATCCGGTGTGGACCCAGTGTCCCGGCGGAGGTTGTGGGATATCGTGGCCGGGTGTCAGAGGACAGGCCAGGCCATCGTACTCACATCACACAGGTAGCTCCAGATAGGACCGTTATACCCGTTAATACTCCTGGAGCAGCATACTTGCCTACTACGTGAATTCACAGGACCCGTTCACGGTTTCTTTATTTTGACCTAAATGTTAAAAAAGTGCATATTTTTTATTCAAAATTATTATTCTATGAGTTAAAAAAGTATATTAAAGAATAAAAAAAACATTTATTAAACCTTTTTTAAGTGTTGAAATTTCAGTTAGTCTTCTGCTCAGGTTCAGGATTTTTTTGTGTTTTATTTGTGTTTGACTTATTTTGCACTAATGACTATATCTTACTTCACAAAGAAGCTAGCTTTTCAAACAAATTGATAAGAAAGAAAACAGATCATAAGCGGTAAACTGATGAACTACGCAGTGATGTACTGGAAATAATTGAACTTTCTAAAACTCATTTTTGAGTTTAACTTCGCTCCCCTCTCAACCTCTCATTTAGATAGGCAAATCTATATGGTTTTTGAAGTTCATTTGAGGGATATAGCGATAACCAATTTTCAGCTATTTTAAACATTGATTCCAACAGTTTGCATATTGGTTATAACCCTTAATATTGTACATGTCTAATTCACAGGTAGAGTGTAGAGTCACAACTATAAATCCACTAAAATACAGCACCAAATGGTCTGTCACTTCTCATGGTCATTGTAACAATCAGAGCTTGAAAAAAAACTAGCAGAGCTGTATTCATGAGAGAATCAGCTGAGAACATCAAATCCTCTTGTTATGGCAACTGCGACTCGGGTAACTCAGGTGTCCCGGTCGCCATAACAAGAGCATTGCACGAGTTATCTTGGGTATCGCGGTTAAGGGGTTAACAGTCCTTTCTAAAGGACATGTCGGCCTTGGTCAATAACGAGACTACAAGATCATACTACAATCATCTTACTTTCATTTCTTATAATTGGCTTAAAATACCTCTCTGGATATGTCACCATTTCAAAAGGTATTCTAATCTAATCTGATACCAAATATCCTTCTATTGTTTTCAGCATGGAGGAATGTGAAGTTCTTTGTTCTCGGCTGACCATAATGGTGGGTGGCCAAATGAAGTGTATTGGTAGCACACATTATCTGAAGCAGAAGTTTGGCCAAGGATACACAATAAAAATAAAAGTATTCTCCTCTTCCCGTGTAGAGAATGCTGTTACTCGCCTGAAATATGACATGGCTAACAAATTCAGGGAATGTTCAGTTAAGGATGAGCACTGGGTAAGTACAAAAAATTGAGCACCAGACTGAGGTAAAGCATGACTAATAAGTTCAGAAAATGTTCCAGGGAATACGTGAAGGATGATCACTGGTTAAGTAGGAAAACTCATTACCAGACAGATGACTAACAAGTTCAGAGACATTTTAGTGACACACGATGCTGTTGAAGATGATTGTTAGTGAAACAAGTCTAGAGCAGGCCTTTATGTTCTTTCCTCAACTGAAGCCTAACTGAAACCTTAGTCTTTACCATATTAACACATTAAACGAAAACTGATTAAACCAGAGGAGATAACTGGTAACTTGTGGTTTCTCTTTCAGTATCAGATTATGAAAATGAAATCAGTGTATAAAGTTATAATATTTTTATAACATTTAGAATGCATAGTAAATTCTAATGAGGTTTCTAATATTCTTCAGATTCTATCTCTTTTGGCTGTTTGTCGTAACTAACTGTAAGAATGAATTCAAAAGGAATATGATAGATACATTTTTTCATCTTACTTTTAGCGAATTTCCTATAGGAAAGAAGCTATTACCGTAGGCGAGACTTAAACCCGGGACCATGTTATTTTTTCTTCTTTAGGTGCCCAGAGTCCAAAAACAATAGTCGTTAAAATTTATAAATATATATATATATATATATATATATATATATATATATATAAATGGTCCGATTGAGACCAAATTTGGTAGAGACGTGTATTCCTACAAATGCTCGGACGAGTTTGTAAACCAGACATATCGGTCAATGGGAACGGATAGTTTGGGGGCGTTTTGTACCCCAAAATGGGGTTTTTTGCGTTTTTCACATGTTAAAAAATTTATATTTTTATATTTCACCATTGGAATCAACTTGAAAACCTACACAATTAAGTTCCTTAAAGTTTTTCTCTATCTCTAACGGTTACCGAAATATTAAAAAATCTAAACACAGTATGTTGTATTGTGGGGCTCCAATGTTAATCTTATGGAGGATAGGGAAAAATTAATATTTCCCATATTAATCAATATTTTTGGATAAAACTTGGTATTTAGCTTCATGTGGTTGAGATATATCCATTTATGCTTAAAAATCATAGTTTATGTGTTTATCATGGCAGCAAACCTGTATACTCTTTTCAATCATATAGTGAATAGGCAAACTCCTTTATTTATGGACAGATGTTGATGAAAGTTGATATAAATGCTCAAAAAATTAATTGTTTACGCTAGAAACACCTACTTTCAGTGTTCCACACTGCAGCAAACCTGCATACTCTTTCCCATGTTAATCTATGGAGGGTAGGCAAATAATACTCATATTTATTGACAGATAATGATCAAACTAGTCATGTATTTTTATTATTATGTTATTGATTTGGAAATTCGCTGAGTACGTAGGTCTGCTGCGACGGGGGTATTTAATTTTGTTAGAATAATATATGAAAATTAATTTATGTCAATGGCATAAAAAAAGAAAACTAATATAGAATTGTCTTTTAGCGAATTTCCCATAGGGAAGAAGCTATTACCGTAGGTCTCATGGCGAGACTTAAGCCCGGGACCATGTTATTTTTTCTTCTTTAGGTGCCCAGAGACCAAAAACAATAGTCGTTAAAATTTATATATATATATATATATATATATATATATATATACATATATATATATATATATATATATATATATATATATATATATATATGTGTGTGTGTGTCTGTGAACACGATAACTCTCGTAAAAGTGGTCCGATCGAGACCAAATTTGGTAGAAACGTGTATTTCTGCAATAGCTCAGACGAGTTCGTAATCCAGACATATCAGTCATTGGGAACGGGTAGTTTGGGGGGGTTTTGTACCCCAAAATTGGGTTTTTCATATGTAATTTAAAAAATTTTTAGATTTTATCTTTCACCATTAGAATCAGCTTAAAAACTACACAATTTAGTTTCTTAAAAATTTTCTCTATCTTTAACAGTTACTGAGATATAAAAAAATCTAAACACAGTACGTTGTTTTTTGAGGCTCCAATGTTAATCTTATGGAGGTTGAGGAAAAATTAACTTTTTACTTATTAACCAATATTTTTGGATAAAACTTTATATTTAGCTTTATGTGGTTGGGACCCATATGTTTATGCTAAAAAATCACAGTTTATGTGTTTATCATGGCAGCAAACCTGCATACTCTTTTCCCATGTTAATCATATGGAGAATAGCCAAACTCCTTTATTTAGGGACAGATGTTGATGAAAGTTGGTATAAATGTTAAAAATAAAATTTTTTGATGGTATAAATGCCTACTCTCAATGTTCCTCATAGCAGCAAACCTGCTCACTCTTTCCCATGTTAATCTTATGGAGAATAGGCAAATGATTCTCACGTTTATCGACAGATTTTGACCACTTGACTTGTCGTATATTATTATTATTATATTATTGATTTGGAAATTCGCTGAGTACGCAGGTCTGCTGCGACGGGGGTATTTTTATCTGTAAAAAATAGTTTCTTGTAGTAACTTTGTATATTAATCTTTAAGACATAATAATGCAGGAAATACACATGGCACTCCACTGCCAGTTTATGAAATACCTAATAAATAGGATAAATTTGTTACATATAAGAGATACATTTTTGGTTCCCGGTGTTAATAATGTACAACTAAGCAGAGTCTTCGTTATGAAATGTCTTTAATAAATAATAAATTCAAGTTTAACTACGAATTTCAGGGTCTACTTCACTATCACATTCAAGATAATACGCTTAGGCTCTCTGAACTCTTCATGAAAATGGAACACCTGAAAAGAACCCATGATATTATTGAAGATTACGTTGTAGGTGACACAACTCTGGAGCAAGTCTTCATGTCCTTTGCTCAACCAAAGTCTCACTGAAATCTCTGTTGTTGTAACTGTAAACTGTAGTAATTGAAGATTACATTGTAAGTGACACAATTCTGGAGCAAGTCTTCATGTCCTTTGCCCAATCAGTCAACTGAAACCTCAGTTGAAACTGTATAATATATTTATTGAAGATTACATTGTAAGTGACACAACTCTGAAACAAGTCATCACGTTCTTTGCTCAACCAAAGTTTAACTGAAACCTTAGTTGTTACTGAATATTTATATATGTATATGCACATTTTTACTTAACAATCTGCATTTTGACCTTTTCTGCCTGATAAACACCAAACTAAATATACTAAATACAAATTTAAAACTGTTTAAAATCATGATATGGTTTTCAAAAGTAATATATTTTTGTATTAGTGAAGTATGGGATTTTATTTTGAATATCTGTACAGGAAGATCGTTCCAATCTGTTTCATTCTAGAACCTTGACACTTTGTTGTATTTAGTTCAATACAAAGACATTATACAATTCTTGAGTACAATGTATATAGTAAGAAAAGGGTGTTAAGTGCCTAATTGTAGTTCCTAACTGTCTGTATATTATGTCTTTTTCACATGAATTAATCATACTTCACTCATTCATTCGAAGGGGCGGATTACTCCCAAGCCACTTCAACTGTAGCGGCTTTTTGCGCATCCCTGAAATCATACCTCATATTTTGCATCAATTCAAACTAGAAACAAGATAAGGTCAATTAAGACCTATATTAAGTACTTGGTAACCGAACAGTGAAATACAAGCATACATACACATACACAAACCTTGCTTGTATTATAGTAAAGGATAGTCTTTGAAAAGCTTCTAATTTGTATCATCACATGTCAATGTTATATTTTGCTAGGAGCTCGAAAGTGGCTCTACAGGATTTCTTTAATTTTTAAAATACTGTACTAATTCCTAAGCAAAAAAATATGATCTAAACAGGTCTCATGTCAAGGTAAATTAAGTTTAAAATTTAAAATGATAACATTTGTCTTATAGTGATTCAAATATAAACAAAAGAAATGCAACCAGCATTTAATAGACAATTAATGTTGATTCAACTGGACTCTCCATGACGACAGGCTATTCAACTGTCACAGGTGTAAATAGTCTCTACCGTTTCTGTTAACTAACTGTTATCCATGAAGGCAATATTTTAATTGTTGTCAATCACAGTTTTAGAACCACCCACAAGGCACTCAATATTATAATCCAATACTATAATACGAGCAAGGTTTGTATATATCCAATCCAATACTATAATACGAGCAAGGTTTGTATATATATTTGCACACGGATCTCGAAAACGGCACCGAGGAATTTCTTTAAATTTTGGAAATAACTAATTTCCGAGTAGAAAATAAGTTCTGGATAGGTCTAATGTCCAGGAAAATTCGTGTTTTACTGTAATATTAAGTTTAAAATCTAAAAATTTAACATTACGCTTATGGAGAATAAAATGTAAACAATACAAACCAAAACAGCTGTTTATAACCGTTTGACAGTTCTTGATTGAAGACTGCGGGTAACAATATAGAGGTTATGTATTAATATTTATTTTATGAATTAAATAAATGCACAATAATCAAGTTACTAAACAATTTGTAAAAACTTAAGGATAACATAGCTGTGCGAAATAAAAGCAGAAAAAAGTATTTCCAAAATCTTCCGTGTTTTGATAGAAAACGCATTCGTTGTATTGCTTGAAGCCACTGTAACAAACCAATTAATTAATTGATGTAAATTAAATTTCTCTTTTGCTTTTCAATCCTCATTCCGTTTTTAACAAAATCAGTTGATCACAGGCTAATAATAACGGTATGAATAATTAAACAGTAAATGATCGGCTTTGGCTAAAAGACGTTAAACGGCATCGCTCAATTGACTAACGTCGTTGCCGAGTTGTAGCGTGTCGGCCTCAAGAACTATAGGCCGCGAGTTCCATTTCCACCAGGGGCGATACTTTTTGTGCAGTGCTATATTAATTATGGTGTATTAAATCGGTTTTATTTCAACCACATAAATGTTTTCATTGGGCAGTAGATTTGTTTTAACTTTGCTAATTAACTTGTAAAAACATGGCTTATTCTATCCGAGCAAAGCTCGGTCACCAGGTACTATACATATATATATATATATATATATATTTGCACACAGATCTCGAAAACGGCACCGAGGAATTTCTTTAAATTTTGGAAATAACTAATTTCCGAGTAGAAAATAAGTTCTAGATAGGTCTAATGTCCAGGAAAATTCGTGTTTTACTGTAATATTAAGTTTAAAATCTAAAAATTTAACATTACGCTTATGGAGAATAAAATGTAAACAATACAAACCAAAACAGCTGATTATAACCGTTTGACAGTTCTTGATTGAAGACGGCAAAGAACAATATGTGAATAGAGGTTTTTCATAAATATTTATTTTATGTAGGGCCTATGTAATAAATGTAAAATTATCAGGTTACTAAACAATTTGTAAAAACTTAAGGGTAACATAACTGTGCGAAATAAAAGCAGGAAAGAGTATTTCCAAAATCTTCCGTGCTTTGATAGAAAACGTATTTGTTGTATTGCTTGAAGCCACTGTAACAAACCAATTAATATGTGTAAATTAAATTTCTTTTCTAAATTTTGCTTTTCAATCCTCATTCCGTTTATATCAAAATCAGTTGGTCACAGGCTAATAATAACTGTATGGATAGTTAAACAGTAAATGATCGGCTAAAACAATTGAGGTTGTCTAAATGACCTTAACCGGCGTTGCTCATTTGGCAGACGCCGTGGTCCAGTGGAAGTGTGTTGGCCTGGCTTCGTAATATGAAGGTTGCGTGTTCTAACCCCATCAGGGGCAATACTTTTTGTTCAGTGCTATATTAATTATGGTGTATTAAATCGGTTTTATTGAAACCACATAAATGTTTTCATTGATTAATAAATGTGTTTTAATTTTTCTAATTAATTTTTATAATACATGTATTATTCTAAACGAGTAAAGCTCGGTCACCAGGTACTTACTTTCTGAAATGGTGATCTAGCTAGGTAGGAATTTTAAGAGTATGAATTTAATTAAGAAGTAATGAGAAGAAATAAGTGTAGGATAATTATGAGATGATCTTGTTGTCTTGCTACTGACTAAGGTTGATATGTTCCTTAGACAGTTAATTGCATGCCCAATAGTCAATGGCATCCAAGGGACAGCAAAATTAAAGATGTATTAACAATTACCAAAGTTTATAGGATTATTAGATTATTATAGGATTATTATTAGGATTTATTAATTATTAAACTTGTTCAAGCAGATCTATTGAGCGGTGTGAATAAAAACGAGTAGAACAAGTAAATACTTGAGTGACAAGTAAACGCCAAAATTGAGGTGAATAAAACAAGTATTTACTCTTACTCGCAAGTAAATACTTGAGAGGCTAGTAAACTCCCGAAAATGCCAATTTTGGTGTGAATAAACGCAAGTAAATACTTCTGTAGCAAGTAAATTCTCGTCCATTTGCAAGCCAACCCGACCCCAGACTTGCAGTCGTACTTGTACACGAAGGAAGCTGCGTTTATGAACCTGCGTGGTGTGAAACGTTACAGAGACCGGCGTGATATAAGTCCCAATCTATCTAAGGGACTATTACGGTTTGAGAGCGAAAACGTAGATTTTCTCACTTCACACTTTCTTGACGAAACCACTGATGCAAGGGGTGGAGGATTAAAAGCACGGAAAAAGATGGAAATTTTTCTGAGATACGTTAGTGATCCAGGATTCCAAAGTGGTGTTGCCAACGACATGGGGGTTGAAAGAAATACTGTCAGCAGAACATTTTCAAGTGTATTGGATAAAATAGTGTCGAAGTCTGAAGATTGGATTAAATTTCCACGCACTATTGAAGATATAGATCAGGCAAAGGTAGATTGGGCTTCAAAATTTTGCATTCCGACTGTCATTGGTGCTATAGATTGCACTCACGTGCATATTATGAAACCTTCGGAATTCGGTGTCGAGTATGTGAACAGAAAAGGAAAAACAACAATAAACATTCAGATGACTTGTGACGCTAATGAAAAAATTACAAGTGTTGACGCTCAGTGGCCAGGGAGTGTACATGATGCCAGGATTTGGCGAGTGAGTGGAATTCAGGACGCGGTGCACCCATATGATGGTGATGTTTGTCTCCTTGGTGATAGCGGATATGGAATTACTCCTTGGGTACTGACTCCTTTTGACGAACCAAGAAATGCTCGTGAGCGGAATTACAATTCGACCCATGCTCAGGAAAGAGTAATAATCGAACGAGTTTATGGCCAGGTGAAACGTCGTTTTCCCATACTCTCGAGCCAAGTTAGAATAGCAGTCAAAAATGTTCCCAATTTAGTAATAAGTTGTGCAGTCCTTCACAATGTAGCAAAACATTTGAATGGTGCTTGGGACAAAAACAAACGGGAACGACAACTGACTTGTGAGTAATGACGGGGAGTCAAGTTAGTTTAGCGGCGAAAAAAGAACAAAAGTCACAAAAGGAAATGATGCGTGATATGTGTGGCGCTACAAGTATTTACTTGCCTTTCTTGTGAATCAGCTGTCTCGCGAGTAAATACTTGCTAGTATACCCTCGGGTTGGCGAGTACACGGTCACAAGTAAACTCAACGCTTTATTCACATCGGTTTACTCGGGGTTTAAATACTCGTTACACTTTACTTGTGAGTAAATACTTGTCGTACTCGTTTTTATTCACACCCCCCAGTATCCTACCTACATACAGACAGTTAATTGTCCAATAGTCAATGGATAATTTAATAAAAAAAAAACAACTTAAACAAATGCAAGTTCTGCAATCTGGTGTATATCTTCAACTAACAGATACAGTAAAGAAATCACCTGTTGAAAAGAATGTAAACAAAGTTTTGGTTCCATAGTATCGATAACCATCCTTATTGGCTACGCCGACGATGTCACGACCCTGATCTCACCCCAGCAGCACATATCATTGGGCCAACATTGGAAATTGTTTGCCGAAAATAGTTGGCCAACGGTTAGGCATGTCACGCAGTGCGAGGTTGGCCCATTGATAGAATAGCTAAAAATCAATAACTCACTTGTATACTTAAATATTCTTCCCAAATTTGTTATGCAAGTCCATCTAGTAAAGTTTTATCATTAAATCCTTAAATCCCTAAAATATAATGTTTACGACAGCAAACCTATGCAATCTTTCCCCATGTAATACTTATGGAGAATAGATAAATTAGTATAACTCGCTTAAATATTGACGTAATTTCTAAAATTTGTATGTGTTTTTCTTTAGTTAGCAGTCTTCATACACACCATGTAAAACAACCCTTATTGCAAACCTACATGCTCAATACTATTCGATTACTTTGAAGGGAATAATATAAGTTCTATGAAATTCGCTCAATTTATGCCAGCGTGCTGTGTGTGATCTCGTTTATTTTTAAAGTTGTGGAGTTCATTGGAAAAGAACATTCTTACTGTGTTTTTTTCTGTAGGGTCTTCAATATATGTCACAATTAGAAATTATTGTAGTTTGTTTAAATACAATAAAACATTAAAATTTGTTTGTAACTGATATTAGGATTTGCCAACAACTTTCTGATGTTGGCCGAAAATCTTTTATAGTTGGATTTGCCATTGCAGATTACCCAACTATTATTTCGTTGGCACAACCGTGCCTACCAACTGTTTCCCTTCCATGCCAACAATAATCCAGCGTTGGGCCAATAATGTGTGCTGCTGGGACAGCTAGAAGCATCGATCTCGCTCATCTGATGCTGGATCATGGCTTGTCGCTTGCACTCGGCAAGATGGAGATCGTGGTCCTAATGAAGAAACACATCAAAACTGATGTGTTTCACATTATTCCGATGCCCATCGGAGACCCACTGCAAAGTAGGCTACTTGGGAGTGGTTATTGACTGCAAGCTCAATTTTAACGTACAGATCAGACGCAAAGCTGCTAAGAGAATCACTTCTCTCGCCAGGCTTATGGCTAACATCAGAGGATCATGTTCCAGCAATCCTCAGCTGCTCATGTCTTTGGTTAAGTCCACCCTCTTATACTGAGAGCTGAGGTTTGGGCCCATGTCCTCAGCAAACACTGTTACTGCAACAAGCTTCTATTCGTTCACTGAACCGGAACATTGCGAGTCGTTTCTATGTATTGCACAGACTCTGAGCCGGCTGCTTTTGTGATTGCCGGGGTTATTCCTATACATCTTTTGGCATACCAGCGCCAGACATTTCATCGGTAGTAAATCGAGGCTGACAGGGCGAAAGTCGCCTCCGAAAAACGTGATCACACCCTAGCTTAGTGGCAAGAGACCTGAAAGTCGCGGTGCCGATTGACCGCTAGGTTAATCCCGACCATTCGGCCGTGGATCGACAGGAACCACAGAGAGGTGGGGTACTCCATGACTCAATTTCTTTCACATCACAGATACTTTGAACAGGTATTTTTTTGAACACGATCAGTAAGGAAGACAGTCCACACTGCCTCTACTGTTTCAGTGTTACCCCTACTACAGAGTACATTACCCAGAATCCTTCGTGGAAACAATGCTCCATCCTGAAGAGAATGGTAACCGAATTACCAGCTTCACCGAGTATTAGGCCAAGAAGTTCAATTTAGATAGGCTTCATTTGTAGAAGTAGTCCCTAACGGGCCAGTTACTACGAGGTTAGCCTTGATAATGTGATAAACAGATCTGGGCTATTCCCTTGGAGATAAGGGAGAGTTTTTACTGTTTTAGTAGGGATGAGTACCACACTCCTAAGTAGCTGCTGGAGTGCAGCTACAACTTGGCAGAAGTTGCATGGCAGAAGTTTCTTTTGGAGAAAGCAGATTCTCCAAAAGAATACCATGGACAATGAGTACGTAAGTGTTATGCTATAAAAAAACCTTTGATTTGGAGGTTTTATGAATGTTTAAATAAATTTTAACTAGATGGACCTGCCTACCAAATTTCAGAATTATTTAAGTAAATAAGTGAGTTATTGATTTTGTTATTTGATTATATTTTTATATAACATTAGACAACGTACTGAGTTTACCATTTTGAATATTTCAGTAACCGATTGACCTAGAGTCATAATTCAAAAGTTTGTCAAAAATTGTGTTTTTTGAGCTAATTGAATAAGAAAAAATTTGATTTTTGTCAAAAATTATACATCAACAAATTAATAAACCTATCTTTGGGCTATAATCCCCTCTCCCCAAAGTGTATATAATGTAATCCAATGTATATAATGTTGCCAAATGAACTGGTCTAAGGTATTACAGAAAGATTAGATTAGATTAGATTAGATTAGGAACAACAACTCCTGAATGACCACCGAAAAAGTGTTTTGGGAGTTGAATTATAGACTGCTATCATGGTGCCGCTTAACACTGTGACCATGCGAGTCATGTGAATTGCTCACTTTTCCACAAGAAATCCGCTAATTATAAAAAATGTATAGTTAAAATACGATTGAAGTTTTAATTGTGCAATGTTAAAAAATCACTGGTAAAAATATAACAAAACAAAAAATTTTTTACAGATTTCTATTTATTGTTAAAAATAATTATTGAATTCAAGGCAGAAGTGGAATCATTTATTGTGAAACATTATTCATATAAAAACATACATGAGTATAATTAATTAATGAACATAAAGTACGAGTATTAATATTCATAGAAAGTGTGTAGCATTCAACTCACCAAAAGGATTAACCCTGACAGATTTCTGTTCTACTGGAAAATTAGTCACTTTTATTCACCACCATCCCTCCTCTGATTAAATTTTTGAATTATTTCGCTGTTTTAGTGTCGAAATTTAGTATAGATGAAAACACTCGTTTGGATTTCTACACTACCTGTCATTATTTTACTTAATTACCATTAATAATTTTTTTTGTGATTGTGAAAAATAAATTGTAAATACTGAGCTCTATTTGAAAGGTAACTGGTAAACCATGTGAGGGCCTTCCCTCGGATTCATATGGTTTCCAATTTGTAATGTAGTTTTGAGCAATCAACTGAATCAAAAGCTTTTTTAAGGTCAAGAAATATTAACATTAATCAATTTTTTTTCGGAAATAGAATCATTCAAATCTTACAAATCTTTATTAATGTCAAAAAGGCATCCGAAATTTTCTTATCACGTTGAAATCCGTACTTTAGATGTTATTTTTTTATTGCTCACTGAAGATGTTATTTTTTGTAAATAAGAAACCAATTGATCTTGACAATGTTCTCCAAAATTTTCTTCAACACACCTTTTTTAACAAGGAAATTGGATGAAAGTTATTTTTACTGGTAATGTCATTGGATTTATATAATGGAAATACTTTAGCTAATTTATAACAGGAGAGATTCCTGATACAAGGCTTAAATTGACACACATCAGATGATATACAAGTACCATCATAGCTGACCCGCCCAGTAAACTGAAGACTTATAACAGGAGAGATTCCTGATACGAGGCTTAAATTGACAATATGCAACAGACATCAGATGATATACAGTACCATCATAGCTGACCCGCCCAGTAAACTGAAGACTTATAACAGGAGAGATTCCTGATACGAGGCTTAAATTGACAATATGCAACAGACATCAGATGATATACAGTACCATCATAGCTGACCCGCCCAGTAAACTGAAGACTTATAACAGGAGAGATTCCTGATACGAGGCTTAAATTGACAATATGCAACAGACATCAGATGATATACAGTACCATCATAGCTGACCCGCCCAGTAAACTGAAGACTTATAACAGGAGAGATTCCTGATACGAGGCTTAAATTGACACACATCAGATGATATACAGTACCATCATAGCTGACCCGCCCAGTAAACTGAAGACTTATAACAGGAGAGATTCCTGATACGAGGCTTAAATTGACAATATGCAACAGACATCAGATGATATACCATCATAGCTGACCCGCGTCAGTGATTGGTAGAGGAGCATGAATGAGCAGTCAGAGTCGTTCACAACCGGGACCCCACAAGATTAATTTATTAAATGTTTAAAACATTTATTCATAATATAATCTCTAAACTGTTGATAGCATCTGTAATTCTGAGTTAAAAATTTAACTTTCATTGTTACATCGCTTTGTAGTTACAAATCCCTTAGTAAAGAACACCCTTGTTCACTAATCTTTATGAATTGCCACCTCCATAATCCGACATGATTGTCAAATGGATTGTTTTCTCATTTTTAATGCCTCGAATTTTTCATTTCTTCTGGATTACAGTATGTATTTTACCATTTATATATTTTTCTCACTGTACCACTTTGAGTGACGCTTTCTGCAAACCTAGTATATCTCGCTAGCTAGTTTAAGCTCGATTTTAAACCAAATTTCACTCTTCCCTAATATTTTTATTAGTTTAAACTAGATTCAATGTAACCCCAATAACTACCAAGCTAGTTTAGAAAGTAATGAGCTAGTTTAAACTACACCATATATTCCCACTAACAAGGTCTTAGTTTTTTGGCGTTTGGGGCGACATAGTGACAGGTGCTCCATGTCAATGCCACAATGCTCGTTAACCCTGTTGTACGATGTTGCGTGGTGGGTTGCATCGTTGTTATCGCCAGAGTCTCAAAGTCGGCCGGTCAAGGAAAAAAGAGATAGAAAATCGCAGGGAATTGTGTGTATACTTGAGTGCGCTAGTGATGTCTGGATAGTCCACGTTTGACTCGCCTCCGCCGATTTTATGGTTTTTTAGTGGGTTTTATCTATTAGATATAGCTGAGCTGCTGTACAAAGTTGGATATTTGTATATTCTCAGTGATTTGTGAATGTGATGCAGTGTTATTGAGTTTTATGCCCACAATTAGCTAATTAGTGATTGCATTTTGCACGTGGAGCGGTGGAGGTTAGTCGAGCAAAGGTCGTTGCCGTCCGTCGATCCAGCGACGTCTTATCGCTCGTCTCTGCAACAGCTGAACTACTCATCATGACCAGGTCACGTAGTAATAGTAAAAGTGATTTAGACTCTAATAATCCCCTGTCTGCTAAACTTGACATAATTTTGAAAGAGCTTAGTGAGCTACGATCCGAATCACAATCCTTGGGTAAGTCTGTTGATGCAACGCATGACAAAATTGACGATTTGAAACTCATTGTGCAAGCACAAAAGCTAGAAATTGATAAGTGTAAAGACGCATTGGATGCAGTTAAAAGTGAAAATAATGTTTTGAAAAAAGAAGTATCGAGTTTAAGGCAGGAGCTTTATGCTCTACAACAATACACTCGTAGCAATACTGTTGACATTCAAGGAGTGCCGGAGTTGCAGTCCGAGTGTGTCATGGAGGTTGTCAACAAGGTAGCTCGGGCCGTGCGTTTTGACTTAAAAAACGATATGATTGACGCTGCTCATAGACTATCTGGGGGTAAAGACAATAATAAACCTAGAGGAATTATTGTGAAATTCGTCCGTCGTCGGGATTTTGATGAGTTTTTGAGACTTGCCAAAGTAAAACGTGGCTTCTCGGCTTCCGATTTGGGTTTAGTATCGAACAATAAAGTGTATGTAAACCCATCACTTTCTAGAGAAAATAGAGCACTGTTGGCTTTGGCAAGAGGGGTTGTTCGAGATGGACTCTATAAGTATGCGTGGTTCCAGCATGGGAAGGTTTTCATCAGAAAGACCGATGGAAGGCCGGCAATCCTAGTGATGTCGCGGGATCATCTCGCTAGTCTCACCAGACAGCCGCCGTCGCTGGCCACACACCCTGGGGGAGGTGAGGGATTGCCGTCAGCAAGGGTCGAGGAGCCAGCTCATCGAGTGTAACAAACTGCAATGAACTGTCCATAAGTAAACCTATTTTTGTCTTTGTTCTGGTCATTTTAGTTTTACTATGGATCTATCATATTTTCTACGCATAGATTTAAATATATGTTAAAGTTGGTTTTTATTTTTTTCAATTCTAACGCTAATTATTATGCTGAATATATGATATATTTTAATTTGCAACATTCAATTTATTTATTTATCGGAACGGAGTGAGTTTAGAGAGATTTATTTTTTCAGAATGTAGAAGATCTATGGTCAAAAGTAACAGTCTATATTTAAAAATAGTCAAAATGCTTACTGTAATATTATTTGCCTCGTTGGAACTTGGTTATAGAAGTTATCATATATAATACTGTACTTATGTTTCCCTGATTAATGTTTAGTTAACTTACAAGCATTATATTATTCACATTAATGATTATAAAATTTCTTGTAACTAATTGTATTTTGATTTATAGATTATTTAATTTCTTCACTGAGTGAAGTTAAAGATTTTTTGTACTATCAAAACGTAAGAGGCCTGAGATCAAAATGTAAGCTATTTTTTACCAATTTATTAAGCTGTGACTATAATATTATTTGCCTCACTGAAACTTGGTTGGATGAGACAGTTCTCTCATCAGAACTATTCCCTGATAAATTCACAGTTTTTAGACAGGATGGTCGATTTAAGATAAGAGGTGCAGGTGTATTGATAGCTGTTGATAATAACATTTGGAAGGCGGTGCGAGTTCCTTACTCTGCCTGTGATGCAGATATTATCATTGTTAAAATGACGAACATGAAAGGGTGCAGTTTCATTTTATGTACGGTTTATTTCACACCTAGATGTGATCAAATGGTTTATAATCAGTTTTTTGATATAGTTGGTGATGTTTGTATGGGCTCTGATTTGAATATCTGTATAGTTGGCGATTTTAATCTTCCATTAATAAGTGATAGTAGTTTCAGTTTATCTGGAGGTGGCGGAGTTTATTTAGAGCTTAACAACTTTCTGGTATTTCACAGTCTTTCATTGTGTAATGATGTGGTAAATATTAACAATCGCACACTGGACCTTGTTATCAGTAATATTGCAGGCTTATCAGTGGAGAGGGAGGAGGAATGCTTAGTGCCAATTGATAATCATCATCCTGCTCTATCTATTCATTTATCTACACATTATGACCTTCTAATGAATGTAGTTATAATTTCACTAGAGCAGATTTTGTGGGTCTTTATAACACGCTGGTGAACTGCAATTGGGAGAATTTGTCTTTTATTAACGATCCTAATGAAGCTGTAGATATATTTTACTCTTATTTAAATTCATCTATTCAAAAACATGTTCCAAAGGTTGTTGGTAAAGTGTATAAATATCCAAAGTGGTATACTAGAGATATCATTCAATTGTTGAAACTAAAAACATTTTCAGGAGAAAATTTAATAGAACAAAAAAGCTTGGATTTTTTAGTGAGTTTTGCAAGTACAGACGTAATGTTAAGACTTTAATTCTCCGTGAATATGATAATTACATTTAAAATATGGAATGTAATATTAAGAGGGATCCTAAGTGTTTTTGGAATTTCGTTAAGAATAAAAAAACTACAAGAATAAATGGAATTAACGAATTTCATTGGGGTGACGATAAATTTCAGAATGGTGTATCGGTGGCAGATGCATTCGCTAGCTATTTCAGTTCTGTTTACGATGCCGGTAATAATTATAGTATTTCAGAAATTGTTGAATCGTCTGTTAAGAGTGGCGTCCACTCTCTTTTGTTGCGTCGTATCAATCCGGATGAAGTCGAAAAAGCAATTAAAAGTTTACCTTCAAAAAATCCTTTGGTCCTGATTTTATTCCAGTTTATGTTTTCAAAGGTTGCTCTGATATTTTAATCGAGCCTTTGTGTTACATATTCAATCTTTGCTTGAGATCTTGTGTATTTCCTGATCTTTGGAAGTTGACTAGAGTAATACCTCTGTTTAAGAAAGGGGATAAGCAGGAGGTTTCAAATTTTAGGCCTGTGTCGATACTTTCTACCCCAGCCAAGGTGTTCGAAATAGTTTTATATAATAATATTTTCCCTCATATGAAGTCACACATTTCACTTAGTCAACATGGTTTTTACCCATCTCGGTCAATCACCACAAATCTGTGTAGTTTCGTTAATTATGCTTCTAGTATTTTAGATTCAAAGCGTCAGGTTGATGTAATTTATACATACTTCTCAAAAGCATTTGATAAGGTCAACCATATGATTCTTCTTCGTAAGCTACATTTTTATGGATTTTCCAATGATTTACTTAAATTTTTTGCCTCATACCTCAAAAATAGGAAACAGTATGTTTCTTTTGACGGCTTCAAATCAAATATTTTTACTGTTCCTTCAGGGGTGCCTCAGGGCAGCAATCTTGGACCCTTAATGTTCAATATATTCATCAATAATCTTCCTGATTCTCTAAAAAATAATGTTCTATTGTATGCTGATGATTTGAAATTATTTACCGTCGTTGACAGTATTGAACGTTGTTCTTCTCTGCAGGAAGACTTGAGCTTGCTGGACACCTGGTGTGTCAGTAACAGGCTTAAGTTAAATCTTTCAAAGTGTGTGGTCATGTCTATCCATTGTGGGAGAAATCCTGTTTTGTTTCCTTGCAAGTTAAGTGGCGTTACTTTGGATAGAGTTAATGAGTTTAGAGATTTGGGTGTTTTAATTGAGAATAGTTTATCTTTTAATAACCATATAATATCCTGTGTTAACAAATCATATAGCTTACTTGGTTTTATCTACAGAATGTCTCATTATTTCAGGGATATAAACACTGTTAAATTACTCTAGACATCTCTTGTTCGTTCTAGGCTTGAATTTGCTTCTATTATTTGGTCTCCAAACTCATTATATACACAGATATGTTGGAAAAAGTTCAAAAGAAATTATTGAGGATGCTCTTTTTTAGGTTTGTGGGTATTCCTAATCATCCGATTTGGTTAATTAGGCATAGGGAGATGTTAGAAATGTTTGGGTTTCAGTCACTGGATTTAAGGAGAAAGGTAGCATTGTTGTGTTTTCTGCGTGACGTGGTGGCTGGCGACGTGGACGACCCTGCGACCTTGGCCGGTGTGTCGTGGCATGTGCCGCGATACGGCGGTCGAGCGAGCAGGGCACTTTATCAGTCCTTCGCCAGGACTGCGGCTCACAGCAATTCACCTTTGAATGAGGCTGTGCTGCTATTTAATTCATTGAATAATAATATTGATTTTTCTTTTCACCGAGCCAAGTTTAAAAGAATATGCCGCCAGCTTCTAACATAATTATTTTTTTATTTTTAGCGAATTTCCCATAGGGAAGAAGCTATTACCGTAGGTCTCATGGCAAGACTTAAGTCCGGGACCATGTTATTTTTTCTTCTTTAGGTGCCCAGAGACCAAAAACAATAGTCGTTAAAATTTATATATATATATGTACTGTATGTATATATATATGTGTGTCTGTGAACACGATAATTCTCGTAAAAATTGTCCGATCGAGACTAAATTTGGTAGAGACGTGTATTCCTACAAATGCTCGGACGAGTTCGTAAACCAGACATATCGGTCAATGGGAACGGGTAGTTTGGGGGGGTTTGTACCCCAAAATTGGGTTTTTTTGCGTTTTCACATGTAATTTATAAAAATTTCTAATTTTTTATTCATTGGAATCAGCTTAAAATACTACACAATTTAGTTTCTAAAAATTTTGCTTTATCTCCAACGGTTACCGAGATATAAAAAAATCTAAACACAGTACGTTGTATTTTTGAGGCTCCAATGTTAATCTTATGGAGGATTAAAAAAAATTAATTTTTCACATATCTAATATTTTTGGATGAAACTTGATATTTAGCTTCATGTGGTTGATATATATACATTTGTGCTAAAAAATTATAGTTTATGTGTTTATCATGGCAGCAAACCTGCATACTCTTTTCCCATGTTAATCATATGGAGATTAGGCAAACTCCTATATTTATGGACAGATGTTGATGAAAGTTGGTATAAATGTTAAAAATAAAATTTTTGATGGTATAAATGGCTACTTTCAGTGTTCCTCACAGCAGCAAACCTCTTTCCCATTTTAATCTTATGGAGAATAGGCAAAAATTGTCATGTTTATGGACAGATTTTGACCAAACTTGTCATATATTATTATTATTATATTATTGATTTGGAAATTCGCTGAGTACGCAGGTCTGCTGCGACGGGGGTATTTATATGTTAACGTAAATAGGTACGTCAAAACGTTCATGTTATTAGATCATTTTTGTTTGTCCCACTTAATATAGTAAAGTTGATTTTTGTTTATTGAAATTGTATGTGTGTTATCATGGATTCACTTTATTTGATGTTTCACTTTATTTTATTTTTATGTATAAGTTATATTTTATTTTATTATTTTGATGGTTATAAGTATAAGTATAGTTTTTTTCAGTTTGTATTCCTGGTCATGGATTTTTTTGTATTTTCAAGCTTCCCCTATAATTGGGCAATAGTGCCTGTTGGGGCGGCATTTGCAGCCATATTGTGTAAGACTTTTTTTGTCATACTTACTTTGTGATTACAGTTATTTATATTTTATATTTTTTACTTTTTATTTATATTAAATTCAGGGAACTGTTTCTTTATTTTCTAATCATGAAATGTATGATATTAACCATTGTATTTTTGCTGCAATAAAGGTATTTATTATTATTATTATTATTATAAAGAATATTCAATTTTTGGAATCCTGCAAAAACATTTCAAATATATTAAGGTGTCAAACACGTATTTGTACGATAAATGCATACAGTGAAGTGCAATATTCAAAATTCAGTTACACATAGCATTCAAAAATACATTTTGTACGAGTACATCTAGGCTTATATAAAAAAGTATATATATATATATAAATATATATATAAGGATTTTTTGCATTTTTTATAACTATAAATTTCATTTAAATTTCTAATAGCTCAAGGAACACAAACCATTGTTCCGGGAGCCACGTTGTGAGATTGTCTGCCACAGAGAAATACCTGCAGAAAAACTGACTCTTACAACTCTACATCCTGCTTATTTCCAACGTTTTGTAGGTTATAACAACAAAACATATAAGTCGTATATAACAAATACAGGAATTAATTTCTTTCATCATTAAAATGGATTTTTGTGCTTATAATTTAATTTTTACTTCAGAGTGAATAAGAATTGATGCGACTACCAACTCAAGACAGCTCCAGACCAACTCTAGTACCTGTACAGTAATATGTATGACAGAGTTTACAAGTGGAACTGTTGATAATGAATAATATTTTTAGTAATTCATTCTAATTTCTTAACTATATTAAACACTAAATCAATTTATAAGGTTCAAACCCCAAAATAAAATGAGTTTGCAACTAAGTAAAACTTTAAAAAATCTGACTGTAATAATTATTCTTAGATAAACATTCGATCAATTGCTAATTATATTTAATAAGAATGTATTAATTAGAGTTTAATACAAATAAAAATCTCAGAACTTAATAATGTGCAAATAAATATATAAGAAATGCTAACGATCTTTTGAATCTAGGCTCGTAATAATTCTCAGAGATTGCATTCACCTGGGGTGTTAGTTCACCTTTGAACTGTGAACTAGTGGCTGCAATGAAAAATCATAAATTTTTCAATGAAGCTTCATATACAGTTCCTTTTTTTAAAAAAATGTATTTTTATCAAATAAAATTCTAATGCTGAACTTTTTTTAAACCTATATTAGTTCCTAAAAATCAAACATAAAGTTAATAATCTTCTTAATATATAAAATTCAAAGCCCTCACTCACTCACTCATCACTAATTCTCCCACTTCCCGATTACCTAGGAGACTGAAATTCGGTATACTGGTTCTTTAGGCCTAAAATATGAAAGTCTAATAGTTTTTGTGACGATTTTGCTATAAATCTCTACCCTATACGCCTTCAAAGTTCCCATGTTAATCTTATGGGAAAATCATTTTGTTTTGGATTCCAACATATGTATCTTACCTTTTAAGATATAAACATCAGCTGTTTTTATTTGAACCTTTGGGCAAGCCAAAGAAGCAAGCATAAAATAGTAAGTACTCAAATGGTATCTAATTACTGTATAAATATAATATTTCTCAGAACGAATTTTTGAATTAAAGATAAAATGTTTATTTGTTTGCCAAATTATAAATAATGACAATGTTTATACAAAGTACGTTTATTATAATAATAATCAGCTGTTGTATATTTTTTATATTTTCCTTTTGCTACATAAAATGTCTAAAAGGTTGATACCTTATTTTGTATTATTATAGAATATTTGATTTTGTGTGCGTGTGTATGCGCGCGCGCGCGCGCGTGTGTGTGCGTGTGCGTCAAAGCTCTCACTTACTCATTACTAATAATTTTCCCACATCCCGACTAGCTAGAGAGGTGAAACTTTGGATATACCTGTATACATTCTTTAGATTGAAAATAGGAAAGTCTAATAGTTTTTTACGATTTTCCCATAAATCTCTACCCTACACGTCTTTAAAGTTACCATATTAAAAAGCAAGTGTTTGAACTTTACCATTGAGTCAAGCCAAAGCAGGAGGCAAAACATACAGAAAACACTAACCCAAAGACTTAAAGATCTAAATACTATATGTATATAATATTAATTTATTTAATAAAACTTAGTAATAATAATAATAATTTAACTATGTAATTTTAGATTGTACTTTGAGCTATTAAAAAAAATCACATTATTATGGAATAGGTATAAAAAGACATTCGTATAAAAAAATGTGTATGAAGATAATTTATTTTTATTTATTATTTATTTATTTATTACTGTCAAACTTCAACATGCAGCTGGTTTTATTGGTTTGTTTATGTTTTTTATTTACTGTGATACGGTGACAGTTTAAATTGTGATCTTTGATCTTGAATCATTTTAGTGATTTTCGAAGTGTTCTTCACTTATTTTTATATATTATTTTGAACATAATATTTTTAACAATATTTTATTAAAATCTTTTGAAATGGACAGTTAGTATTTTACAGAGAAAACTATTTTCTGTTTAGTGTTGTTCGATTTCCCCCAGATGGGTCAGTCTTTTTCACGCAATATGCTATCTACTTCATAGAAATAATCTGTTCGCAAATGAAGTCAGGGTAAAAATTGTAACCTAAGTTTCGGTTAATTTGCATGGATTTCAAATTTTAAATCATGATTCAAAAGGAGAAAATTATACCTCACCTTAACACTATCGGATTGAGATGCTAAAACCAACCACATATTGTTTAGCATGCGAGTTTGCAGCTTCTGACATTTACCACTGCGTATTCAGAGTGAACCACAATGATCTTTTACTCCAGAGCTTTAGAAGAGAAGGTTCAGCTTCAGAGTACCATATTACCATACACTGTTTAGTGGAAGTCTTAGTAGTGGGCACTTTGATGTTCTCGAGGCAACACCTGCCAAAATGACTGGATCACCAAGCAATGGAAGTGAGATGGTAAACTTTGATGAACACGGCACTGAACAAACAGTGCAACTGACACCTGAGGGATTAAAATGAAAACTTTCTTCACAACCTGAAGAACCTCCCTATGAAGCAACATAAGGAAGATAATGTAGATGTAAACAAGAAAAGAACCAAGTGGAGAGAGCGATGAGCGATTCTCGAATTTACCACGTTTAAAGCAACTACGTGAGTCTGCAGCTAAGTATAAAAAGACACATCCAGAAGTCAACTGAGCTGCAGTTAAAAAGTACACGCAAGAAAACCCTGAGGTAAATTGAGTGGCTGTTAAAAGATACACACACAAAAATCCAGAAGTAAACAGGGCTGCAGTTTCAAAATATGACAGACTGCAAACACCAACTCTGGATTCAAATATGACCATGACATCTGTTATGAATCAGATAAGACCATTGCTATTGGAGCCCAGAATAATGTATGCATTTATTGTAAGGCATTAAAATGGAAAAACGAGTCAAAGGGGTTGTGTTGCAGCAGTGGGATAGTTTACGTAAACCATCTTGAAAAGCGACCTGAACCACTTCATAGCCTCATTGTTGATGGTGACCATCTCGAAAGTGAGCTATTCCGTAACAACTCCAGAAAATACAACAGTGCTTTTCAAATGACATCTTTTGGAGCTAAGCAAATCGTTGAAAATGGCTTTATGGCAACATTTAAAGTACAAGGCCAACTATACCATTTAATTGGTAGCTTATTGCCTTCATCCAACAATGACGAACATCAGTTTTCACAACTGTATTTTATCGGTGATGCCAGCAAGAAAACAACGGCACGCTGTAAATAAGAATGTACTAGGAGTCAACCCAGCATTGGTCCAACAATTGCAGAATATGCTTCACAGTTTTAACAACTATATTATGGATTTTAAATGTGCCACTGAAAGTGAGACAGAACCAAGTAGACAGTTCAAAATGGTCATTCATGCGAATAAAAAAACCTGTCAATGCCCATAGAGGCAGGTATAATAAACCAGTAACAGGAGAAGTTGGTGCAGTTATTAATTGTAGGCCAAGAGTTTGAAAATAGATACATAATAAAGAGTAGATCGGATAGACTGCAGCGTATTAGTGAAACTCACAGATCGTATGATGATTTGCAGTATCCTCTGATGTTTGCTATGGTGGTTAGATGGTAACTCCATTTCCATCCCTCAAACTGACCCAATTACAAAGTCCCCTTTTTCGAAAACAATTTCTGCAGCAATGTTCTACTGTTGTTGCTTAGTGGTCTTTAAAGAGGAGGTAAATTATTTGCTTCATTTCCGTGGCTTATTAAACCAATACATGGTTGACATGTACGTCAAAATTGAAACCGAGAGGTTAAACTTCATAAGAAAAAATCAGAAGAAACTTCGGGTTTCAGGAAGAAAAAACGGGCTGATAACTACATACACTTGAAAGATGCCGTATTCAAAGGTGCACTAATGTTACTATAAGTTGATTCAGGCCACTAGAATAGAATTGAAATTACTATACCAAAGGGCTCCGACCCAGAGGGCATAAAATGGTGCAGTGTCAGGTTTTTCAAATTTAGTGTTTACAAAACTATAAGCTGTGATGAAATGATTTGAAAGGTTCTATAAAATTGTATACATTAGTGTTAGGCGGTACGAAGTTCGCCGGGTAACGCTAGTAAAGTTATAAAGTAAATAGAAATAACTAGGGAAATTAATCAGTCTTCAGCAACGTGGTTTAAATAATAAAAAAGTTGACATTGAAACCTGATCATCAAGAAGACAACGTTTGCTTTTATAAAAAAAACACAAATAACCTTTAAAAAAGATAAACTGTAGACGTTTTGTAGTAGGCTACACAAATATATTTTGCGTGTTTAGTTACTTAAACTAGCTAAACATTTGATAGATGGATTTGATATGATTGATATTGTTCCATGGATTCCTACACGGCTACGGCTTGGTGTATTCCTACATTTGCTGCATTTGCAAGTTCGTAAACTAGACGTATCGGTCAATGGAAATGGGTAGTTTGGGGTGGGTTTTGTACTAAAAAATTGGGGTTTTCACGTTTTTTATATGTTATTTTAATTTTTTTTAATTTTATCTTTCACCATCAGAATCAGCTTAAAAACTACACAATTTAGTTCCTTAAATTTTTGCTCTATGGATACCGAGATATTAAAAAATCTAAATACAGCACGTTGTATTTTCGGGCTCCGATGTTAATCTTATGGAGGATAAAGAAAAATTATATATTTCACTTAACAATGAATATTTTTGGATAAAAATTGGTATTTACCTTCATGTGGTTGAGATCTAATGCTTCAAATTCTTAAAAATTATAGTTTATGTGTTTATCATGGCAGCTAACCTGCATACTCTTTTCCTATATTAATCATATAGAGAATAGGAAAACTCCTTTTTTTATGGACAGATGTTGATGAAACTTGGTATAAAAGGTCAAAATAAAAATTGTTTATGCTAGAAATACCAACTTTTTAATGATCCTTACAGCAGCAAACCAGCATACTTTTTCCCATGTTAATCTTAAGGAGAATAAGCAAATAACCCTCATATTTATTGACATATATTGATAAAACTTGTCATACATTATTATTATATTATTGATTTGGAAATTCGCTGAGTACGCAGGTCTGCTGCGACAGGGGTTGGCTAGTTTCAGCTAGGTTGGCTGTCAGGGATGTTATTGGATGAGATATTTTCTCTGACCACTCAGTAATCAAACGACGAACGTGTTAAAAACAAAGCCTTTACAAATATACAACTTCGAAGTGAATTTTTAAATGGAATGATTACTCTCAGCACAGAGCTAACCGGTAATAAATTACCGGCTATTGAAAAAATGTGTTGCGAAGTAACTATTACAAGATTTTGGGAGCTTGACTTGAGGAGTGGTAAGATTATTCTTATTGATTATTCTTACTTGTTTGATACAAATAGGAGTATCAAATCAACTTTGGGAGCTTGACTTGAGGAGTGGCAAGATTATTCTTATTGATTATTCTTACTTGTTTGATACAAATAGGAGTATCAAATCAACTTTGAAGGGTTGTAATTTATAAAAATTAAATTACAAAGGATGTAATGTGTGTAATGGCAAAGCTAATATTTTACATATGTGAATATATTCGTGAAAACTAATTAAATCTAACTGTAAAATTTACTTAACCACAACAGAAATAGGGTTGTAAATATAATTATACTTTGTACTGATATTAGAATCATTGACAACGAACTGTTTGGCATATTTATAACTGAAGAAGCGCTTATTTAACAAAGGGGAATTAGATCGAATGAGAGCGTTACAGTCGAAGCTTGTTATTTTGTGCCCTTCAGTGCAGTTGTCTGAAAATGAGAAGTAATTACTGTTGGACAAAGGATCTTTAGAACTTGGAGGCTGTGTGGCGTGTCGTTGAACCTGTGCTGGAGTATTGGATACTTATTATTGGGGAATTTTCGGAACATGTTATAAATATGGTACTGATAACAGGTGACTTGCAAGCAATGAGCGTAGTAAATTATGAAAATGAAAGTTAAATAATCTTATTGAGTTTTTTTGTATATTATGATGGATAAAACATTTTAATTTAGTTTAGTAAGATAATAGTTATTCATAAAGTCATATAAATTTATGAATAATATATTTAATGTTAAAATTAATATCCATTTATATTAATGGAAATACAATCCTATAAAATTTGTATACTGTGAAATTTCAAAGACATTTTCATCTTACAGTTGAATTATAATATACACATATATATATATATTTATGTATATTTATTTTTGTTATCAATTAGATAAGAAAAAATAATTTTTGATAGTGGAAAACTGTAATGAGTAGTAACAGTAAAAAAATTTAGGATGTAAATATATAATTCTGAGAAAATGGTGATATAACAATTTAAACTCTGAATACAAAAACTACCATAGGTAAACATATCATCAAAACTAACGATATCAGATAATTAATTCAGTATTAATTAAGATGATCAGATAATTAGAAAATCTAAGAATTAAAATAATTTAACTCGTAATTTTATACATTGATATAAAATTGTATTCCGGCAATTAATTAGTTGTTTTCATTTTTTTAAATTAAATAGGGCCATACAGTACTTGAAAACAAAGTATATCAAAATAAAATAAACGGTATCAGTGGACTGACACATACTTTCTCCCTTAAGTAAATTTAAAAAAGACAATCTGTAATAAAACTATCATGTTCTACAAAGTTAATCTAAATTTAATAATTTATTGTTTCAAAAATAATCATCCAATTTCTAAAAATAAAACAAGAGAGACAAAGTTAAATTAATTGTTCAAATTGTATGGGGGGGACAACCCCCCCCCCGTAACACCAAGCTTTTTTGAGCTGGTTTTGTTCGGTGATTTGACCTTACGCTTCATACCAAGTTTCATGGAAAACGGTTGGAAAGTAAGGAAGAAATTGATTTTTTTTATATTCTCCATAAGAATAACATTGGGCGCTTTCAGACAACGTACTGCGTTTATCGTAGACAGTAAATTTAACTTTTCTCTGGAACCGTTTGTCGTAGACAAATAATTCAAAATACTAATTTGTTTAGTTTTTTAAGCTGGTTTCAATGGTACCAGTCAAGTTATACTTTACTTTTATTGTTTTCGCTGAAAATATAAAAACTTGATTTTTTGACATTTAAAAGCCCATAACTTTTGAACCGTCATTTTTACAGATATGCGGGTGGTGTCAAATTATTTAGTACTCTGTACACTATAAACTGTCAAATTTTAATCAAAATCGTTAGAGCCGTTTTTGAGAAAATTGGATTTTTCACGTTTTTTAAGGGTTTTTAGGGGTGAACTACCCTTAAAAATCAAAAATTCAAAAAAATGAAAAAAACACCTGGAGATACGGTGACTATATATATACATGCCAAATTTCATCTAAATCGGACCAACGGGGTAGGCTGTGGCACTGTACACATCCAGACACACACACACACACACACACACACACACACACACACACACACACACACACACACACACACACACGGACGGACAGACATCACGTTAAAACCCACTTTTTTGGATTCAGGGGACCCCAAAACGGATATATCCACCCTCAACTCAAATTCGAAAATTTTGACGAAAACAATACTTTCTCCATATACTATGTATAAGGGGAGAAAGGAAAAATAATGATAAATATTTTAATAAGACTTTTTCTAAAGCTAATAATACCATTTCTCTGTATTTGAATTTAATTAATGAAAGTCCTGAAAATTATTCTAGAGACCATTCAATTGTTGGATGAAAAGATTATAAATCCAATACGATTATTTCTAAGCTCTGCAGTTACAGGGATTTAATTAAATTATTTCCAATGGGACTTTGACAAAGGCAATGTTTCAGCTGATTCATCAGTCTTGTAAAAGTTACGTAATTGAGGCTTTAGAATAACGAGTTTCTTGTTTAATGATATTTGGCGATAGAGAATTTTCCTTCCGCATATTTTTAGTTTGGCTTTACTTAGAAAAGCATGTGTTTTGGTTTAGTGGCTAAAATTACATAGGCGTACTTAAAATAACACACAGGTTCGTCCCAAAAGTAAATTTCACTATTTTCTTATACTCGTGTACCTTGCAGAAACGGTCTGAAATTCTCAGGAAACTTTCGCTCGGGTGTAGAGGCAGCACTTTTATCCGGATGCCAAGATGCACTCAATAATCATGAGTTATGAACTTAATCCAGAAGGGGATCAAATATTAGAACTGATCGAAATAGAAATATCAGATATATAATGTCCTCGCATATATATCTTTCTATCTACTATGATTAGCATTACATAATCATATGGGGAAGAAACTAAAAAAGAACACGATTCTGTTCTTGAACACAGTTTTTCCGACGTTTTCTAACGTTTTTTAGCCAAAATAAGGCACCCTTCAAACACCAGTCAACCTTTGTTGTCTACACCAATTGAGGATCTGAGCTGGGAGAAACAGTAAATATTCGGGAAACTGGGATATTTTTGGGAATTTGGGATTTAAATGTTAATTTTAGGGTAAACGGCAGATTCTCGTGATATACAATTTTAAACTGGAAAAGCTTGTTCGATTGGAGATCTTAGGCGTAAGGTTAAGTTTATGTCAAAGATTTGTTATTCACTTTAAATTAATTTAACTTAATGTTATCAAACTGAATTAAAAATTAATTAGTTGGGAATGTTTTCAAACAAAGAAAATGGCGCAACAAATCCTGAGTTCAACTATCTTTAATATTAGTTCATTTCATTGTCAATCATCTGATTACAAATCCGTTAGTCCTTCTGCCCATGGTAATTAGGAATATACAAAGAGGTACGACAAGTAAAGAAACTACTTTTCACCAGTGATATATTTGTTTATTTACACAAATATTGTAATTGAAAAATTTTTATTTTATAATTGGTTTGATTTCTAATATATAACAATTCTTCTTTCCTGTAATGAACCTGTTTAGATGTCGTAAAATACCTAGTTGTTATGTGTTAGACTGTCAAAATAAATGGGGTATCTGCCGTATCGTTAAAAAATATATCTAATTGTAAAATTTGTATAAGTGCGACCAATACAGAAGATTATAAGAAGATAATATATGATATAAAATTATATATACGATTATACATATTATTTTATAAGAAATATTCGGTTAGTTCCTTAATTGAAAATCCTCTGACCACCGATGCAATAATCCAAAACATCGCTCTTACATAAAAATCCTGATCTATTTTTAAAAAGATACATGACGAGAAATGTAGTCTAAAATCCACGTCGAGTGAGAACAAGCTATAGCATGTGATTGCCTGGTATAAACAAGTACGTCAGCCCACTTTGCCGCTACTCTCCCGCTGTCACCGATACCGCGGACCATACCATCTTCTCCTGCGGCAGGTGGCACAACTAGCGAGTCTCTTCATTGTCCGAAGTCGAGCCTCTGAGCCCAGAGTCCATCGAGGAAACAATGCTCCGTTCTAAAGGAAACTGGAACCAAATAGCCAGCTTTGCTGGAAATCTTGGAGGCCAAGACGTACTTTTTACATCGGCTTCATAGAAGTTTAGCTGTAAAAGTAATCCCATGAGCTGTTTCGGGTTATTCCCTTGGTGATGAGAGGGAGTTTGGGTGTGAGCCTCACTCCCGGCAGCTGTCGGCGTGTGGTAAGCATTTTAACCCCCTAAAAAGTAGAAGTTAACTAGTTCGTATAAATAGTTTTAATCATACTTTTTAACCGCACTTTTCAAATTGTAGAAATTTAACTAACGTAATCTGCACCAGCGCGCCCCGGACACCGTAAGATCTTAAGCGGGGTAGCACCCCGAACATCGTGAGATCTAAAGTGGGGTAGCGCCCCGGACACCGTAAGATCTTAAGTGGGGTAGCGCCCCGGACACCATAAGTTCTTAAGTGGGGTAGCGCCCCGGACACCGTAAGTTCTTAAGTGGGGTAGCACCCCGGACACCGTAAGATCTTAAGTGGGGTAGCGCCACGGACACCGTAAGATCTTAAGTGGGGTAGCGCCCCGGACACCGTAGGATCTTAAGTGGGGTAGCGCCCCGGACACCATAAGTTCTTAAGTGGGGTAGCGCCCCGGACACCGTAAGATCTTAAGTGGGGTGGCGCCACGGACACCGTAAGTTCTTAAATGGGGTAGCGCCCCGGACACCATAAGTTCTTAAGTGGGGTAGCGCCCCGGACACCGTAAGTTCTTAAGTGGGGTAGCACCCCGGACACCGTAAGATCTTAAGTGGGGTAGCGCCACGGACACCGTAAGATCTTAAGTGGGGTAGCGCCCCGGACACCGTAGGATCTTAAGTGGGGTAGCGCCCCGGACACCATATGTTCTTAAGTGGGGTAGCGCCCCCGACACCGTAAGTTCTTAAGTGGGGTAGCGCCCCGGACACCGTAAGATCTTAAGTGGGGTGGCGCCACGGACACCGTAAGTTCTTAAGTGGGGTAGCGCCACGGACACCGTAAGTTCTTAAGTGGGGTAGCGCCCCGGACACCGTAAGTTCTTAAGTGGGGTAGCGCCACGGACACCGTAAGTTCTTAAGTGGGGTAGCGCCCCGGACACCATAAGTTCTTAAGTGGGGTAGCGCCACGGACACCGTAAGATCTTAAGTGGGGTAGCGCCACGGACACCGTAAGATCTTAAGTGGGGTAGCGCCCCGGACACCGTAAGTTCTTAAGTGGGGTAGCGCCCCGGACACCGTAAGATCTTAAGTGGGGTAGCGCCACGGACACCGTAAGATCTTAAGTGGGGTAGCGCCACGGACACCGTAAGATCTTAAGTGGGGTAGCGCCCCGGACACCGTAAGATCTTAAGTGGGGTAGCGCCCCGGACACCGTAAGATCTTAAGTGGGGTAGCGCCACGGACACCGTAAGATCTTAAGTGGGGTAGCGCCCCGGACACCGTAAGATCTTAAGTGGGGTAGCGCCACGGACACCGTAAGATCTTAAGTGGGGTAGCGCCACGGACACCGTAAGATCTTAAGTGGGGTAGCGCCACGGACACCGTAAGATCTTAAGTGGGGTAGCGCCACGGACACCGTAAGATCTTAAGTGGGGTAGCGCCACGGACACCGTAAGATCTTAAGTGGGGTAGCGCCACGGACACCGTAAGATCTTAAGTGGGGTAGCGCCACGGACACCGTAAGATCTTAACTGCGCTGACCGGGTGTGATACCCGCCTGGACCTTCCGGTTTAGTTCACAACCTGTGTATGCCTTTTCCTTTGGTAAACTTTAATAGAGGATCCGGTTTTGATATTCATGAAAACAAACGTTAAAGTACTTAAAATTATTTTTATATTCTTAGATGTTAAATGTACCTAGTTTTTTTACCTTTTCTTGTAACGCGTTTTTCATAAAATAGTTGTACGTCACATAGTAGTTTTATCATAGAATTAATAATGTGTTATTCATCAAGGCTATTGATAATATTAATTTTATCCTATGGAAACATAATTACATGTAAACTCCATAAATAATATACTACAATATATTGAGTATATTCTTTTAATCCACCAGGTGGTTTTGTTTTTATAAATGTGAAGAAATGTACATAAAAATGAGTGATCTCACAAGGGAAGTTTGGTACATTCTTAACTTCAGCCCTGGACGTTTATTTCAAATACTGAATCTCAAAACTTTAAAAATAAAAAAATGAAATAAAGGATATTTTAATAAATTGCACTCAGTAAATTTAGTTTTAATTGATTTTTATGGAGGTATAAGGAATGATAAGGCAAGGGGAAGTGACGGACGTAGTAGTAATCAAAGTACATTTTAATGATTTTAATGAGCATTTTTGTGCCCGGTGGAAGTATACAGAGTGTGTGGTTAATTAGCAGTTTCCATTAGCCCTGTCAAAGCGTGTGCTCAGCACCATTAGCTGGTTTGTTTGCATTTTGTACTGATTACACCAGTAGGCCTAGGCCTACGAGCACCGGAGGTGTCCTCACGCTCAGCCCTCTTACTGCATCCGCAATCCAGGTGACAGATAAACATTTACAGTTTACTCATTTGAAAACTGGTCAAAAGAAATTATCTTCATGGAAAAGTATTTAGTATTTGTTTATTATTGTTTATTTTGTATTTTCATTTTATTTAGTATTTTTTATCCATACTGGTTGAACTCTTAATACTACAATAATTTATAAATAACCATGTTACCTACGTGTTACTTATGTTTGTTATGGGGACCATCTGTATGCAGATGAGATTCTTGCTATTTATTCTACTTTGAGATCATTATAACCATCATTATCATCATTATAGTAAATAGTTAAAACCCACCAATGAATCTGAAATCATTAATCTCGTGAAGGAATAAAAAAAAAACAATTCATCCTCTGAATGGGATGGTATAGATACTAAGATTAGATAGGTTATTTATGTAATTCTAGGCCGGTGGTTAATAGACATCATTAATACTATATTAGAAACAGGTGTATTACCTAACTATCTTAAAGTCGCTAAAACAATATAGATTTTTAAGAAAACGGATCTAGAAAATTAATCCACAATTACCACTCGGTTGCCCTATTATCAGTTTTTGAAAAATACTTGAAAACACTTTTGGAAATATAATTTTGAATTTACAAGTATTTAAAAAAATATGTTTTAATAATTGATAAGGTGAGTCAAAAGCAAGTTAATTATCCGAGTTTATCATGGGTATAGTAGAAGGATTGGACAGTAATCATTACACATTTGGGGGATTTCTCGATTTGCAAAAAGCTTTCGTTTGCGTCAATTTTAGCATTTTGTTTCATAATTATAAATTATGGAATCAAAGCACAACACTTACTCTACTAAAGTATAACATGTCTCAGAGAACCCAACTTGTTTATGCAGTGTACAATGGTGATGATTTCATTTCCAACATAATTGAAAGGAAATTTTTTCAAATAACTATGACGCTTCTTGGGATATAAAGATACCCGATTTTATCTTGTACTTCACAAGGTTCTGTCTTGGGTCCACTTTAATAGTTAATCAAAGTGAACAATTTAGGAAGCAGTGGCTCATGATTCTCAGCGAGGCTCTGAATAAGATTTTCGCAATTAATCCCAGACTGCTGCTGAGAATGTACAATGCCTGCCTGTTTGATCGAAGGGGAGTTTCCGATACCCTGGAAAACGCCAAGTTTGTGGTTATCAGTAAGGGAAAAGGTGACCCAAAGCTGCTGTCGTCCCACAGACCTCTGTGTATGTTGGACACAGCTGGAAAATTGTTTGAAAAGTTTATTCGTTCCCGCCTGACTTCTGCCTTGGTAGCTGCTGGGGACTTGTACCCTCGGTAGTATGGTTTCAGGAAGGGGTGATCAACAATTGACGCGATCACCGAAGTCCAGAGAGCCGTGGGGAGGGCCGAGAGCCACAACCATTTCTCCCGCCGAGTGGTGCTTTTTGTTCATTTGATGTCAAGAATGCTTTCAACTCGGCGAGGTGGGTTGGTGTTGGATGCGCTTCGTAGCCCTTTTCGTATTCCATCGTATCTGCTGAGGCCTATCGAGAACTATCTCCGCTCCAGACACCTGAGTTACAAAACCTGTGAAGAAGCGTGAACGATGGAGGTCACCTCTGGTGCCGCGCTAGGTTCAGATCAGAGATCTGAGAGGAAACCATCTTAGTTGGTTACGCTAATGACGTTGCAGCTCTTATCGCAGCACGCAACAATGAGCTGGCCCAATTAATATGTAATTTCCACGATTTTATATCTATTTTCTTTGTGAGCGCACGGGATACGTTCGGCGGAAGGTAAGGACAATAGTTATTAATCACATTTTTGTACCATTTCAATTCAAATCAATTTAATTCGTGTTTTTAGCGAATTTCCCATAGGGAAGAAGCTATTACCGTAGGTCTCATGGTAAGACTTAAGCCCGGGACCATGTTATTTTTTCTTCTGTAGGTGCCTAGAGACCAAAAACAATAGTCGTTAAAATTTTTATATATATATGTTTATATATATGTATATATGTATATATATATATATATATATATATATATATATATATATATGTGTGTGTGTCTGTGAACACGATAACTCTCGTAGAAATGGTCCGATCGAGACCAAATTTGGTAGAGACGTGTATTCCTACAAATGCTCGGACGAGTTCGTAAACCAGACATATCGTTCAATGGGAACGGGTAGTTTGGGGGGTTTTGTACCCCAAAATGGGGTTTTTTGCGTCTTTCATATGTAATTTAAAATTTTTTTAGATTTAATCTTTCACCACTAAAATCAGCTTAAAAAACTACACAATTTAGTTTCTTAAAGTTTTTTTTTATCTCCAACGGTTACCGAGATATAAAAAAATCTAAACACAGTACGTTGTATTTTGAGGCTCCAATGTTAATCTTATGGAGGATAAGGAAAAATTAATATTTCACCTATTAACCAATATTTTTGGATAAAAATTTATATTTAGCTTTATGTGGTTGAGGTTCATCCATTTATGCTTAAAAATCATAGTTTATGTGTTTATCATGGCAGCAAACCTGCATACTCTTTTCCCATGTTAATCATATGGAGAATAGGCAAACTCCTTTATTTATGGACAAATGTTGATGAAAGTTGGTATAAATGTTAAAAATAAATGTTTTTGAAGGTATAAATGCCCACTCTCAGTGTTCCTCACAGCAGCAAACCTGCACACTCTTTCCCATGTTAATCTTATGGAGAATAGGTAAATAATTCTCATGTTCATCGACAGATTTTGACCACTTGACTTGTTGTATATTATTATTATTATTATATTATTGATTTGGAAATTCGCTGAGTACGCAGGTCTGCTGCGACGGGGGTATTGTTTGTATCTTTCATTTCATAACCTAAAATATTGTTTTGATATTTTGTTCTTTAATAAACAATGAACGGGTTAGTACAATCTATTAGCACCGTGCGTGCTGATCATGACTATTTTAGTGAACAATATACAATCGGTTCCTCTGACAGTTGGCAAACAGTTAATAGTAGTAGCAAAAAAAGGTCAATTTCCACTAACTATCATGCTTCGCAAGAAAAGAAAATTTGTTCACCGACTCCTCTTTCAGGTCAGTTACCACTTTCCAAGTTTAAACCGTTGGAAAATACCAATGTAGGTATTGAGGAAAACCCAGTCGTACCCCGTCGGGAGCCCAAACCACCTCCTATCTTCATCCCGGATGTAACAAACATCCAAAACATGACTCGGTCATTAGAACTAATGGTTGACACGTCAGAATATGTTTATAAAGCCCTGCAGCAAGATAAAATTAGATTGCAGCCTCTGACTGCCGATGCTTATAGGAAAATAGTGCGCGGCCTTAATGAACGTAGTGTATCTTTCTATACCTATCAATTAAAGCAAGATCGAGCATATAGAGTAGTACTTAAACATATGCACTATTCAACCTGTCCGGATACCTTAAAACAGGAAATTGAAAGTCACGGGCGTAAGGTTAGGAATTTGATTAACCTTAAGAACAATGTAACGAAACAGCCCCTTTCAATTTTTGTATAGATTTAGAACCTAGGCCAAACAACAAGGACGTTTACAATATAAAATTCTTGTTGAATGCGAAAATCCAGTTCGAGCCACCAAATAAAAAGAGAGAAGTTGTCCAATGTAAGAGATGCCAGCGCCTGGGCCACACCAAGGCGTACTGCCGATACGCTTTTCGGTGTGTTAAGTGTAGTCAGAGCCATGAAACTAGTTCTTGTACAAAGGACAAGGAGTTGCCTGCTGTATGTGCACTTTGTGAAGGAAACCATACCGCCAACTACACGGGTTGCTCTGTTTACAAGGAGTTACAAAATAAACAATTTCCTCCTTTAAGGAAGAAATCTTTAAACGAGTCAAGCCACAAACTAACTCCAACGTATCAACTTGAGTCACAAACAAGCAATGATGCAACATACAATACCAGTACACCTGTTTCGGAGTCTGTGTCATATGCTCAAGCCGTTAATGGTAAGAAACCTGCCCAGTTAAACACTGGCAGCAACGCTGAAACGGTAAGCCTCGCTGTTACAATACAGCAGTCATTTGAAAAACTTGAAATTATTTTATTGAAGCAGACAGAACAAATAGGTACACTGTTGAACCTCTTGACAACAGTAATTTCAAAATTAAGTAAGTAATAATGCATTATTCAAACTCATATAAAATCGCTTTATGGAACGCCAACGGCTTGGCTCAACATAGACAAGACATCATATTGTTTCTTAATTTCCACAATATAGATATTTTACTTGTGTCCGAAAAACTCACTTCACAGACAGAAATTATTTTAGGTTGCCTTACTACACTGTATATAGTTCAAATCATCCCGACAACACGGCACATGGAGGATGTGCAGTCATAATTAAAAATAAAATAAACCATTATGTGTTACCTAACTTTCAACAAAATTTTCTTCAAGCTTGCAGTGTTACTGTAGAAGATTGGACGGGACCCTTAACCTTGTCTGCAGTATATTGTCCACCGAGGTATGCTATACAAAAACACCAGTTTGAAGCATTTTTCAGTACTCTGGGAGTAAGGTTTCTAGCAGGTGGGGACTACAACGCCAAGCATCAAAACTGGGGATCTAGACTAACATCAGTTAGGGGGCGCCAACTTATGGCAGCTATAAACGAAAACCAACTGGAGCACCTATCCACAGGTGAACCGACCTACTGGCCTACGGATAGGGCAAAAATACCCGATTTGCTGGACTTCTTTGTTACTAAAGGCATTTCACATAACTATTTAACAGTTACGTCTTGCTTAGATTTATCATCCGACAATTCACCAATCATTATATGTATACGTTCTTCCATTCAGTTAAATAATCCACCTAACACTCTGCATAACAAACACACTGATTGCAACCAATTTCATCAAAATTTAAGTGAACATTTGACTCTCAAGGTGCCATTGAAGACCTCGATGGACATAGATTATGCAGTATCATATTTTAACAATAGTGTTCAAACAGCTACAAGACTTGCAACACCTTCTATTAGACCTCATCTCCAAAATCAAGTAATTTACTCAGTGGAAGTCAAGCGGAGAGTTGCTGAGCGGAGACGATTACGGCGAATCTGGCAGATTATGTTTATGAATCTCACAATGTTTTTTAATGCAGTTCTGAGATTAGAATACTTCCCCTCCCAAATTGTGGTAATTCCAAAGCCAAGGGAAGCCTCCAAATCAAGTCTCAGCTTATCGACCGATAAGTCTCTTACCAATGATTTCAAAAGTATTTGAAAAGCTATTTTTACATCACCTCCAACCTTTAATTGACGAAAGAGACCTAATACCACCTCATCAATTCGGGTTTAGGCGCAAGCACTCGACCATTGAGCAGGTTCATAGGATATGTAATGTCATTAAAGAAGACCTTGAAAACAAGCGTTTCTGTTCGGCTGTATTTCTGGACGTTGCGCAAGCTTTCGACAAAGTCTGGCATGCTGGTCTACTATTTAAAATAAAGACTCTGTTACCTCACACGTATTATGGAATCTTAAAGTCGTACCTTTCTAACAGGCTTTTCCAAATTAAATTCCAAGAATGTCTGACTGACTTACATGAAATTGCGTCAGGAGTACCTCAAGGCAGTGTTCTTGGGCCTATCCTCTATATTCTATACTAGAACATATCTAACTACAAATGAGTCACGTAGTTCTAATGTGTCTCTTGTCCATTTTTGGTCAAAGTTGAGATATTTTGTTGCCACGATTCCTTGTATTACACGAACAAATAGTTTTATGTTCCAGAAAAACTGTTTTGTACCTTAAAATTTCAATTAAAAGTTATCCCCAGATCGAAAGTGTGTCTTGTCATACAAACTGAATTTCCGTGTCAGAATAAAAACGTTGCTTCTTTCAAGAATATGTCCGTATAGGTTTGTGTATTTTCCACTAGCCAAAGTACCCGTTCTTCGCACGGATAAAAAAGGCTGAGAGGTGTAGGCTCTACAGATACATTTAGGTTATTGATAATTAATTCTTTATTGTTTACAAAATGACAAAACACGTGTCTAAGTATATATCTAAACATGACAAAGTAACATATGTCAAATATTGGGAGGGGATAAGCATTAACGTAATAGAGGCAGGCATCGGGAGAAAATTAAAAATCTACCATTCCACTATTTCGAACTAATAATTCACTAATTTCGATCCAGCAGTTTATGTGTAAAAATTAACTTTATTTCTTTTTCTTACCGAACTGACAAAATGTAAAGTAAACGGATGTTGACATTAAAAACTGTAAACATTGAATCCCAGGGTATTTACAGCAACCATGTCTTCTGCTTCTCGAACTGTCAAATTTTAGTGTTCACAGCTGTTGACATTCAAGTAATTTTATGTTTTCATTTTCTAAAAATGTAAACATTGAAACTTAGGACGTTCACAGGGCGTAGCCCGAGAGGATTTCAAGGAAATGAGTATGTCTATGTGTTGCATGAGTTTAAGATCTGTCTTTGTGTAAAATTTCAAACTGTTTGGTTCAGTATTTTTTGCGTTCACTTGCCACAACAAACCCACAAACACACAAACACACAAACCCACAAACACACAAACACACAAACCCACAAACAAACATACAGAAACCACCTCTTCTTTATAATATTATAGATACCATTGATCTTCCACAACCTCCAGGTATTACGGTTGCTACTTTTGCCGACGACACCGCTCTTGTGTCATCCAATCCAGACCCTCTATTGGCATCCGCACATTTGCAAACCGCCCTAAACGAAATAGCTCAGTGGCTTGAAAACTGGAAGATAAAGGTTAATGCAGCAAAGTCACTTCACGTAACTTTCACGATGAATATGGCAACGTGTCCTCCAGTAACGATAAACAATGTCGTTCTTCCTCAAGCGGACGAAGTAAAATACCTGGGTATGCACTTGGACAGACGTCTTACTTGGCGCTCCCACATTTGGAACAAAAGACTAAATTTGAACTTAAGAACCAACAAATTGGCCCTGCTTCTTGGACAAAATTCTAAATTATCACTTGAAAACAAATTACTCTTATACAAAGTTGTGTTGAAGGACCTACGGAATCCAACTCTGGGGAACGGCGTCAAACTCAAATATCGAAATAATTCAACGATACCAGTCTAAGACATTAAGAAGAATTTTCAATGCTCCATGGTACGTTACAAACCTAGTAATCCATGCAGATTCCAAAATTCCATTTGTAAGAGAAGAAATTTCAAAATTTAGTCAAAATTACCAGTGTAAAATTGAAGACCATCCTAACCATCTGGCATTAAATCTTCTAGACAATAGTCAGTGCAAATATAGGTTGAAAAGACATAACATCTTTGATCTTGCTGATCGCTTTTTGTAACTGTATATTTTTCTTTATGAGTTAATATGTTAGTTAGCACAATGGTGCTTAACTCATTTTCATGTTCTTCACTCTTATAAAATTTACCTATAGTTCTGATTATAGTAACAGATTTTAAATAAAACTTGATTGAAAAAAAAAGATTTAGGATAGATAAAACAGCTGAGTATCATTCAATTACACTTAAACCTTGTCTGTTATTTATTAATTTGTTATTTTGCTTGTTTTACTTAATAGTTTTGTTTTAAAATACCTCGTAATTTTTTCAGCCTTACTTATTTATAGTTTTGTCTATTGCAATGAGTTTATTATATTACTTTATATTGTAACTATAATATAATTATAATTGGAACTGTAAAATAATGCATGCCTTTCTCCGTGTAAAATTAATAAATACATTACTTTCAAAGTGTCAAAGCCTTATTTGGACTATATTTGAATGTCATAACTACAAGAATTGATCTATTTTTTTCTTTAATTACCCACAGTACGAAATAAAATTACATAGAGCATATAAGTAGCGAAACATTAAGCTTAGTCTCTTTTATTTATTCTCGGCCATTTGATAGAAAATGAACATTATTTTGTTGTTTTAGTAAAATTTTATAATATGAATATGAATGCTTCTGTATCTAGAAGAGTAATATACGAATTGACCACCCAGGATTTACCTTCTGAAGTTTTAGACTCACATTTCTACACCCATGTTGGAGATGAATCTGTCACAGTAATTACAAAATTACTGTGGCAGATTTATCGATATAATCGATTTTAATATACTAGTCTTAATATGGAAAAATATTTAATAAAATCAATATTGTTGGAGCAAGAAAGTACAATATTATGTTATTAGAAACAAAATCGTTACTAAGACTTTTAGGAAAATTTGTTAGAGAAATAAAATATATAATTATGCCTAATCTCAGAAACGATATTTTTTACTAAATTTAGTCATGTTAGCCGATGCGGATTTTAGCGTTTGGTATACGATTGAAAATATCCACATTAGTTTTAATATAACATGTTTTCTTTGAATAAATTTGGTTTGTTTTAATCAGAACTGTATTGTTAAAGCACATTATATATTACACTAGAGAGATTATGTCTTTAGATTATACTTCCAATTCTGGCAAATCAGCACTAAAATGCTGCAAAACAACATAACACTTTGTATTGGTAAGTGTAGATTCTAAATGTATTCTACTCTAACATAAGTTATGAGTAAAACAGTGGCAACTTGATTCTTCTTGTATAATATTATTTCCTGTGCAACAATTAAGTTATTTTTATATAGAAGATTGAGTGTAAGAAGAGATTTTCTAATTGGGTTACTGTGAAAGTAGAACATTTACAAAGGTAATATTTAACTCAACTGATATTCAACGAGAACTGCAAGGTAGACACTTGAGCACTCTTCCTTCATTGTTTAGTTCTCATTATAAACAGGGTTCTCTTGTTCTACATTTAAAAGAAAATTTTCTTTAAGATTGTAAAATTATTTAATATTTATGACATGGATATGTATTAGTTCTGGGGGGGGTTTTGGTGATTTTCCTCACAGGGAAGTCACAAACCTTTTTTTATTGTGAGAGGGCCTATGTGAATTACGTTATTGAAGGTATGCTACGAATTAATCAAAAAATATTACCAATCTACAATCGCATAAAGATTTTAACCAAGCAAAATTGATTTTTACATTTTTTAATTTTTTGGGACTTAAGAATTTAAGACCATTTCTTAAAACTATTTGGAAATACATGGTTGATTATGAATGGAGAGTTAAAATTTAGAGATATGGTAGTGAATAAATATAATATCAGACTATTGTTTTGATGAGGTTCACACACAGTTTTATGCCGCTAAATAGTACGGCTTAGGTGTAATAGTACTAATTATGTAATAAAATAATAAAATAAAAGCAATTTATTTACATGTACTAAACTGACTATGCATTATTAGGCCCTTAATTTAAAGTTTTTTATAGACTGAAACAAACTAAAAGCTGCAAATGTAGAGGGTAAAGAGTGGTAGGAGCCAATCATGTCTATCTTCGTAGAATTTACTACAGAGGATTTAATTAAAACAGTATTGCTGGTAAAGGGAAGGATGATCGACTGAAGAGATGAGATGTAAATTCACGGCTTCTCTCTATCAGCTGCCGTTTGATTACTGCCGCAGACGACATGGCGGGCGCGGCGTGAGGACCCCTTGATGGAAACTATCTTCTTTTATAAAATAAGATGACTAATTAGAGAACCTTATTGAATTATTCAAACTTGAAAATCGTCTTAATTTTGATGTATCAGTTAAAATATTGGTAATGCTGGTGCATGTAATTTAGTTTAAATTACAACGTAGATAACGTTATTACTTCTTAAATTACCATTCACTATATATGTTATCTGTAAATTTTCAGGTGGATGGAGCAAATATAAATTAGGTAGAGTAATTTTTACTTTCTCCCCTTGTACATAGTATATGGAGAAAGTATTGTTTTCATCAAAATTTTCGAATTTGAGTTGAGAGTGGATATATCCGTTTTGAGTTGGATATATCCCCTGAATAAAAAAAATGTTTATCCGTGTGTGTGTGTGTGTGTGTGTGTAAGTGTGTGTGGTGTGTGTGTGTGTGTGTGTATATGTGTGTGTGTCTGGATGTGTAAAGAGTCTCAGCCTAACACGTTGGTCCGATTTAGATGATATTTGACATGTGCATATTCAATGTGTGTATTCACCGTATCTCCATTATTCATTTTTTTAATTAATTGATTTTTAAGGGTAGCTTACCCCTAAAAATCCTTTAAAAACGTAAAAATCCAATTTCTTAAAGACGGCTCTAACGATTTTGATTAAAATTTGAGAGTTTATAGTGAACAAAGTACTAAATATTATGACACCACCCCCATGTCTGTTCCAAAGTTATGTAACGGTTCTAATTGACGGCTCCAAAGATACAGGCTTTTAAACGTCAAAAAATCAAATTTTTAAATTTTCAGCGAAAACAATAAAAGTAAAGTATATTTTGACTGGCACCAGTGAAACCAGATTAAAAAGTAAATTAATTAGTATTCTGAATTATTTGTCTGCGACTAACGGTTCCAGAGAAAAAATAAACTTACTGTCCATACACGTAGTACGTTGTTTGAAAGCGTCCAAGGTCATTCTTATGGAGAATATTGAAAAATCAATTTCTTCCTTATTTTCCAAAACGTTTTCCATGAAGCTTGGTTTGAAGCGTAAGGTCCAATTACCTAAAAAACCCAACTCAAAAAAAACTCAATATACCGTAGTGGGGGGGAGGTTTCCCACATAAAATTCGACAAATAGTTTAACTTTATCTCTCTTGTTTTTATTTTCAGAAATGGGATGATTATTTTTGAAACAATAAGTTATTAAATTATATTTATATAAATTTTGAAGAACATGATAGTTTTATTACAGATCGTCTTTTTTGAAATTACTTAAGAGAGAAAGTATGTGTCAGTCCACTGATACCGTTTATTATTTTAAAAGAATGTAGATACTATTTTCAGGCACCAAAAACAGATGGTACATCTTTAGCCAAGAAAATCTTGGGTTAAGAACTTTTATATATATCTATATATTATATACTCTTAAAGTTTTTAACAATTTAATCTATGTTGTCGGCACCAAACAAGTGGTGCATAACTATAACTCAAATGTGTACACACAGGCTATTAAGGCTTACACAATCGACTAAGAATAAACCCCTCTTTGGACTAAGAGCGGACACACTAAGAACACTAAGCGGATTAAAACTTGGACACACACACACACACACACACACACACACACACATATATATATATATATATATATATATATATATATATAATTTGTTCATCCTTGCCACTTTGTTCATCAGGTCATTTTTGTTTTTTTATATTCCTTTTATATTTCTGACCAAGTTCATGAATTTTTCTCTGTTTTGTATATTTATTATAGTGATCATCAGTTCTTTGGGGTAATTTTTGGCATCATTAAAATATAACACATAATATTGAATATTTTATTAGTTAAGTTTTTTTTATTTTCCATTCTCAGTATGTGTCCGTCAAAATATTTCTCTTCCTGTCCTGATTACTTCTGTTGGCATTTCTCTGTCCTTGTGTAGTTCTTCTGTTGGTATTTTGATCCAGATGATTCCTCTATTCAGTGCACTATGTAGTTTAGGAGTGTCTTTATTTATATTTCATTTGTTTCTTTTATGTTGAAAGCTTTTATTGTTGTTGTTTCTACTGCATAGACTGCTTCTGACAGTACTACTGATTCGAAGTGTCTCAATATTACCTGTATAGTTTTTTTGTAGTTTGTTCATGCTAAGATAAGGTCTACCTCTTATCCCATATTTTTTCTTCATCTCAGTTATGTCGTTATTTTTTCCATATACAGTTTAGTGTTTTCCCTTTTACTATTTGACACATTCATATGCGTTTGTCTCGTATGGGTTAAACGAGTCAAACGTTATCTTCACAATGTCATGTACTTTTTCTAGTTCTTCTTCTCTATTGTTGTTGTGTATGGCTAAGTCGTCTGCGAATGCTAGGTATTTGATCCATGTTATTGCATCTCTCTTTCTTCCCAGTTGGACTCCTTTCAAATATTTCTCCCATTCTTTTACAACCTACATTATTACAAAATTTACAGTAGCGGTTATAGTTTATGTTCTTGTGTTAGACCGGTTTTATTAAATGGTTGCAATATTCCTCCCATGCACTTTAATTTTGAGTTGTGTCTGTTAGTGTCTGCTGAATGAGCTTCAGGGGCTTTCCGTCAACACAATAGTCTTTTAGTATGTTTTAAACAATGTTTGTCTCTCTAAAGAGTCATAACCCTCTGAAAGTCTACAAAGGTTATCTCATTGTTCAGTGTTTCTCTCTTCTGACAGTAGTTCTGAGTATTCAGATCTGTTCTACACTGATCTTCCTTTTTTGAAGCCAACTTATTAATTATTCTATTTTGTGGTTTACTTGTTTCTCCAGTCTGTAAAGTAGCGCCTTCGTTAGTATCTTGTATTTTTAATTGGTAGTAGTGAGATTCCTTTGTATTTACGCGCTGTATTTAGTTGTATACAGAAATAAAGGAATAACTGGAGAATGCCAGCATTTATACTACGGGCCAACTTGTGTTGAGACCTGTTTAGTTATATACCGTAACTAAAGGAATAAATGGTGAATGCCAGCATTTATACTACGGGCTAACTTGTGTTGAGACCTGTTTAGTTATATACCGTAACTAAAGGAATAAATGGTGAATGCCAGCATTTATACTACGGGCTAACTTGTGTTGAGACCTGTTTAGTTATATACCGTAACTAAAGGAATAAATGGTGAATGCCAGCATTTATACTACGGGCTAACTTGTGTTGAGACCTGTTTAGTTATATACCGTAACTAAAGGAATAAATGGTGAATGCCAGCATTTATACTACGGGCCAACTTGTGTTGAGACCTGTTTAGTTATATACCGTAACTAAAGGAATAACTGGTGAATGCCAGCATTTATACTACGGGCCAACTTGTGTTGAGACCTGTTTTATAATTTCTTGTTGCCGCCAACGCTTATCAAGCTCTCTCTCTCTATTATTAACGGAAAGATATAAAATTTGCATTTAAAGCTATTCATAAAACGTTCATTGCTAATTTCAAACAGCACACAAGTAGGTAATGAGGTCTTGCCTTGAAATAAGTAATGCCAGTGATATTCTATCATTTTGTATATTACATAATATTTATCATGTATTAGATGAATGCAAAAGCACTCTAATGTTTTATAATTTAACAAATATATGTATACCATTTTAAAGTGATTCCAAAGTGGGTGATTAATAATGAAAGGAGAAGAAAATTTAGCAAAACGAAATGTTATGATAACTTTAAAAAATGAAACTGCTAAATGCTCTAGCAACTTAAACTAAAAGTAGTGTAGCTTAAATAATATCATAGCTATTATAAAGTAGCTTATGTTTTAACAGCTTAAAAGTGAAATATAGATGAATCTACTAATTACTTAGAATGAACCCCTGTGACATCGGAACCCTGGTAGGTTTAACTATTAATTCGGTTTGAAAGAGTACACGTTTTTATACAATCTTCACCATCTCCGATATTATATTGAAATCTAAAATATTTTGAGTGAGTAAATATTTTAAAAGATCTGGTAAATGTATACAAAGGCATACAAAATCCAGGATGTTGCAGGCAAGACTAGCCAAGGCTCATTTAAAAATAGTATAGGATTAAAGCAAGGACGCGCTGTGTTATCTTAAAATAAGAGATCCGTACCAGTATCTGCACTTACAGGATTATCAGATCCACTCTAAAGCAATTTATAATCTCATAATACTTACGTCACTCTTCCAAACTTCAGTGTAATTTTAATATCCATCGACTTAAAATTTATTTCAAGATTATTAACATAATACTTGTTTTTCCAAATTTAATATGTTATCTAGAATATTCCAAACCCCTAAGCAACTATACTTAGGTAAAACAATACATTTCAAAGTATGAACATTGAACTTGGGTTGCAGTTTCCTCGACTGAGTGTCTCTTAGTGAATTAGTGAATGATTTCTTGTTAACCGCATAAAATATATATACTGTACCTAACTTTTTCAAAAAAATGAAGCACTATAGCACTGATCTAATAAAAAGTGCCTATCATTCATTTAATTACATTTCTAATAGATATTCAATTATTATGGTTGCTAGAAATAGATAAAGACTACAACAATAATAATTATTTAACAAACAATTTTATGCAAAATGACGTTTAAAATATATTAGTACTCACTTTAAAATACTGTAGGTAATAATTTTTATTTTAACCTTAAATATTTTGTGGTGTTTATGTGTTTTTAAAACTAATAATAATACCACAATAATATGTGTCTTTAATTTACAAGAATAAAAATTTACAATCTATTTGAAATTACGTTTTTAGTATATTAGTATTTTTAACATGTTTACAATGTTTCTTATATTATAAATTTGGAACGAGTTCTTAATTAATAAAATAACACTCTTGAGCTAGTATACAATGAATAACACCTTTGATTATAGCTAATATTAACTTTGTTGAAAATTATTAAACTATGCATTCATTTTTAGTCTCTGTAACCTTTCTAAATAAACGGTATCAGTGAATTGCCAAATACCTTTTCCCTTAAGTAAGTGTATAAACGACAATCTTTAATAAAACCATCATATTCTTATTAAATATTTTATCAAAATATCACTTATTAATGTTTTGTTTCAAAAATAATCATCTAATTTCTGAGCATAAAAACAAGAGTAACAAAGATAAATAAATTGTTTGACTTTTATGGAGGGACAACCCACCCCTTCGGTAATACCAATCTTTTTGAGTGGGGTTTGTTAGGTGATTTGACCGTGAGAAATTTGGATTTTTCAAGTTTTTTAAGGTTTTAGGGAAAAATCTTCCCTTAAAAATAAAATATTTGAAAAACTGAAAAAAAGTCTGGAGATGCGGTATATATATATATATATATATATATATATACATAGATACAAAATTACATAAATAAATCAGAACGACTGGTAGGCTGTAGCTCTGTACACATCCACGCACACGCATACACACAAACACACACACACACACACACACACACACACACACACACACACAAAAACACAAACACTTACACACAAAAACAAGCACGCACGCACGCACGCATGCACGTACGGACGGACAGACCCAGAAGTCGAAACCCACTTTTTTGTATTTAGGGGACCCCGATATACAATTTCTTCATATACAATGTATAAGGAAAGAAAGTAAAAGTACTAAATTGAAGGTGCTAATTTTATTTTGAGTTTATAATTTCCAGCATCCTTCTGCTCTGAATAATACAAAGGAAATCTGATTGAAGAGTTGTAGGTGTACAATGTAAGGTAGTGGAAGGTCCAGGTGGAGACATAGTAACATGACGAACACCAAACAGTATGTCAATGCTTGGCAACAATATGTGGTAAGTTAAATGGCAAATGGAATACAGAGCCAAAACCAGAAATGGAAATACGGTCATTGAATTAACTTAATTAAATACTTCACCACGAATAATAAATAAATACGTAACGTATACAAATGTAAACAATAATAAATGTTGTCTCTGGAGTATCAGCAAAAGTTACAATACTGTATCGATAAGTAAGTTGATTTAAAGTAACAAGTTTTGACTGACTGCCATCAAGTCAATGTGGCAATCAGTCGAAGCTGAGCAATACTACGAGAGTGATTAGCATATCAAACAGAAACGGCTCTTGGTAGCGACTGCGACTGCAGAACATTACTGCGGTCAGGGCAACTGGCAATTTGAAAATTAAATAGACCTTGGAGCTTTAATAGATAATTGCTCGTACTTTTAAACATTTGAAACTTGATATTTGAGATGTTTCAGCGATGTAGGTGGTGTATAATTATACAATATTAAAGCGCACACGTGTTCTGTACTCCTTAGGATCATCATAAACTAATCCAGTACAATCTTGATCCAAACTTATAATTTACTGTAAATAATTATTAAATATGTATATATAAAGTGTTTGTATGTATTAAACTAAAAATTCACTATAAACTATTTTATTCTTCTTGTATTCATTTATATTCTAGCCTTTAAATACCATGCGTGTTTTAATTTATCCGGATAAATTATCGAATGAAAACGCCGATAAATTATTATATCCAATTGCATCTATAGATTATTAAAAATATATGACAGGGCTAATAAAATAAAAGCGTTATATAACGTATTGGCCTAAATCACTAAATTGGTCCTATGCTTAAAAAATATTAAAAATGAAAAGTTTATAACATTTTCTTCAATCATTTTTTACTATCATATACAAGTCAGTTTAATTTGTAAAAGTACTACAAAACATATTTTAGGAATAAGTTCCTGTTTTGCTCGGATAGAATAAGACATGTATTATATAAGTTAATTACCAAAATTAAAACACATTTATTACTCAATGTAAACACAGTTTATATGGTTTAAAATCGCTTTAATACACCTAAACTAATATAGCATAAATACTATTTTTACTAACTTGCACAAACTCTTAAAACAAAATCCATCCCATTACCTTCTGAACGTCAATCCTCTGCTCTGGCACTGAGCCACGGCGTCTGTTGAGCTTGGTTGTCGTTTAAGGTGTTTTAGCCAACCTCAATTGCTTGAGCCGATCATATACTGTTTATCCATACAATTATTATCATTTTTCATTCATACATAAAATAAATATTTATGAAAAACCTACATTCACATATTGTTCACCACCATCCTCAATCAACAACTGACAAAATGTTAAAAACATATGTTTCGATTTGTATTGTTTACATTTGATTTTCCAAGCTTTTTATTTTTTAACTGAATGTTTTATTTACAATCTGTTTTTTTAAATACAAAACAATAAGTAAATATTATACAAGAACAAAATGAACATTAACGTGAATTTTCTTTTCTAGTGCCTGCCACTGCTGGCAGTAAAAAACGTTAGTCTATTTATAAGAGAACAATTAACTTGATTTGAATATGCTTCATGTCGGAAGTCCAAGCGGCAAGATGGAACGTCTTTTCAATCTATAGGTGAAATTAGCATTGTCCAGTAAGTTAACAGCAAGATAATTTGGATGATTTTCTAGTTTTTCAATGTACTTCTTACTAATTTTGGCTATTTCTTCTTCAATAGTTGGGATTTGAAGGTCTTTGTGTAGGGGTTTGTTTGAAACAAACCAGGGGGCATTGACGATTTTTCTTAAAATTTTGGATTGGTATCTTTGCATAATATTAATATTAGATTTACATGCAGACCCCCATAGCTGTACACCATATGTCCAAATTGGTTTCAAAATAGATTTATATATCAATAATTTGTTGTTCATGGTAAGTTTTGATTTACGTCCAAGAAGCCAATTTAGTTTCATTGTTTTTAAATTTAGTTGATGTCTCTTCGTCCAAATATGTGTTTTCCACGTCAGTTTGCTGTCTAAATGTAAGCCTAAATACTTTACTTCTGTAGCGTGAGGAATTTGTGTATTGTTTAATATAACAGGGGGACAAGAATTTCGATTAAGTGTGAATGTAATGTGTGATGATTTTTCTTCATTAATTTTGATTCTCCATGCTCTAAACCAATTTGAAATGTTATTATGACTCTCTTGTAAATTTAACGAGGCCTGTACAGGATCTGAGTGAACGGCTAAAACAGCTGTGTCATCCGCAAACGTCGAAATTTGAGTGTTCTCATCTTCTGGCATGTCCGCAGTGTATAAAATGTACAAAAAAGGCCCAAGAACACTTCCTTGAGGAATTCCTGATTCTATCCTCTGTCTCTCTGATACTTTCTTACTCTTCTCTGATACTGTCTTGATATTTTATTTGAAAAGTCCTATCTGTGAGGTAAGATCGCAATAGAAGAAAAACAGAATGAGGGAGAAGTTTTTTAATTTTATATAATAAGCCAACGTGCCATACCTTATCAAAAGCTTGGCTAACATCCAAGAAGGCTCCAGAACAAAACTGTTTGTTTTCCAAACATTGGCGAATTGTGTCTGTGACTCGATGAACTTGTTCCACCGTCCCATGTCCTTGTCTGAAGCCAAACTGATGGCTTGGAAACACCAAATCTTCATCAATCAGCATCCTTAGCCGTAAATAAAAAAGTTTTTCAAACAATTTGGACAAAATTGGCAAAAGACTAATAGGTCTGTATGAAGTCAAATGATGGGGAGGTTTACCAGGTTTTGGGATTAGAATGATGACGGCTCTTTTAAACTGAGTAGATTTTCCAAGCTTGATGTTAATTATTTTTTCAGTTATTCATTTATTCTTATTTATTTATTACTAGCAGTAATAAGCCCGTCCTTTGTACAGGTTGTAGGATTCAGTTTAAAGAAGAAAGATCATCATACCAAATTTTAACCTGAAATCCTAAACAAATCAATACAAATAAAATAAATCAATAAACAGCTTTATTATTTAGCATTACTTTATAGTTTAATAAATTAGAACATATTATATCATTTTTATGGTTAGTTATACGTTAAAATACCTTTGTAATATTGTATGATATGACACAATATAAACAAACTAATATTGATTTGACAGCTGTTTGTTTTTATTTCTATTAAATCCTTAAACTACAAAGACAGCTGATAATTACAAGTAGGTTATTCATTGGAAACTGAATCAAAATGCGAGTAGTATCGCGTAAAAGTGGGTTTTTAAATGCTCGTTATGTACTTTTTAAGGGGCGACAGGAAATTTTAAGCATTTACAAACCTTCTCTGGAACGTAGAGAATACATAAAATAAGTTTTATTGTAATCAGTCCTTCCGCTTTTTCGGAGAAGACGGCGTAAAATACCTTCTGGAGCGTCACAGACAAACAGACAAAAATTGAGAAAAGACCGGTTACGTATCCTCTAACGCACGAAAAATAAAAATAACTAAAAAATAAATAATTCTGAGCAATGTACAGACAAAACTCTAATTTTATTTATGTAGATTAATTAATTAATGTTTTACATTTTTAAGCTTAATATTACAATAAACTCGAAATTTCTCCTGGAGATTAGACCTATCTAGAACCTTTCTACTCGGAAATTAGTTATTTCAAAAATGTTAAGAAATTAGTCAGAGCCGTTTTCGAGATTCTAGTGCAAATATAGCCTTGCCCGTTTAGTTTTGGTTGGATTGTTCAAAGATATTAATTGCTAAGCCTTTAATTTATAGTTTTTAATGATAATTTTTATCTTATAATAAATATATAGTATCCATCACATTACTAAAGAAGCAACTATAGTATTTGTGAAGGTTGACAGTGGGGGATTCATGGTACATCAAAATGTTACTTTTTTGAAGATTGAATTTATTAGAAGTCCCATATTTAATAGATATGTTTTTTTCTTTACATCAAATAAGGAAAAATAGATCTATTAAATTTGGAACGGAATTCAAATTATCAAATGAACTAGTAGTATCATATTAAATGCAATCGACGCCAGTTAAGTGAGAGAGTAGTTAGGAAATATCCATAATTACTGGTTTGATGCAGTGGTGATTCTTGAGCAAGGCATTATACCAAAGTCTGTTAAACCTTTATTCATGACATGTATGTTCCACAAAGTATCCCTCCCATAAAGTCCCAATTTCACGGTAGAGACAGAAATCCCTGTAACATGCAATGGTGGGATATTGTTGTGCCGAACTAGGCTTACATGAGATTTCATCTGGACTTCACTCGACCCTGCCTCAGGGATACATGGGCTCACCATCTCTTACAAAGCCCAAAATAACATCAATTTTTACTGTAATATGTCTGGAAATGTCTATTATGTTTTCAAGTGGATGCCTCTAAATATTTAAGGTTACATAAATAGCTTATTACGACTTTAAACACATTTATACTTCAGAGGTGAATATAAACACAAGACAATTTTTCTAGAACTTTAATAGATCTCCTAATGCGTTCAGTTTTTTATAAGATGTATAGAATAATTTTTTGATTAGAAATGTGTTAGGTTATGAAGTAGAGAAACTGCTGTGTATGATATATCTTACTTCTGTCATAGTAGTCATCTGCTATTCGATATACCGTGACTTCTTGAATTGAAGATTAGCTTCAGTTCAAATCAGACCTAGGTTTCTGGGTAAGGCTACTACACTTGTGTAGTCTACACTTAGTGTAGCCTGGACAAACATATATACTCATTTGTATATTATAAGTGTTATATGAATATATAAATAATTATATGGAAATTAAAACTTTTGCAAAAAATCATTTTAATATTATTTTATGGTATAATACAGTATTTTAAGAGTAACCAGTATTAACTTTAACAATGCTAAGTTAGTAGCAGTACTAATAAAAAACGTCGTTGGTAAAAAAACAAGAATATAACAGTTTTATACAAGAATCTTCTATTTATGGAAACGCAATATCACTAACCAGATTTGGATTAGGTAAGTCGACAAAGAACGTGATATCAAGACAATTCATATCGCTACACAGTTTGATTTAGGTCGTTGTGGAGTGGTCTATCCATTTTAGATTGTTTAAGTCCTAATCAGTTTTCCTTCTAAACGACAGTTTTATATCAATGATTTCTCTACGTTTTTTAAGAAACAGCTGGTGATTTTTATTTCTTGATAATTTCCAAAATGGGATTTTGGGGGTTTTACCTATGATTTATTAAAAAAACTAAATTTTTAGAAGGGTCATCAGCTTAAGAAATACAATTTCACTGTTTTAACATTTGCTCAACGAAAATCGGTAACGGAGCGCCCCAATATTCATACAATAACTTCTGTGAATTCATTCACACAAGTATTATAACTAATTCATACGATTGAGATATAATAATATCTACTGAAAAATCGTTTTTTTTTGTTTCTCGGGGCAGAAACTCTATTTAATCATTCCCCATGTTATTCTTAAGAATATCTTAAAAGGGATAAAAGTGTACATTACCAAGTTTTATATATAAACTAAGTGTTTACAAAATTAACAGCTGTGGTTAATAATTTAAAGGTTGCTTTAAACTGTCATGTGTTTAAGTGTAAACAATTAGCAATATACTTTACCATAAAAATGCCGTCTGAATCGTTCATTAATGTAAATCTATAAAGTAAATTACCAGTATACAAAATGAAAAGTTTTATTCGCCACCTTAATATTTTTCATTTTTGTGGATTATGTTTAAGATTAAAAATGTCATGTTTATATGTGGGCCACATAAAAAATATTACATTGTTTATGCATATTATGTTTGTTGTATTAATAAGCTGTTGTATATATTTTTTATTTTTCCTAATCTTAAATGTATGAAAGATTGATATTGTATTATTTGATTTGTGTGTGTGTAAGTGTTTGTATATATATATATATATATATATATATATATATATATATATATATATATGATATTTGATATATAAAACCCAAATCCATCCTTGTTATTTTTAACATAGTGATCAAACCATTTATGTAGCTTCATGTGGTAACAGTCTCATAATGTATGTAAAATCTTGTTTTTATATTTCTCATGGCAGCAAACATACTTACTCATTCTTTACGTTATTATTTAAGTGTTTAATTAAATCGATATAATCTTCCTATTTATAAACATACTGTGGTAACATTTGGTGTATGGCTTAATCTATGATCAAGCTGAGTTAATATCATCTCAAGTAACTCAAAAATAAATAGAAATTCTCTGTGGAAACAGGGGTGTTGCTATGGAGGTATTTTTAAAAATCAAGAATATAAAATATTATATTCAACCGAACAAAGCTGAAAATTTAAATTCATTATTAACAAAAACGATCGAACATGGAATCATTTAGAATTACTTTACAAATTATTAGGTTAGAACATTTCTAAAATTATTATAATTAGTTATACGTTGAAATAAATTTTTGATATAGTAAGATTTTGAAACGGAGAAGACGGCGTAAAATGCCTCCCGTAGCGTCACAGACAAACAGACGCAAATTAAAATAAGACTGCTTGTAGCTTCTCTAACGCACGAAACGTAAAAATAACTAAAAATGAATAATTCTGAGCAATGTACAGACAAAACTTTAGCATCTTAATTTACTGTAATTACATTGTAAATAAAGGAGGTAGCTTATTAAAATTAATATTATTTAGGAATACATCTTTAACTGATTAAAAAAGGTTGAAAAGGGAAGATTTGGTGAAACATGAAGCTCTCAATACGGGTATTGGATATTGAGAGGTGCCATTAATACTTCTAGGTCAGATAGAGAGGCTCTGGCCGTACCTTTATCCTTTAATCTTGGTCGGAACATTCGTTCTAACAGTGATACAAACACTTCTATGAACAAACCATTAGATGTAAATTAATTCATGTCATTCAAAAATTGCATTATACTCGTACTTATTATAGATTAACGCGAAAAGCATCAAATTTGGTATCATAAATATAATATATATATATATATATATATATATATATATATATATATATATATATATTCACTGCTTAGTTTATCTATTAGGGCTTCTAATATAGTTATATAATAAATATAGTTGTCGTTTTCTTGATAATGGGATAATACCCGAAACATGTCGAAAATAAAAATTATTTTAAAGGTTACTTAATATTCTTGTTTAAAGTTTATACATTTTAAAAACTTAAGTTCACTCTTTAACCTAAAAACCATAACAAACCGACACAGCAGCACAATGTAAACAATACTAGATACGTATTGCTGGAAGGAAGGTAACTGCAAGCTACGAGTTCAAAATCTCCTATTTGTTCAGATTATTTCCCATGTTTATAGACATACGAGGTCTTAGAATTAGGTGGGGAACAATGAAATCGGACGGGTTCGTAGTCCAGACGGTCAATGGGAACAGGTAGTTTGGGAGGATTTTGTACTAAAAAATTGGGGTTTAGCGTTTTTCATATGTAATTTAATTTTTTTTATCTTTTACCATTGGAATAAGCTAAACTACTACACAATTTAGTTCTTTAAAGTTTTGCTCAATCTCTTATGGTTACCGACATAATTATAAACACAGTACGTTGTATTTTGGGGCTCCAATGTTAATCTTATGAAGGACAAGGAAAAATAATATTTCACTTATCAATTTATATTTTTGGATGAAACTTGATATTTAGCTTCACGTAGTTGAGATCCATCCATTTATGCTTAAAAATCAAGGTTTTTTATAGTCGCAGCTAACCTGCATACTCTTTTCCAGGGTTAATCATATAGGGAATATGCAAACACCTTAATTTATGGACAGATGTTGATGAAACTCGGTATAAATGGTCAAAATCAAAAATGTTTATGGTATAAATGTATACTTTAGTTTTCCTCACATCAGCAAACCTGCACACCTTTCCCATGTTAATCTTAAGGAGAATAGGGAAATACTTCTCATATTTATCAAAAGATATTGATAAACTTGTCTTATATTATTATTATTATTATATTACTTTGGAAATTCGCTAAGTACGAAGGGCTGCTGCGGCGGGGATATTTAAATATGTTACCGTATATTATTCGGTTGCGATGAGTCTTGGAAGCTCCTCTAAACTTACAAATAAATAAAACCTGTGTATGCCTTTTCCTTTGGTAAACTTTAATAGAGGATCCGGTTTTGATATTCATGAAAACAAACGTTAAAGTACTTAAAATTATTTTTATATTCTTAGATGTTAAATGTACCTAGTTTTTTACCTTTTCTTGTAACGCGTTTTTCATAAAATAGTTGTACGTCACATAGTAGTTTTATCATAGAATTAATAATGTGTTATCCATCAAGGCTATTGATAATATTAATTTTATCCTATGGAAACATAATTACATGTAAACTCCATAAATAATATACTACAATATATTGAGTATATTTTTTTAATCCACCTAATCCACCAGGTGGTTTTGTTTTTATAAATGTGAAGAAATGTACATAAAAATGAGTGATCTCACAAGGGAAGTTTGGTACATTCTTAACTTCAGCCCTGGACGTTTATACTGAATCTCAAAAATTTAGAAAATAAAAAAATGAAATAAAGGATATTTTAATAAATTGCACTCAGTAAATTTAGTTTTAATTGATTTTTATGGAGGTATAAGGAATGATAAGGCAAGGGGAAGTGACGGACGTAGTAGTAATCAAAGTACATTTTAATGATTTTAATGAGCATTTTTGTGCCCGGTGGAAGTATACAGAGTGTGTGGTTAATTAGCAGTTTCCATTAGCCCTGTCAAAGCGTGTGCTCAGCACCATTAGCTGGTTTGTTTGCATTTTGTACTGATTACACCAGTAGGCCTAGGCCTACGAGCACCGGAGGTGTCCTCACGCTCAGCCCTCTTGCTGCATCCGCAATCCAGGCGACAGATAAACATTTACAGTTTACTCATTTGAAAACTGGTCAAAAGAAATTATCCTCATGGAAAAGTATTTAGTATTTGTTTATTATTGTTTATTTTGTATTTTCATTTTATTTAGTATTTTTTATCCATACTGGTTGAACTCTTAATACTACAATAATTTATAAATAACCATGTTACCTACGTGTTACTTATGTTTGTTATGGGGACCATCTGTATGCAGATGAGATTCTTGCTATTTATTCTACTTTGAGATCATTATAACCATCATTATCATCATTATAGTAAATAGTTAAAACCCACCAATGAATCTTAAATCATTACTCTCGTGAAGGAATAAAAAAAACAATTCATCCTCTGAATGGGATGGTATAGATACTAAGATTAGATGGGTTATTTTTGTAATTCTAGGCCGGTGGTTAATAGACATCATTAATACTATATTAGAAACTTGAGTATTACCTAACTATCTTAAAATTGCTAAAACAATATAGATTTTTAAGAAAAAGGATCTAGAAAATTAATCCACAATTACCACTCGGTTGCCCTATCATCAGTTTTTGAAAAATACTTGAAAACACTTTTGGAAATATAATTTTGAATTTACAAGTATTTAAAAAAATATGTTTTAATAATTGATAAGGTGAGTCAAAAGCAAGTTAATTATCCGAGTTTATCATGGGTATAGTAGAAGGATTGGACAATAATCATTACAAATTTGGGGGATTTCTCGATTTGCAAAAAGCTTTCGTTTGCGTCAATTTTAGCATTTTGTTTCATAATTATAAATTATGGAATCAAAGCACAACACTTACTCTACTCAAGTATAACATGTCTCAGAGAACCCAACTTGTTTATGCAATGTACAATGGTGATGATTTCATTTCCAACATAATTGAAAGGAAATTTTTTCAAATAACTATGACGCTTCTTAGGATATAAAGATATCCGATTTTATCTTGTACTCCACAAGATTCTGTCTTGGGTCCACTTTAATAGTTAATCAAAGTGAACAATTTAGGAAGCAGTGGCTCATGATTCTCAGCGAGGCTCTGAATAAGATTTTCGCAATTAATCCCAGACTGCTGCTGAGAATGTACAATGCCTGCCTGTTTGATCGAAGGGGAGTTTCCGATACCCTGGAAAACGCCAAGTTTGTGGTTATCAGTAAGGGAAAAGGTGACCCAAAGCTGCTGTCGTCCCACAGACCTCTGTGTATGTTGGACACAGCTGGAAAATTGTTTGAAAAGTTTATTCGTTCCCGCCTGACTTCTGCCTTGGTAGCTGCTGGGGACTTGTACCCTCGGTAGTATGGTTTCAGGAAGGGGTGATCAACAATTGACGCGATCACCGAAGTCCAGAGAGCCGTGGGGAGGGCCGAGAGCCACAACCATTTCTCCCGCCGAGTGGTGCTTTTTGTTCATTTGATGTCAAGAATGCTTTCAACTCGGCGAGGTGGGTTGGTGTTGGATGCGCTTCGTAGCCCTTTTCGTATTCCATCGTATCTGCTGAGGCCTATCGAGAACTATCTCCGCTCCAGACACCTGAGTTACAAAACCTGTGAAGAAGCGTGAACGATGGAGGTCACCTCTGGTGCCGCGCTAGGTTCAGATCAGAGATCTGAGAGGAAACCATCTTAGTTGGTTACGCTAATGACGTTGCAGCTCTTATCGCAGCACGCAACATTGAGCTGGCCCAATTAATATATAGTAATTTTAAAACCCCATAGTGTTTTAAAATTTAGTTCGGAGTATAATGACGTATATATCCTCCCAAGAGGTTTTTATATACATTAAAATCCTTTACGGAGGAAAAGGTTTTCATTAATGATTTGAATTGCCAAATAATTTAACTATATAATAGTCAATGTATTTAATAACTACTATAAGTTAGTGTTTAAAATTACTTACAGATAAACCAATAAATTATTAATGAGATAAAATAAGAATTAAATCTGTTCCTCAAATTATTAATGTTGATTCACTCTTAAAAGTTAATTAATGTTTGAATAATTTAGATTATTTTTTTTATATTTTCTATATTTTCGGTAATACCGTATCAATAATCCCTCAATAGTTCCCAATTTACAGAACTGAAAGATAATTATTTTCATTCGCTACCCTCCTCTCAAAGTCGTTATTGGGAGGGAGTCTTGAAATTATTCCTCTATGTAGACCGCGCTTTGAAACCACTAATTATAATTTTATCTTAATTACTTTTTAGTTTTTACCACCTATAAATATTTTGTGGAATAATTAAAATGAAAAACGTAAAGAATAAAATTAAATAAATTTAGAACAATTAATTAAGTTTTAACATTGAAAATAAATAATTGGTTGGTGAATAATTGAACGAATGAATGAAGAAGTTTGAGTTAATAATTCGATATTCATTATTATTAAGTAATTATATGATGATTTACTTAAATGATGTTCTTTACTTTACGTTTTGTGTATTTCTACGCCAGAGGCATTTTTTTAACGTTTTGATGGGGAACGGTCCAAACCCCGATCTTGTTACTACCTAACGTCGACCTGTTGTTATGAGGATGCATAATTAATTAATAGCCCAATGACAAATGGCGACTGGGTCCAGATTTGACCCTTTCGGGATTTAATCCGGCGACCTTCAGTTTTGAAGGCGGGTATTAAAACTACAACACAACCCAGCCAATGTTCTATTTATACTTTTATAATTTAGATAAGAAACTCAATGAGTTAGTCAATACCTTTTACATAAATTGTATTTGGGAGTACTGTATATTTTTTTTAATTTTTATAGTCTGATTTATATATACTTTAAGTCTACTAAATATTTTATGATCCTTCTTGAACACTAAAAGCTGCAATTAAAAATTTAAATACAGTAAATAGAAACATTTGAGATGTGCATAAGTTCCAACATATTAGTCCGGCAGTCATAGGTGACAGGTTAAATTGGCCCAGCAACCAGACCCAGGTTCGAATACCGGCCATGTCACATTTAAAAATTATTTTTCAGACTACCGTTGTGTTTTAGAATGCATGCTAATCCTTTGGTTTCGGCCAAATAATCAGTCTTTAGGTCACGTAATTTCCAATATAGCAACCTAAAAACATGGCAGCATCGTCTAATGTGCATGATAGATGTATATTACTTACATTTAACCATAACAGTCCACCTGCGAACTAAAGGTGCAGGAACATGGCAGCATCGTCTAATGTTTATGATAGATTTATAATAGTTATATTTAACCATAACCGTCCATCTGCGAACTAGCATGGCTATAGCAAGGCAGCATCGTCTAATTCGCATGATAGATGTATAATAGTTATATTTAACCATAACAGTCCACTTGCGAACTAGCGTGGCTAGAGCAAGGCAGCATCGTCTAATTTGCATGATAGATGTATATTAGTTATATTTAACCATAACAGTCCACCTGCGAACTAGCGTGGCTAGAGCAAGGCAGCATCGTCTAATGTGCATGATAGATGTATATTAGTTATATTTAACCATAACAGTCCATCTGCGAACTAGCATGGCTATAGCAAGGCAGCATCGTCTAATTCGCATGATAGATGTATGATAGTTATATTTAACCATAACAGTCCACTTGCGAACTAGCGTGGCTAGAGCAAGGCAGCATCGTCTAATGTGCATGATAGATGTATATTAGTTATATTTAACCATAACAGTCCATCTACGAACTAGCGTGGCTAGAGCAAGGCAGCATCGTCTAATGTGCATGATAGATGTGTAATAGTTATATTTAACCATAACAGTCCATCTGCGAACTAGCTTGGCAGGAGCAGGGCAGTATCGTCTAATGTGCATGATAGATGTATATTAGTTATATTTAACCATAACAGTCCATCTGCGAACTAGCGTGGCTAGAGCAAGGCAGCATCGTCTAACGTGCATGATAGATGTACATTAGCTATATTTTACCATGACAGCTCACCTGCGAACTAGCGTGGCTGAAGCAAGGCAGCATCGTCTAATGTGCATGGTAGATAAATATTAGTTATATTTAACCATAACACTCCACCTGCGAACTAGCGTGGCTAGAGCAAGGCAGCATCGTCTAATGTGCATGATAGATGTATATTAGTTATATTTAACCATAACAGTCGATCTGCGAACTAGCTTGGCAGGAGCAAGGCAGCATCGTCTAATGTGCATGGTAGATAAATATTAGTTATATTTAACCATAACACTCCATCTGCGAACTAGCTTGGCAGGAGCAGGGCAGTATCGTCTAATGTGCATGATAGGATGTATAATAGTTATATTTAACCATAACAGTCCATCTGCGAACTAACTTTGCAGGAGCAAGGCAGCATCGTCTAATGTGCATGATAGATGTATATTAGTTATATTTAACCATAACAGTCCATCTGCGAACTAACTTTGCAGGAGCAAGGCAGCATCGTCTAATGTGAATGATAGATGTATATTAGTTATATTTAACCATAACAGTCCATCTGCGAACTAGCGTGGCTAGAGCAAGGCAGCATCGTCTAATGTGCATGATAGATGTATATTAGTTATATTTAACCATAACTATTCACCTGTGAACTAGCGTGGCTAGAGCAAGGCAGCATCATCTAATGTGCATGATAGATGTATATTAGTTATATTTAACCATAACAGTCCACCTGCGAACTAGCGTGGCTGGAGCAAGGCAGCATCGTCTAATGTGCATGATAGATGTATAATAGTTATATTTAACCATAATAGTCCACCTGCGAACTAACGTGGCTGGAGCAAGGCGGCATCGTCTAATGTGCATGATAGGATGTATAATAGTTATATTTAACCATAATAGTCCACCTGCGAACTAACGTGGCTGGAGCAAGGCGGCATCGTCTAATGTGCATGATAGATGTATAATAGTTATATTAAACCATAATAGTCCACCTGCGAACTAACGGTCCAGGAACATGGCAGCATTGTCTAATGTGCATGATAGATGAATGATGAATTATAGTTTTATTTATTATAGTGTAGTGATAGAATTTATATAATTAACTTAAAGTTTAATTTAAATGTAATAAATAGACAGTCGTTTAAAACGCGAGTAGTTTCCGCAACTCCTGAAACGTGGTGTAGGCCTACTTTTTTAACGCGTCTATGTTTTGACACTGACGTATACCTTGTTTACCTTGTTTGTTTAAAAAGTCAAATAGAATAATAATAGTAGTGTAATATTGGTGATTATTATGATTATGAATTTCAAAGATTACTTGTTCCCACTGGAATAAAATGACATTGTCGGTTACCAAACTATTCATAAAAAAATCTGGAGCGTTACAAAGAAATTTTTTACTTTTTTATACACATATCACGTGGATATTACCTACATAAGTTTAGTTTTACGTATTTCATGAACGGTTACATTACGTAAATAAATACATACGACTGGACTTTTCATAGTAGTACTATTGTCATCAGATATAACAAATGTGATTATGGTATATTGGATCCCTAGTAAAGTGGCACGAGCGAGCACGGGAACGATCCGATGGCAAGATTGCTGCAATGTCCTGACTATGAAACATTTTAAACAAGATTCGCTCCCGGAAAAGATGTCAAATTGGTCCTTCGTCCGTGACTTGGGTTGAGATTACCTTTTAACTATGAACACGCTTGGGTATGTTTTGGTCAAAGCTATCGAATTGAGTGGGTTTTATATAATACTACACTATGGATTATATATTTGAAATCATTAAATATTGTTTTCAGTACTTAATAAATAAATAACGTTATTGAATACATTAATAATGTTATTAGATATATATTAAATTAATTGAATACCAGGGAACCTAGCGTTGATGGATGTTTTCTATTTATTAATTGTATAATTATTCATACAATTTGATATATTTAATTTATTTAATTAAATTAAGAAGATAAAATAAAGTACCTCGTTAATTTAATATATACTTAGAACTTTCGCAAAAGAGAGATGATAGATGATTAATTTTTATTATACTGAAGGGTGTATAAGCATAGTTATTTAATTGATTTGTTCGGAATAAATTAAAAAGGAAGATGAAAATTTTTTGGAAATTTCGTTTAAAACACATAAACGTGTTTAAGCAATAAAGCGAGATGAATGAATAGTAACTTCAAATTTTTAAATATTTGGATATGCGATTTTTTATGATAAATTTTCAATATTGAACCTATGATTTAAAAACGTATATAAATAAAATTAGAGTTTTGTCTGTACATTGCTTAGAATTATTCTTTTTTTGTTATTTTTACTTTTCTTGCATTAGAGAAGCCGAAACCGGTCTTATCTCAATTTTTGTCTGTTTGTCGGTTTGTCTGTGACGCTCCAGGAGACATTTCACGCCGTCTTCTCCGAAAAAACGGGCGAACTGATTACAATGAAACTTATTTCATGTATTCTCTACATTCCAGAGAAGGTTTGTAAATGCCCACAGCCCCTTGAAAAGTAAAGAACGAGCATTCAAAGCCCCACTTTTACGCATTACTTGCATTTTGATTCAGTTTTCAATTAATAACCTACTGGTAATGATCCGCTGTCTTTGTAGTTTAAAGATTTATTAGAAACTAGCTGCCCCGGCGAACTTCGTAACGCCTCAAAGTAAACACATGTTAACTTTAAGATTGGCCATGTTCTGAAGTCGAATAGCGTATACAGCTTCATTGTGAAAGGTTATATATTCTGGGTCGCTGCATAGTGAATAACAATACTGAAATGATAAAACATATTAATAACATTCCCATAAAACAAATAAATCTGAGTAGATTAATTCACAATTTTCAAATCCAATCCAAACCCAAACGAAACCTAACTGCAATACGTCTTTTTGTAGGAAAGATATACAACAGCTGATTATTATAATAAACGTAATATTATAAACATTGTAATTATCATATAAACACGTGACTTTAATCAGACAGAAAATAAAAATATAAATACATAATCCCCCAAAACCGTAAACTATTAACGTGGTGAATAAAGCTGTTCATTTTTTACAGTACACATTTACTTCATAGTTTAACATTAATGAATGATTAATGTTAAACTATTCAATGCCAGATGGCATTAGATAGTAAAGCTAATGGAAAGTAAACCAATCAGCTGTAGCTAAGAAATCAAATGTTTTCATTGTAGACATTTTGTAAACAAACTTACTCTCCATAAGGTTAAAATTAGAAATTTAAAACGTCATAAAATGGAAACTTATGGGGTTTTCGAAAATGTTTTTTTCACTAAAACCTTCCCGGACACATGTAGAGCAACTTCCTAAAATTTCACGGTGATCGGATGAGTAGTTTGGCAACACATAAAGGACATACATACAGACATACAGACAGACATACATTCAATTTTATATATAGAGATAAAAACAAACAGCTGTCAAATAAATATTAGATAGTTTATATTGGTCATTGATTTTAAACCCATTTCAAAATCATACTATATCATCATTCATCATCATTCGAAGGGGCGGATTTCCCAAGGCGCTTCAGCCGTTGCAGCTTTTTGCGCACCCCTAAAATTCTCTTTCCTGGAGAATCAGGAATCTTCTAGATGAAGAGATCTGTAAAACTGCAGCATCCTGTCAACGAGCTCGTCAGGAGGCAGAAAACTACCCCTTACCAAGTTGCCCAGAGTGGAGGACCTTACCTCTGCCAGCTCCGCACAATCAAAGAGTAGATGATCTGCAGTTTCCTCCTGCAGATAACATTTCCTACACAGGGGGTCGCCGTTGAAGACCCCCATACGCAGTTGGTGCTTCCTCAGATTACCGTGACCAGTGACGATACCTGTGACAAGTTTGGCATCCTTCCTGCCAAGTTTCAGGAACCTCTTTGCAACTTGACGAGAGGGAGAACAAAGATTGAGCTTACTAACTCTATGCAGGGAAAGTTCAGCCCATCTTTTCTTATGACAATCCCTGGCCCAGGAATTGATAGTCTGAAAAACCGCAGCGCGGGAAACACCACAGAAGGGTTGAGGACCACAAAGGGGGGATGATGCAGCCCTATTGGCCAGCCCGTCTGCCACTTCGTTACCATCCACCCCTGAGTGCCCTGGAACCCAACAAAGGGTGACTTCATTGTGTCTACCTACACAGGACACAAGCCTAAAACAGTCCCACACAACCCTAGAGTTGAACTCTACCGAGTCCAAAGCTTTAAGGGCCGCCTGACTGTCAGAGAAAATATTGATAGAAAGGCCCTCATGACCCAGCATCAAGATGTCTCTGGCACATTCCATAATGGCAGTGATCTCGGCCTGGAAAACAGTGGGGAAGGTCCCCATGGAAATACCTGACCGTACGTTGTCCTGCACCCCGTAGATGCCTGCTCCTGTGCCCCGACTGCTCTTGGACCCATCAGTGTACCACTCCTGATCACAGGGTGGTAGTGGGCAGGCTCCATCCTTCCATTCGTCCCGTTGCGGAAAAAGAACTCGGAAAGACCTGCCAAAAGAAAAGGTTCTCGGAAGATAATCAGAGGGCATACCTAAAATGTCGCTCCGAACTATCCCCGAAATTCTGGTATGACCACGTAATTCACCTGGCCTATTCCAGAGGCCCTCTCCACAGAGGCGGTATGCACCCATTCTGGCAGTCATCCTGATGTGAATGTCTATGGGCAAAAGATCAAGCAAACAGTCAAGAGTGGCCCCAGGAGCGCTGCTGATCGCCCCTGTGATCATGAGACATGCCAGCCGCTGAACGGCTGCCAGCCTTTTCACAGCAACACCTGAGTCCATCTTGGTCCACCAAACCAAAGACGCATACGTCATAGTTGGTCTAACTACTGAAACATAGAGCCAATACATTAGCTCCGGTTTCAGTCCCCATGCTGCGCCGACCATACGCCTGCATGCAAACAGAGACCACTTACCCCGGTCAATAACCCGTTGTAAGTGAGATTCCCAGCAAAGCGTCCGATCCAGAATGATCCCAAGATACTTCACCTGGTTTTGCAGGTTGATCAAACTCCCCTGCAGTTTGAGCGGGCCAACCCCGGTCAGCTTTTTCCTCTTGGTAAATGGTACAGCAACCACTTTAGAGGGATTCACAGATAGACCGACCTCATTGCACCAACCATCCACAAGCCTTAGTGCAGAGTTCATGAGGTCAGTAACTGTATTGTTAAACTTACCTATCACAAGGATGGCAATATCGTCAGCGTATCCTTGAGCAAAGACACCACTGTCATTAAGCCTTCTAATAAGGCTGTCTACCACCAGGTTCCATAAAAGGGGTGAGAGAACGCCTCCCTGTGGACAGCCCCTTGTTGACCTGGCTACTACCTCTACTCCCTGTAGAGAAAGTTTCACATACCTATTGCGTAGCAGTGCCTCAATCCATCGGCAGATGACATCGCTGAATCCTCTAGATCTAGCGGCGTTCAACATGGCATCCAAGGCCGTGTTGTCAAAGGCTCCCTGAATGTCCAGGAACGCTCCAAGTGCCACCTCTTTATGGTCAATAGCTCCTTCAATTCTGCACACCAGCTGGTGCAGGGCGGACTCGCAAGACCTACCCTGAATGTAGGCATGCTGGTTTGGGTGTAAAGGGGCAGACTTCAGCGAAGAGTCCCAGATATACCTTACCACCAACTTCTCCAGAGTCTTCAACAAGAAAGAAGACAATGAAATCGGCCGAAAGGATTTCGGGTCCGTGTAACTATTCTTACCCGGTTTTGGGATAAACGCTATCCTGGAAGTCCTCCATGCAGCAGGAACATGTCCCAGAGCCAAGCTCGCTCTAAAAATACTACAAAGGGCCGGGAGAATGATCTCTATGCCCTGTTGTAGAAAAACCGGCCGGACTCCATCCGGACCCGGTGACTTGAAAGGACTTAGAGAGCCTATAGCCCACCTTATCCTGCTGTAGGTGATGATCCTGCTGGCGGCACCCCACCTGGTTGCACAGGCCCTCCGCGACGCAGACTCACCTAATTCACCAGTTTCTCCACAAATGATGCATCCAGGAAAGTGTACCTCAGCCATACGTTCCAACACCTCCTGTGGTCTGTGGAATAACTCACCATTAGGTCCCTCCACGGAGCCCAGAGTCAGGGTTCTGTCCTTGGCCAAGACCCTGCGCAGCCTGGAAGTTTCCTCAGTGCCCTCCAGCCCCGAGCAGAAAGTATGCCATGACTTCCTCTTTGCCCTTCTGACAGCGAGGTTATACCTGGTGAGCATGCTGTGGTAACAGTCCCAGCTGTTGTTGGACTTCGCCCTTCTGAATAGAGCTCTTACCCGTTTCCTCATGCTGGCCAGTTCAGAATTCCACCAGCTGCATTTGGCGGACCTAGCCTTTGCCAATGGACAGCTCTCCTCGAAGGAGGAGACAATCGAGTTCCCTAGAAGGCTTGCAGCCCTATCCAGTTCATCCGTATCCTTGGCTCGTAGAGCTATCATACTATATTAAAAAGTTATTTTAACGTTTAACTAATAATATACATACATGTTATGTAATGCTAAATAATAAAGCTTGGTATTGATTTATTTTATTTGTATTGATATGTTTAGGATTTCAGGTTTACATTTTGGTATGATGATCTTACTTCTTTAAGCTGAATCCTACAACCCATACAAAGGACGGGCTACTGCCAGTATCAACTATAAAATCTTTGAGTGGATACAAAAGGTTATACATTTATTTTTTGTTTCCAATTAGTGTATTTGATCATTTTGTATCATTTTAATCCATTTTAAGTTTAATCCAGATGGAAATTTTAATTTTTAAACAAACTGATGTATAAATTCTTAGTAAAATTACATATTTGCTTTTTGCATATTGACGTGGTTTGATTTTGTGAAGAGCTTATAAATAAACAAATATATATATATACAATGCAATACATATACATATACAAATACCAATACATGTACATATATATATATATATATATATATATATATATATATATATATATATAAGCCCTTTACAAAAAAATATATATGTATAGTTTAACAAAGCTATGTTTGCGTTATTTTGTTATTATTTTAATCTTCATAAGCCTAATAGTAATTTGTAATTATTGTGAAATGAGTTTTATAAAAACTTTCAAACAATCACCAACATCCATTTCTCTTGTGACTAAAATAAAATATAATTTTACTGATTTATGAAATATAAAATATAAATCGGAAAATGTGATGAAAAAAATACGAGGAGAATCTGTTTCTGTTTCTGGAAAATTAATGCTCAGACACACACATAACATTCAAACATCCACGGAAAAGGATGTAAAATGGGTGTGTTCTACTTAAATAGTTAAATAGCAATAGTTGGGATAAGCCAGCTGTCACTGAAGGGACACACAGTTTTTATTATTGATTTTAAATCAAGGTTTTTTGTATTCTTGATTTTTTTGACTTCGTATGTGAGTTTTATATTCAAGTGTATTCTCAATGAAAACTCCTTTAAGAAGTATGGCAACGGTATGTATAAATTGGCTTTATAATTGGCTTTATTGTTATAAATTAAATGACGAAAATCATCAAACGGCCATGAAACGGTTCCATTTAATCTGGAATTACTGTATATAGTCCTAGCATATAACATAAATTTGAATTGAAATAAAAAATGTCTTTATTTGATTGGCATTTGTGGTAGTTTGAAAAATGGAAAACCTTGGTTGAATAATGTTTAGTTAATAAATCATCTCATGTCTACATGAGACACAAAATAATATACTGTAAATAATATATGTGTTAATATACTGTAGTCTTGTAAACACAAGACTACAGTATATCGTTGAGCCAAAAAAATAATGAATCATATCTATTTTCAATTGGATTCACACTAAGTGTATTATAATAATTTTATAATACACTTTTTTACAACATATTTTTAGACTATACAAAAAATATTTATTAAATATATTTTAGAGAATACAACATTTTTTTAGACTAACTATAGAAAATTAGGTTGATCACAGGTTAAGACCCATACAAAAGAGATTTTTTAAATAAACAATCAATTAAAATTCTTTATAATAATAATATATGAAAAGCTTAAGTAGGTTTGCTGTCTAATTAAAATTTAATGTTTTCGCTTGGATAAAATTATATGATAAACTACAATGTCCAAACTCAGAAACATAGCAGGGAGGTTCAGCAGGGAAGCACAGTAGACCATGAGAGCGGCTTTCTCTTTATAGATAGTGCCTGTGCCAAGGGGTGCTAAGAAATGACGTCGTTTATACTTTTATCTCCTTGGATTGACTTAATGTTAAGCCAGAACTAATTATTGCAATGCAGTTTGTTCAAACAATACCACCATGATTGTCGTTTTGATTTTTTGACATAGATATGTCTAAGCTCTGGGGGAGGGGGTGAATGTGGTTTTTAAGATGGAAAATATGTAACAGATTTCCATAGAAATTACCAGAACTATTGTTTTGAATTTTAAATATAAAAGATTAAGAACAGCTGTTTAGATGAACTTAAAACATTCCCTTTAGACATATCCATGATCTACCTATTTCCCACAGGGAAGTAAATACAAACTTTTTTGTTAAGGAACTATATTATATTACTACTAGCCAAAGTACCCGTTCTTCGCACGGGCTAAAAAGGCTGAGAGGTGTAGGCTCTACAGATACATTTAAGTTATCGATAATTAATTCTTTATTGTTTACAAAATGACAAAACACGTGTCTAAGTATATATCTAAACATGACAAAGTAACATATGTCAAATATTGGGAGAGGATAAGCATTAACGTAATAGAGGCAGGCATCGGGAGAAAATTAAAAATCTACCATTCCACTATTTCGAACTAATAATTCACTAATTTCGATCCAGCAGTTTATGTGTAAAAATTAACTTTATTTCTTTTTCTTACCGAACTGTCAAAATGTAAAGTAAACGGATGTTGACATTAAAAACTGTAAACATTGAATCCCAGGGTATTTACAGCAACCATGTCTTCTGCTTCTCGAACTGTCAAATTTTAGTGTTCACAGCTGTTGACATTCAAGTAATTTTATGTTTTCATTTTCTAAAAATGTAAACATTGAAACTTAGGACTTCACAGGGCGTAGCCCGAGAGGATTTTAAGGAAATGAGTATGCCTATGTGTTGCATGAGTTTAAGATCTGTCTTTGTGTAAAATTTCAAACTGTTTGGTTCAGTATTTTTTGCGTTCACTTGCCACAACAAACCCACAAACCCACAAACATACAGAAACCACCTCTTCTTTATAATATTATAGATTACAACGATTTATATTATATTATTAAGAATATAATATAAATCTTTGATCATCAAACCTATTAGTAATGGCAAGGTGATTTTAATTAAAACCCGTTTTAGCCCAGCGTTGCCATATGGCAACAACAAACATGCGGTGAGAAAATGCATAAGAAATTTCGTTTTGGCATTAATGAGAGTTGGCACACCTGTTATATTTCTTCCACGCACGTGTAGAGAACAGGATATGCATAAGTGAAGTTCGAGTTTGTTTATCTGTTTGTGATTGAGCAAAATAAAACGTGCTTCGTGATTTCATCTCCAAAACCATGACTCATCAGTTTGAGTAAGTATTTTACTTAAATTTATGTTGAGATATTGGTTTATTTATGTGTTGTATTTACTATTAGTAATCTATAGAATTTTTTATCAATGAGATTTATTCATACTTTTACTTCCATGACAACTTAGGATCTCCTAAACTTTACTGTTGCCATATGGCAACTCTAGGCTATTACACTACCAAACTGCTGTATATTGCTTGAGCGTTTACAAATTCTTTTTTTTATCTAAGACGAGGTCTAACCCTTCAAGAGGCTATAGATTGACTAACCAACAATGAAGATGACATTCCAAACAATATGGATTTGTTTATTGCATCACAAGAGCCTACAGCCCTAACGGATAAAGATTCGGTAGGGGAAGATGAAGGTGATGGGGGCCTATTAGACAATCTGACAGGAAGGCAGCTTTTCTCCATAGCTGAAATTAGATTACCGGTAACTATAACTAATTTTCTATCTAAACTGGAACATATTTTGGACAGTAGCAACGAAGAAATCGAAGAATGAAGATTTTAGATGAGTTACCTGAAGAAAAAGTAAATTTGCCGTATAGAATCTACTTTGATAACCTTTTTAAAAATATCTACCTCCTGAAATATCTCCAGGAAATTGGCTATAGTGGTGTTGGCACGATGAGAGAAGATAGATTGCCAAAAGATTGTCCCATAAAAAAAAGAAATCATGGAAGGGTCAGAAAGAGGTTCTTTTGATTATTCGTTGTGCAAAGAAAACGGTATCCTCATTTGTAAATGGCACGACAACGGCATTGTAAATGTTGCATCAAATTGCCATGGTGTACAGCCAGTAGCAAAAGTGAGAAGGTATTCCCAAGCAGAAAAAACACATTCTTGTGCAACGTCCTGCTGTATTTGGAGAATACAACAGGTGTATGTATGGGAGGCGTCGATAAAATGGACGAAAATGTAAATCGATACCGAATTGCAATTAGGAGCAAAAAATGGTATTAGTCAATTCTGACATGGGTCATTGATATATGCATTAACAATGCTTGGCAAATCCGTCGAAGCATTGGTAATCTTCAAGCCCAACTTGAATTTCGACGAGATTTAGTCAACTCGTACATAACGAGGTATGGTGTCCCCAGCAAAGGACCCGTTAGGCCTGCCACAAGTAAGCGGTCTCTTAGTCTCAGTCGTGTTGCAGATGACATTCGCTATGACATAGAAGATCATCTCGTGATTAGTGTACCTGAAGGACCTTGTTGTGTACCTTGTTTTTCAGTTTTCCACACTGTCACTTACTAATGTAATCCATCAATAAAACCATTTTCATTGTTATAACCATCTATTGTTTATATTTATGTTATTTTCCTTTCCTTCTTTTTTATTTTGTTATTTTCCTGACATTACAACTTAGTAAGCCACAGGTAGTGTATTGGCCTAGCGTTGCCATCTGGCACAAGCATTTTTTTCAAAATTAAAAATAAAATCTTATAAACAAAGGTATATTATGCTATCCTATGACAAAATGAATAAAAACGCTACAAAATAAAAAAAAATAAAAAAATGATAATTCTGGGCTAAAACGGGTTTGCTACTTCCATTATACAGTTAGTCTGCCTGTTTTTGGTTCTTTGTAATAATTGGAAAACATTCACAACGAAATGAAGGTATTTTTTGCATAAATCCTCTAATGAGAATCCAACTTTTATAAAAGATAAGGTTTCCATACATTTGTCTTCACCTTCATAAGTAATTAAAAAATGAACATATTTATCAGTTTTAGAAATGTATATTTTTGATATATTTATGTTTTTGTTAAACATATATTTACCAATATAATTTGTTACATGATATTAGAATTTTGGCCAGAAAATGTAAGTGTGAATTAAGAAAAATGTTAAGTCCTCATCATTTTTATTACTAATCAGTAATATTGTTTTTACTTAGAAAGAGGAAGACAAAAGTACCGTAATATTATTTTTTGTTAAATACAAATTTATAGTGGGAATGAAGCCGATGAAGCAAAGTTGCAATATGTTGCTTTAGATTTTAGAATTAAAGGCTAAGCTAAACACGCAGCCGATGCACATATTTTGTGACAAAATATAAAGAATCATTGTAATTTGTTGTCAATAAAAGTCGAGATTGAGATGGTTCGGTCACGTAAAGAGAATGGAAGATGTAAGAATCCCAAAGAGAATGAGCGAGCTGCAAATGAATGGAAGAAGACCTAGAGGAAGACCCAGAAGAAGGTGGATCGGCGAGGTGAAACGGGATGTAGAAGCAAGAGGAGTACAATGGCAGTATGTGGAGGAAGAAGAATTGTGGAAGGACAGAAGAAGATGGAGAGGCCTAGTAAACACCCAGACCCGAAGATAATCGGAACGGGACAGGATATGTATGTATGTATGTATGTATGTTGTCAATACTGCAAAAATGAAATAAAATAAACAAATATACTTTAATTTAAAAAAATTAATATCACGTACCTGCGTGATTCATCAAATAATAACCAGATATTTCTTACTCCACACTAAACTAGTATAGTTAAAATTGTTGATTTAGTCTATTTAGGTAATTTTTAATAAATTACCTAATTAGCTAAATTAACTAAATTTTTACTACAGAAGTAAAATCCTCTCTCTGCATGTATAACGCGGAGAGAGATTGGGGAATTGCACTAGTCGGTAATACAGTGAAATAAGAAACTTGGGCGTAATTTTGCTTATAATTTGTTTATTGTAATCTTAGTAAACACAGTTTTGATTTGAGGGGTCATATTTGATTAATCTGTTAATATAAATTTATAGTTTAAAAAATCAAGGAAGTATCTAAACTATAGCCGTTATATTTACCTTTTACTTTCTCCCCTTATACATAGTATATGGAGAAAGTATTACTTTCGTTAAAACTTTCGAGAGTGGATATATCCATTTTGGGGTCCCTTTAATGTGTGTGTGTGTGTGTGTGTGTGTGTGTGTGTGTGTGTGTGTGCGTGCGACGAATTGTCAGTCTGTCCCTTTGGTCCGATTTATATTAAATTGTTTATCCATGTAAATCTCATTTACTGAATATCCAGTCATTTTTCCTTTTTCTATTTTTTATTTTTAAGGGTAGTTCACCCCTAAAAACCCTTAAGAAAGTGAAAAATCTAAATTTCTCACAAACGGCTCTAACGATTTTGATTTTTGATTTTTGACGATTTTTGATTTTGACAGAGTACTAAATAATTTTACACCACCCGCACGTCTGTAATAATGATGGTTAAAATGTTTTTGGCTTTTAAATGTCAAAAAATAAAATTTTTTAATTTTCAGCGAAAACAGTGAAAATAAAGCTTAAAAAACTAAACAAATTAGTATTGTGAATTATTTGTCTACAACTAATGGTTCAAGGGAAAAGTTAAATTTACAGTATTTACCGTATTTTGTAGTTAAATTTACAGTATTTAAGTTAAATAAACGCAGTACGTTTATTTATTTTTTCCGTTTTCCATGAAACTTGGTATGAAGCTTAAGGTCAAATCACCCAACAAAACCGACTCAAAAAAGCTCGGTATTACCGGGTGGGGGCTTTCACAACAATTCGAACAATTAATTTAACTTTGTCTCTCTTGTTTTTATTTTCAGAAACGGGATGATTTTTTTGAAACAATAAATTATTATATGATATTAAGATAAACTTTGAAGAACATGATAGTTGTATTATAGATTGACTTTGTTAAATTTACTAAAGGGAGAAATTATGTGTAAAGGGAGTATTAAACCAAATATTTTATAATCTTGTATGAATAAACATTTTAATTATGTCAGTTAAGCTAGACATGATATGGATATTTTAAATTTCCTTATGTTTCTGTTAAATCATTTAAAATATATTTATTCTACATAAATGTTGGAATAAATGACCGTATAGCAAAATTAGACATAGATAAAGAAATAAACGAATTTAATTCTAGGGAAAACAAATTGGTCAAAGCTCTTATTCTTGATAGTCAGCTAAAATTTCGAAAGTGGAAAAAGATAAAATGAAGAGATGTCACAGTAAGAACTTAAAATTGCCCCCGGAGGATTAAGCAGGTAGCAATTTATAAGGCTTAGGGACAAGATCCGTTCTTGAGTTGAGCAGCGTTCAGCTGAGACAACAAATACTTCACGGGAATTTATATCTGTGGAATTTCATATCTATACCAATATTGTTGTTATATAATTTTTTTCTCATGTAATTTAAAAATTTTTTAATCGTTTGATGTCTTAATTTTAAATATTAAAAATCTTAAGAGGAAAAACATTTTCCATAAGGAAGCCGTTCTTTATTTTGCGTTAACGAAAATACAGAAACCTACTTTGGTTAATCAAAACTTCCCTAGGTTTTTAGAAAAATTTTGGTTGTTTTGAAAACAAAATTTGAGTGATTGTTTTGTCTTCATTACATAGAAGTTTATTAAATTCTACAATAAGTAGTTTTCAAAAATTGAATCAGTAACTTGATAAACTTGCAAAACTCCGCATCATAAAAATATGTACTGGTAAAAATGATATTTAATCTCAAATACGAAAATAGAACTAGTCCATATGTAACTCGTATGTTACATTGCATTTACTTACACTCTAATATATATAGAGTTGTGAGATTACTTTAATAAATCAACTGACTATCTAATAATCAATAGATCCTATCCACAAGCCTGAGACTCACCAATTTCACTAGATCAATGATTTCGTTACATTTATTAATATGTTAAAATCATATTTCTAGTAACTAAGTTAGTGATTCGGGGCAGAACCGATAAGAAGATTGGAGCAATATCCTGGCTGTGAAATTACTGACGGGAAATTTCGAGCCAAGTGAAAATGACAAATTGATGTTATATTCCCCACTGGCCAGTGGGCTTAAAACTCTTCCTTTGCTACGACCCTTTAGTCGCAATGTTCAACGGTAGTTTCATAATTAACTGGCTAAAGTACCCGTCCTTCGCACGGGTAAAATAGCTTGAGAGAGGCTACCTTTTCTCTTCGGCATTGAAACATTAAAATTTGATAAAGAAAAAAAACGTTATTTGAGGTAAAATACTATTAACATTAAAAGAAGTATTTATTTATACTAAGTATTTATTTATATATTTATTTATACTAGAAGTATAGAATTTATACTAAACATGATTTAAAAAGTTATAAAAACAAAAGTCTACAACCTAACAAAATACCACTTGTTAAGTAATATTGGGAAAGGATAAGGAATAACGTAATAGAGACAGGCATCGGGAGAAAACTTAAAATATACCACTTTCGGCAATATTAATTTCGATCCAGCAGTTTATCTGTAAAAATGATCTTTATTATTCTTCTTCCCGAACTGTCAAATTAAAGTGTAAACGGATGTTTACATTAGAAAATGTAAACATTGAAACTTAAAACGTTCACGGGGCGTAGCCCGAGGGGAATGCCTATGTGTTGCATGAGTACCTTTGTGTAAAATTTCAAACCTTTCGGTTCAGTATTTTTCGTGTTTAATTGCCCCAACAAACTCACAAAAATACAGAAACCACCTCTTCTTTATAATATTATAGACAGATTACTTCGAATAACTTGAATGTTTATATGTTGGAATGAAATATTGAAAGGTAAATATTATTTTATATATTATAATATTCAAACATTAATTATACTATGCAGATCTATTTGCCATGAAGATTGTTTATTATATATATAAGATTGAGTATACAATGTTGGGGTATTATAATGAATCGTGACACATTACACCAAAATACTTCCAGCACATAAAAATTTACGTTTGGTTACAGAAGAAATGTACTTTTAATAACTGAATTGTTCATCCATGTTTATATTTGCATTTTTGTCAATAGATAAATACAACTGTTGACAAGTAATGTTCTCAACTATGTAACATACAGTAACTAATTAACTAATTTGTAACATACAGTACACTGTTGCTATTCCGTTTTAATACATCGTCGATTTGGTTGGTTGTATATTAATTATTTGTATTATTAAATTAAATTAACTTATTATTCCATCAGTCTATTTGTTTAAAAACCGTTCGGAATTACGCCTGGTGTGTTTTTTGTTTTTACTAGAGATATACGACCACTGTATTGCACTTAAAAATAACTAATGAAAAGCTCATATAAATTCGTATAACAAAATTAAGGATTCTAAATTTAGTTAATGGTTTAAATGAAATCAACCCTATATACATTACTGTACTTAGATTTTACGCGATATTCCCATTCGAAGGCGACGACCAGAGTTTGAATACGATAGATTACGTAACGGTCTAAGCGGATGTCTCTGGATTACTCAAGTAGGGATTTACTAATGTTGGTGTAATTGCCCAGGCTTAATTTGTAAGTAGCTTAACTATTGCGGCAGCAGGGTCTCAAGGTACACTGGATTTATATTTTCCCTTAAGGTTAAGCGCCTTTGAGAGCTTTTAGAGGATGCACTTATTATTTTCAGCAGTATATGCTAAGTAATGTGTTATATATGTGTTTTTATGTTGTTAAGTAGTAAGTAGTAGTTTAAGTAGTAGTTTAAGTAGTAAGTAGTGTGTGTAAGTAGTTTGGAGAAAAATAGGGGTTGTTGGAGAAAAATAAGGGTTGTTATCTGGCTTTAATCAATACGTTTAGATTATTTCTTAAATACTAAAATAAATAAATATTGAAAAAAACAAACTAAAATAGATAATAGTCTATTAAAATTTTACGTTTTTGCTTTCCCTGGAAAAGTTTAGATAGTTTAAAACAAACTTCGTATTGTATTTTTGGGGATGTGTTTGCACACACTATCAATCATTTTTATTTCATGAAAAACTGAAACGATATGATAAATTTTTCGGGATAGGTATTTTGAAAAGAACTGGATTATAGTGGTGAAGTTACATGCAAATTATTTTCAATATTTCCCCAAACCTTATCTGGAAATTTACAAAGAGCAAAATAATACCGCATTTGATGTCAACATTTTAAAGAAATATACTTAATTTGCATTTATCACTTTTATCAACATTTATATTTTTGCCTTGATCGGAAAATAAAATAAGTCATGGAATATATAAATTGTAAATTATTTTTTTCGTCATAGAGTTTATTTTTATACCTTTTAAAGAAATGTATCGTAGCATGGGATATTTACATTTTTACAAATTACTAATTTGAAACTACAAACTATTGTATGAACACTTTTTACAAACACGTTTCACCGTGTTCACTGTGTTTGTAAAAGACGGTGAACACTTTTTTAGGCTATAATTAGCATTTTGGGGGAGGGAGTGAAAAACTACTTGAGTTAAAAAACGTTTACAGCTATTAAAAGTTTCAAATATAATTCTTAAACTACTTTTATTTGAAACAAATCAAGAGACAAGTTAAAATAAATAATTAAAAAATAAATAAATAGGCAGAATGAAAGTATTTTCAAACATTTAAATGTAGAGGTGTTATAATTTCAATAAAATTTGAAAACAAAATTAAGAATATACAAGCCTTTTGTGTTATAACTTTATAATAAACAATATTATTCTATGTAATTATTTGTACGAGAATAGTTATGTGAATGTTAATTTATGGTGATAATTATTTTTATTAAATTAACTAATGCTTTCTCCGTTTTGGCAGTACTATAAGTTTATTTAGGAATTTTTAAAATTTAACTGTGAATAAATTGTAATTAAATAATTATTCTATTTTATTTGCTAACACCTAATATTGCAATTGTATAATGAACGTGATTTTGGATGGTAACCGAGGTGATACGAGTAGTGCCTTTGAAGTGGGAGCATTTTGGCAGTATTAGAATGTGGGTGTTTCCTTAACGACAGGGAAGACCTCCCTTGAATATCACAAATCGATCGTATCAGTGATATTTCCAGCCAAAAGACATTTAGTGAATGCATTTAATACACGCAAATAATATTAAAATATGGAGCTCTTACTTGGAAGCAAGTAAGAGCTCACAACAAACGCAAATTTCCCTAAAAATCCTCCACAAATCAACAGAGAAGTGGAATATGTCGATTTCCTCTATAAATAAACGGTACCAGTGAACTGACACATACTTTCTCCCTTAAGTAAGTTCAAGAAAGACAATCTATAATAAAACTATCATGTTCTCTAAAGTTCATCTTAATAAATATCATTTAATAATTTATTGTTTCAAAAATAATCATCCCATTTCTGAAAATAAAAACAAGAGAGACAAAGTTAAATTAATTGTTTGAATTGTATGGTATTGCCGGGGGGGAAATACCCCCCCTCCCGGCAATACCAAGCTTTTTTGAGTTGGTTCTGTTGGGTGATTTGACCTTACGCTTCATACCAAGTTTCATGGAAAACGGTTCGAAAATAAGGAAGAAATTGATTTTTTCATAAATCTGCATTAGTAAACACGGTATTAGTAAACACTGGTATTAGTTAATACCGTGTTTACTAATGCACCCAACAATAAGTGGGTGTCTATTACACCATGGAACTTTCAACCAATGAAAGGTAAAATAGATTATCTGTATGTTAATTATTACTGTTATTAATTACTGATTTAAAAAAGAGGCCTAACCGAGGTAGAACCAACCCTACCCCCCGGTCCCCTTGCACCTGTTCAGTCAAATTACAAGGACAACTAACTACAAATTACAAATAAAATCTTAACTGATGGTCACTAGACATTAATCAATAATAGGCTGGAGTTGATTATTTTATAGAAGGGTTCAACGAGCTTTTATTCCCCTTCTGAGATTCTGCACTGATACAGAACTTATGATGGCTTTAAAGCAGTAACTTTTCACTATGAAAGTGTAGACAACGATAGAATGTTCATTCTGAGTGACTCCTAAATAGTGCATTACTACTCCTGAAATAATATAAACCTTCACGGTATTGTCATAAAAGTCTGGAATCCCACTACAAACAATGAGTTTTTCTGTAAATTGAGCCCACTGGTAATTATGTGTATAGTCTACGTAAAGTCTACTTACCTAATAACAGCCTAAATAGAGAGAGCCTAATAACACTGATATTTATCACGACCTTTCAAAATCTGGAAAACAGTGCTTCAATAGTTAGTGGAACAGGGCATATAATGACACAATCTTATCTCGGTTATTTTCAAAATTTTTTAATTACATATATGTCTACTGTCTAGTGTGTGTAGAACAGAAGAAGAGACACCGAAACACATCTTCATGCACTGCACTAGCATTTCGGATGTGAGAAAGCTCAGAAGTTTACTCGAAACAAAATCGTCCCTTGCACAAATTCTAAATGATTCCGTCTACTGGACACTAGCCCTCCAAATATAGACAACAACGTGCGGTTGGTATTACCTGATAATAGGTGCTCAAATCAAGAAGTAATTTTGTTAAATTATTTTTAAGTTAAAACAGGGTCTATATTGCAATTATATTTTTAGTTATAAAAACATTGGAATCGTTTCAAAATCAAACAACGGCTTGAAAACTTGTATTTTTATATTTTTGCGGATGTATAAAGATTCCTATACACCTTTTACTATATTAATACAATAACCAAGTATTAAGTTCAATATAAAATATTGAGCAAAATAAGAATAAGGTTAGAGGGGCTAAACTGTTATGTCTACCGATTGGTTGCCAATATCAGGATCATAAAGGCTGCAAGTGCAACTGCAACTGCCGTAACTAGGGATCAGGGCAAATATCTGCTTTCATATTCAATTTTGTTGGATTATTGTTACAAAATTAAATATGTTTATCACGAGAATGTTTACTACTAAGGTTGGTATCTGTGATGAGTAACAGATTTTTTAAGTAGTGTTATAATGGTACGTATTGAACTACTTACTCGGATTGTGAAACGTATATAAATTTGGTGAAATCATTGCCTTCGGAGTTATTATATAACAGGCTAGATAAGTTTGGCAATGGTTTTGAAGTCAAGTTATGGATTACTAGAAAGTATAGTTATGGATAGAAAAGACAATATTACACAATTAAAGTGTCACTTATTTTGATTTAAATTAAAAAAAGAAAATCCACTATAGTAAACACTTGATTTAAAATTGTTTTTAACGATTCCACAATGTATTTGGCTATAGATTATTATAATATGAATTCCCTTATTTTGTGATATTTGTTTCCTTTAGTTTGTTCGAGAATGAAAAACATATTTAACTTAATTACCTTATTAAATTTAAACCACTGATTGGATGGGTTTGTAACAGTTGGGCTATGTAATATTTGTATATGTGAAAATACAACTACTCTTCATGACAATTAAACCAGGTTGTGATTATTTTTAATTTATTTTTATTTAAACATAGAGTCGCCTCGATGTTTAAGGTGTTTTCAAATAATAACGAATTATGTTCATGAATGGCTAAAAAAATGAAATAGTCTTGGGCCATTGTTATTTGATACTTCATGTAAACTATTACTTCCTGCTACTTATTTTCAAATGTCTTCTTTTCCCACTTTTGCATTCTTGTCTCCAAACACTAATTTGATGTCATAATTTGGTAGTTTATTATCTATCTATAACTATTATTATTAGTCATCCACTGCGTTTTCATTAAATAAATAGTTAACCTCTTCTTTTGGAGCAAATTAACCTAATATATAAATATTTAAAATATTCCTTTTAATAAATCTCCTAAAATCTTCCTCCTAAAATCCAAATCTAATCTTCCTAAAATCTCATCTTTAAAATCTTCCATCCCAACATGGGTTGTTGGCCTGTTGTGGGTTGTTGTCCAACCCACCCATTCCCTTGGAGAACCGAGTTGTCTGCCTTACTCATAAGTTCCGAGCCAACCTAGGAGGTGTTTCCCACCCTGCATCACGGGGATGTATCATACAACTCTTGCCAACAATTTGGTTACTACTGGGGCTGACAGTGTTTGTGTTTTCTTCTTGATATTAGCCATCGACAGGGCTTCTGGGAACATAGGAACTTTCAGTCTATTGTCAAAGCTGTGTATTGTGTATTAAGTACGTTTCACATTATGTGACAGAGGGTGGCTAGATGTGGCATGGATGTTGATCTGTGGTGGTTTGTCTTCCTGTAAATGTTGAAGTTAGTGCTATTATTATATTTCATGAGCGTCAAATATAAAATTTAATGTTATTTTTCTTTGATTTTTTTATCCCAATGCGAATTTCAATTTTTGTAAAAATTCCCCTAGTGAACTTACTGTTTTAAAATATGTGATTGTTTTAAAAATGGTTTAGTAGATTTCTGAGGGCATGCTGGATGGGTGAACCCATGACTAGGCCGTTTTATCGCAGGTAAAATTTGTCGTTGAGTTTGAAATAATATTTTATGATTAATGTTTGAGCAAGATTAGCAATTCATTAATAGCCTCTTCACTGATATCAGACTTCAAACATAAATTGAAATGAATATATAGCCTATAAGTTTGAATAAATTATTATTATAAATTAAATTAATAGATAAATCAAATCTTTTGTATTTCTTGTGTCTGCTGTACTGGTATGCTTGCATAGAAGTTCGCTATATCAAGTGATGACAGGGTGTAATTATTTTCTATTTTAACATCCTTTAAAGGTAAACAAGGTCTAAGCTATTCCATTAAACTATGCTTGTTATCTTGTTGATTTATACGTACCTTATGTAGCGTTTTTATAATTATGTATGTTGAGGCTGAGTTGAAATCTACTAGAGGTGTAATAGAAACAAGTTATTTGTGGATCTCAGGTAGCCCTTTTAACCTAGGGGCATTTAGGTTTAGTTATCTTAAAGTGGCTGTTCCGGTCTCCTTTCAGGATTTTCTTGGGTTTGTTCAATGCACACATTACTACGTTATTAAAATTTGTTGGTCGGGTCCTTAAGCATTTCTTTGATGTTATTATTATTAATGAAGTCTAAAAATTTATTGTTATAAAATTGTTTTCATAATTACTACAGTTTGACAGTTATCGGATTTTGTTATGATGCAATATGCTGTGATGAGTTTTTCCTTAATGGATCTAAAAGTAATTTGTGCGAGTCCGTTTGCATATTTTGTTTCCTTAAAATTAACTTAACCTTTTTATCAATCACATTGTGTAATGTAATTTTTGGAATTGTTGTCAGTGATTCTGTAATTGCAAATTCAGCGTTTAATAATTCATTGACTAAATTATTCTTATTTTGATTATTGTTTAAAATAATCAAAATAAGATAAATAATAACATAATACTATTATGTTTTAATATTTTACTACGTGTCCCTCTCAACCAAGTACCAAGTATCTAAATGAACCTTTAACGTATTATTTGATATGAATTGATTTATATTGGTGCTGGTGCGTATTAAACATGACAAGATTCTCGTACACCACGTCCCGAGAGCTCTCCTCATTCAAACATCTCGTGAATATTTCATTGCACGGAGGCCTGCGCACGTTGTAGTACAAACATCTGTATTTTTGATGTTGAGACGTGTTAATTAATTGGTTTTATCTAATATTCTTGAGGCGTATTAGTAAGCTTCAGTGTTACTCCAAATATTCGTTTGGAACGAGATGAATAGTTTTTTTTCTATCCGCAATCTCGATTTGTGGGGTTGTGGTACTGATTTGTAGTCGACAGATCCCAGTAAATAACTTTCATTTTTATTAACTACTCAGGGTGCGTGAGCACTAACATAGACATTTTGAATTACCATACTGTAACAAATGTAATATTTATACCTTTTTGAAATTTTTGAGATCTTCAAAGGCTTTATAAGTTCTCAAAAACCTCATATCATGAACACATATTATACAAAACATTGAACAAAACTTTAAAATCGGCCATAACCCTACAATCATGCCCACGCCTACCTTGCACAAGAGATAGGTCACTTCTATAAAATCCAGTCACTTATTGTTAAGATCAAGGTCAAATGGCATAATATGGCATATGGCCAATATGTATATACTTCATTATATTTTGCTACTTAATCAAAACTTTGCCCAACAATTTTGCACTACTTAGTTCAGGACATAAAATATTAAAATAACTTTTCCTATAAATTTTTGGAACTCGTATCGAATCTTTTAGCGAACAACCTTAATAAGAGTGAAGATTGAGTATGACGATTTTGATAGTGTTATAAGGACTAGCATGTCATGTGTTAATTAATTGTCATTGGTATCATTAATTGTTAGCCCATCGAACAAAACATACGTATCCTTAAAGTTTTCATACCTCTTAAAACTTACAAAAGAACGTTAGAAATTGATACGCTGAAAGTTGTAGGTTTCTTTATGCTTACCAAATTGGGCACTAAGAAATTGTATTACGCTTCTCATCACAAATAAACCATCCGAAATGGGTGAAAACTAAGTTATCTTTTCACTTATAATAACTCTAAAGAATACAAATATGACCATCTAAATTTATATTATCCATCTTATTTTTCACAATCTACGAAATACTTAGTAATTTTGTTTATTTAAATGGAAGAGGACAAATTAGAAATGAACACGTTCTATACTTAGCAAAGTCAATCAATAGTCGTAATCATTACTTCCATGGATTCTAGTTTTGTGTTACAGCTATTTAATTCATAATCGACTTAGTTGTTAGAAAGGTATGGCTTCTATTTATTTACCCTTTCATCTAAGTTATATTTCCGTTATCATTTGCCCTGCCGTGTCCATGAGGACTAGAGGTGCTGTTGAGTTAGATCGCTTTCAAGCCGTTATTGTTTAAGGGTTATTGAGTCTTCTACAGTTTGTCTGTAGAAGACTCTACGGTTTTCTACATTTAAACCTTCTATGATACCCACCAGGGCCGTCCCTCTAATAAGTGTTAGTCATTTCATAAAAATGTACCTGGTGACCGAGCTTTGCTTGGATGGAATAAGATAAGTATTATACGAGTTAATTAGCAAACTTAAAACACATTTATTACTCCATGAAAACAATTATGTGGTTTAAATAGAACTGATTTCATACACCTTAATTAATACAGCATGAACACTGAATAAAAGTATAGTCCTGAAGTGGGAATCAACCTCATATCCTCATATCCACAGATGAAACCTTCGCGCTACCACCGAGCTATGGCGTTTGCCGTATATGTATATGTACATACATACACATACATATATATATGTACATACATACATATACATATATGTATGTATATTTGCACACGGATCTCGAAAACGGCTCTAACAATTATCTTTAAATTTTGGAAATATCTAATTTCTGAGTGGAAAATAAGTTCTAGATAGATCTAATGTCCAGGGAAATTCCGGGTTTCTTATAATATTAAGTTTAAAATATAAAAAACTAACATTACGTGTGTGGAGAATCAAAATTTTAATAATACAAATCAAAACATCTGTTTATAACTGTTTGACAGTTGTTGATTGAAGGTGGTAGTGAACATATGCGAATAGAGATTTTGCATGAATATTTATTTTATGTTTAAATGAAAAATTATCAAACTAAACTATTTGTAAAAACTAAAGGGTAAAATAACTGTCCAAAATAAAAGCAGAGAAAAGTATTTACAAAAGCTTTCATGTTTATATAGAAAACGTATTCATTATATTGTTTGAAACCACTGTAGCAAACCAATTAATTGGTGTAAATTAAATTTCTCATTTGCTTTTCAATCCTTATTCCGTTTCTAACAAAATTAGTTGATCAAAGGCTAGTAATATCTGTAGGAATAATTTAATAGTTTATGATCAGCTAAAACAATTGGGGTTGGCTAAAAGACCTTAAACATCAACAGCTTAGCAGACGCCGTAGCTCAGTGGTATATATATATATATTTTTTTTTGCTCGTATTATAGTATTGGATAGTTATGATAGTTAAGATAGTTAGTTAATTTTAATCTTTGTACCTTATCATATTATGATAATGTACAAAGAACAAAATTCTGTATCTACCTATTCTGTATAAACCTACAATGGTTTGAAAAATAAAAAGGCGTTTCTAGAATTTTCAAATACACATTATGTATATACTCATGTATACTAATTCTAAATTATATATATATATATTTCCATTTTGTTTAAAGTGTATTATTACCAATATCTTTTCTTTTTAGGCTAAGTACAGTATGTGCATAACCTAAAAAAGACAGTATTTCCCATTGTTTTTATGTGTATTATGTTAATAAAGTGTGTAAAGTAAAATGTATTGCATAAATGAAATACTCGTATTATATTCTGTTCTAAAGTAGGCCTAATTGTAAATATTGTGCATTACGCTTATGGAGAATAAAATGTAAACAATACAAACCAAAACAGCTGTTTATAACCGTTTGACAGTTCTTGATTGAAGACTGCGGGGAACAATATAGAGGTTATGCATTAATATTTATTTTATGAATTAAATAAATGCAAAATTATCAGGTTACTAAACAATTTGTAAAAACTTAAGGATAACATAGCTGTGCGAAATAAAAGCAGAAAAAAGTATTTCCAAAACCTTCCGTGTTTTGATAGAAAACGTATTCGTTTTATGCTTGAAGCCACTGTAACAAACCAATTAATTGATGTAAATTAAATTTATCTTTTGCTTTTCAATCCTCATTCCGTTTATAAAAAAATCAGTTGATCACAGGCTAATAATAACGGTATGGATAATTAAATAGTAAATGATCGGCTTTGGCTAAAAGATGTTAAACGGCATCGCTCAATTGACTAACGTCGTAGCCGAGTTGTAGCGTGGCGGCCTCAAGAACTATAGGCCGCGAGTTCCATCCCCACCACATAAATGTTTTCATTGGGCAGTAAATTTGTTTTAATTTTGATAATTAACTTGTAAAAACATGTCTTATTCTATCCGAGCATAGCTTGGTCACCAGGTACTTAGTCTTTATAAATGAATCCCCCTACAAAGACGGGAAAACTCCTTAACAAAAATTATAATACCTTATAAGAGAACTAATTAAAACGAAATACAAATATTACAGTTTTAAGTCAATAATTCCAAGCTTTTGCGTCTTCGTTGTGACGTTACTTTTCCAGTAAAATTTGCCCCTGAAATGTGACCCTTTTGATGTCTTTTATCACCTGGAAATATTTAAGTTATTTTATGTATTATTAGAAAATTATGGAAATAACTTTCCATTTTATCAACCATATTTCCATAGTTTAAATATATGTTTATTTGAATCGGTTACAAACATTTGAATGTGTTCGTATATTTAAGTGTTACCTTAGGTAAAAAATATAAGATTTGTGTTGATATTCACTGTATTTCAAATGAACAAACCCTAAATGTAAAAAGGTTTCACTAAAAATATATTTATGTTTACGCTGTTCGTGTTATGTTTATCTTTGTAGCAGTTGGAAACTTTAAATTTTCCAAAGGAAAGTTACAAAACTATACAATAAGTAAAATACAATCGCCGTTCTTTTTATTTTGTGAAAATAATGAGATTTTAATATATTTCACTTAAAATATACCCTGAGTAATTGTTGTAAAATCTCATTATCGTTGAATATAAGATAACATCTGCATATAATATATTTAGATATTAATTTCTGCGGAAAGTTAAAGCCTAAAAATGACTTTGTCAATTAACTTACTAATATTATTTAGAATCATCTACTGTTAATGTGTAAGTGCGTCTAGTTAACAATTACGCCATGTGAGTCGTACACATAAAATAATCAAATATTTATTGTAAGCAAGAATAAAAAAAATACCTGAAAAAAACTCGTCAAAAGTACAATATTTTTTATATTTTTCATAGTTTATTTTAAATAATTATTTATTTCCTTTCTTAAGGGCTAGGTGTTAAAAAATTATTTTTATGAATTGAGCTCATTAATTGACATTAACATTTCTTTTTATAGTAAATTTATTAAGTTTAATTGTTTTAAAACAAACAAAAACCTTTTCATACGTATCTGTCGAACTGGTCGCCAAACTGAATGGGGAATTGAAAAACCGATCGCTGGGACCCTGTTTTAATGCTGCCCGCTACAAGTTTCCAAATTGAATTTGAGATCGAACTGCGTCGTTTGGTGGTACCTGAGAGTGTTTATTTTTTTAATGGGTCGTTTTCTGTTAATATAGGAGGACATTTTTGTTTTGAAATCCGGTCCTTGTAGAAATGTCAAAGAAAATATAAAACATAAATAATGTCAAACTATTATCTTTTTTGGAATATTTAGGCGTACATACGAGAATAATAAAGTATTTTCATTTTAACTAATTACGATGATTGTGGGAAAAAGTGCAGTTAAAGAAAGCATTAGCTAGGTTATAGGGCGACCCTCGAGGATGCCGCAGGCTACCACAATACTAACTCTCTTCTTAAATTTAAAAATCCAAAAAATACTTACTGCCCCGTTGGAATTTATAAATATGTAGTTTAAATAATTCTTTCTAATGAATAGAATAACCCTTCCGGAGCTGCTTTTATTAATACAATTTTATATCTCATTCATGTAGATAACTATCATGCCATCTTAAATGTGTATGTTTTTCAGACGAATATACCTCCTACGTAAATGGTATAGTAAATTGACACAAGGTCCAAATTTGGGGCAGCAAAAATTCAAGGATTGACTTAGAACATAAAAGAAACAGTGCCAAACTTAAATGTATGGTGCAGTTTGATGAACAACAAAGTTATAGTCCATTCTTTATTGCAGAACAATCAGTTACTGGAACATCATATTTGGACAAGCTTCAACTGTACATTAAGCCTCAATTAGAGAAGTTTCAATCGTGGGTAATTTTCCAACAAGATCCACCGCAACCAAAGCTGCGGGGCTCCGTCCAAAGACCACTCTGGATGTAAGATATTTCCTCGGTGACACTTGGATTGGTCGCGGTGGCCCCATAGTTTGGCCTCCTCGTTCACCAGACATCACTCCTTTAGACTTATTCTTTTAATGCTTTATGAAGGACAAGGTTTATACTACACCTGTATCAGACGTGGACGTGGAACACCAGAATCAGAAAAGCAATTTCATCAACTACTAGAGAGATATTGGGCAAATACTTAGGAGGAGATTGAATTTAGCCTGGAAATATTATGGGATACGAATGGATCACATATGGAAGTGTACTAATGTTAATATAATTGTATATAAATTTTTTAGCGAATTTCCCATAGGGAAGAAGCTATTACCGTAGGTCTAATGGTAAGACTTAAGCCTGGGACCATGCTATTTGTTCTTCTTTAGGTGCCTAAAGACCAAAAACAATAGTCGTTAAAATTTATATGTATACATATATATATATACATATAAATTATACATATATATATATCTCATATATATATATATATATATATATATAAGTGCCAAATGACTTTTATAACTACTTTAAAAATTGTATAGTTGTGTACTGAATGAATGAGTGTTGTTTTTGCAAATTTTCGTTTTAATTATAAAAAACGTTTTCAAGCAAATAGAAATAGTGACTGTTTTTAACATGATAACACAATGTAACATAAATAAATTCAAGGAAAAGTTTACAATAAAAATTTTGAAATCTAATGGTTTTAGGCAGTTGAGTTGAATCATTTATTTATATTAGTAATAAACTATCTGAGATTTAATCATGTAGGAAATTTTGATTTTAAAACCAACTGGTGTGCCAATTCTGAATTTCTTAAAATAAGTTGGTTTCTTTTAAGGTTTTGATGTGGTGGAATTTTGTGGAGGGCTTTAAATTCATAACAGCCCTCAAAATTTTGGTTGTGGTGAGCTGCATGATTGAAAATTGGCTTTCATAAATCTTTATGAATCACATCAAAACGGTGGCCTGTCATTCTAACTCGTAAGGTTTTAGATGTTTGGCCTATATATCTTTTTGACAATGTTTGCACGATAGTTGGTAAACCACATTATGGGTTTCACAAGTTGATCCACCAACTATCGGGTAAACTTTATTTGTCACTCTACTTTTAAATTCAGTAGATTCACACATAATTTTGCAAATACCACATCGAGGTTTGTGGCATGGTTTACAGCTATTCTTGACATTACAAAGTTCATTAGGCCTAGAATTTAGAATTTTGGGTCTTACCAGCATATTTTTTAAATTTTGCGGCCTTTTAAAAATAACACGAGGTGGTCCGGAAAATAAATTTTCTGTTGTGGGAGAGGATTTTAAAATCCTCGTTTTTTATAATTAAAACAAAAATTTGCAAAACCAACACTCATTCATTCAGTACACAACAATACAATTTTTAAAGGAGTTACATATATATAACTACTTTAAAAATTGTATTGCTGTGTACTGAATGAATGAGTGTTGGTTTGCAGGTATGCAGCCATGATAAACACATAAACGTATATATATGCGTGTGTGTGTGTGTGTCTGTGAACACAATACCTCTCGTAAAAATGGTCCGATCGAGACCAAATTTGGTAGAGACGTGCGTTCCTGCATTTGCTCGGATGAGTTCGTAAACCAGACATATCGTACTCTCGGAACGGGTAGTTTGGGGGGGGGGTTTGTACCCCAAAAATGGGGTTTTTCCGCTTTCCCATGTAATTTTTAAAAATTTCAAATTTTATCTTTCACTAATAGAATCACATTAAAAAACTACACAATTTAGATCTTTAAAGTTTTTCTCTATCTCCAATGGTTACCGAGACATTAACAAATCTAAACACAGTACGTTATATTTTGGGGCTCCAATGTTAATCTTATGGAGGATAAGGAAAAATTAATGTTTCACTTATTATCTAATATTTTTGGATTAAATATTTAGCTTCATGTGGTTGAGATCCATACGTTTAAGCTTAAAATCATAGTTTATGTGTTTATCATGACAGCTAACCTGCATACTCTTTTCCCATGTTAATCATATAGAGTTTGGGTAAACTCCTTTATTTGTAGACAGATGTTGATGAAACATTATATAAATGGTCAAAACATAAATTGTTTATGCTAGAAACACCTACTTTCAGCGTTCCTCACTACAGCAAACCTGCATACTCTTTCCCATGTTAATCTTATGGAGAGTAGGCAAATAATACTTATATTTATTGACAGATATTGATATAACTTGTCATATATAATTATTATTATTATTATGTTATTGATTTGGAAATTCGTAAAGTCTCTGCAGTCATTGAACACTCCGTTTTTATTTCCAGTGGGTGGTCCCTAATATAGCTTTTATAAAATATAGAACCTATAACTGTACTTCATGGTCATAATATGTATGTAATATGTATGTAATATGTATATACGAACATAAAATTATTTGAATACTGTTTTTCCAAACGTATTCACTTATCCTAAAACGTAAAGAACATTTTAGTGTTATGTGAAATATTTGAACCTCGTAATAATGTCTTGTAGGTTTAAATTATCGTTATTAGAATAACTGTACAAAAACATATTCCACTTTTCAAAGCAATGACGTAAATATTAGAATTATTTTATAACAGTTAAGTCCTTAAATTAAAAAATAAGTTTCGGAAATATCCTGAGGCATACTTTATAAATATTCGGTCATTGGTGCCCTGTGATCTGTTTGAATAAAAATGTTGTCAAAGGAACATGATGATGCGAACTGATTTTGATAGTTGGTGTGAAATTATTTTCAACGTAAATATAATTAAAATGCAAAACTTCACATTCATGTTTAAAATAGTTTCAACTTATTTATGAAAAATTATTTCAGTTAAAAAAATAAGTTGAAAATAAACATATTTTATTAATCAAATTTTAGTTTTTTAAATTTTAGTTTTGAATTCATGTAAAAAATTTTATATCATAAACTCATCTTGATAATAATTGAATATTTTGTTTATTATTAATCGTTATTCTTAATTTTAATTGTTCGTTTTAAATAGTCTCTATTATTCCTTATCATTTATTCAACATCACATAATTATTCTATGATTGTGAGCTTTATAGATTACCAAATAAAAGTGCATTATTCTCATATTTCTAATGTTGCAGCGTGTGAATGTCCTATCTACCGTTAACATGGCACGATTCTCTCCGATCAAAGCCTCTATTATCCAGAGTGCTGGGTTCGTACTATGTTGATTGTATACACTTTTTTATGTGCTATTAACTTGATTACAATCATTGTGTGGATATCTGATAGGTGGGATACGTCGTAGAAACTGTTTTCACTTATTCACAATATTCACTTATTTACAATACTTGATTTTTTCTCACTATGGACGTATCCACCACTCAAACGTATGACTCTCAATTCTCCACAATGACTTTCTTTAAACCCATCCGTGACTGACTATATAGGGGTTTTTATCATCAAATTTTCTTTTCTTAATTTACAAGAAATGATTTTTGTAATTTTTCAAATAATATCGATTGTTTGACAATTATTAAAAAAACATCGTTAATAGATAGATCATTATTTAAGTTTACTCCAAATATACCAAAAAGAGACTAACATTTTAATCCGAAGCAAACTTTTGAACAAGGAAAATATTATTGTATTTAATTATGGGGGTTGTGTGCCCTTATTCCTCCTCCATGTTAACTAATGTTCCGTTTTCTCATAAACTTTTTTTATTTATGTTTTTATTTGAAAGATCAGACCTTTTTACATAAATAGAGTAGGTAAAATTTACCAGTAACCAAATTTAGATTTTACATGATTTTTTTCTAAAAGCTTATAAAATATTTTGAAAAAAATAATTTATTCTTAAATATTTTTATTATATGTTATATCTAGGGGTTTTCAGTCCAATTATGTAGTTAAGCTATATCTATAAGAAATCCAAAGTGATATCTTTAGTAACTATTCAGAAAAATTAACATATGTGTTAAAATCAAACTTTTGGAAAAACGCAAAAAAAGGAAAAAAACAGTTGTTATTAAGAAAAACAAGATTATAACTCATTTTAGTGACCTCCTGCTGTATATGATGGGTGTTTCTCCTAAATTTATTTATCAGGTTGGCCAATCTAACAAAAAAAAATTACAATGCAACAAAATAAGAGGTGTTACCATATAAAGTTACTGTAACTTTTTGACGCCTGGAGGGTGGAGTGAATAAAATAATAAGCTGGCATACTCCTATAAAATTATTTTTACATATGTTTACAATTTTGAAAGGTTCTATTGATTGTTATCGTTGGAAACGGGGAATTCCTGGCCATAAGTTACTAAAATAAAAAAGGTTTTTGAAAAAATAAAACATTTGTAAAAAATTAAGTAAAAATAAAGGTTTTTCGGCGCACTAAAACCCCTTGTGATTGAACTTAATTTACATATTAGGTTAAGATAATGAAGAATTATGAGACAGAATTCATACAAACATATATTTATGATTATATATATATATATATATATATATATCATTTATAAATTATTATGAGATAAAATATAACAGCATATTTATATGTATAACATTGGATTTATTTAGATCTTATTAAGACATTTTATTACCGAAAGATTCCGTCAAACGTGTTGGTAAATGTTCAAGTCAAACCAATTTCCCTAAGAGCTCACACCAACAACTCCTGAATCTGATACAGAACTTCAATTTCCTGAGTTTTAACGAATTGAAGAGAGTCAGTCTACCCTGGATTTACTAAGACTTAGACCTTTTAAATTGATCGTTTTTATCACAGGTTAACGTATCTTTGTTTCATGCAGTAAACGTTTTTATTTAAATTAATAAAAAATACAGTATGGTCCGTATGGTATATTTTTAATGCGATTCCAAGTGTAAAAAATGTAAGTGATTCACATAGACAGTAATTGTGTCACACTGCTGTGTTTATTTTCTGACAATTGAGCAAAATTTTCTACAAAGTCATTAAGTAAATTTTTATTTACAGTTTACCTCAATTTAGGAAAGGTCATAAGTTAAATTTTGCTTTTTTTATTGCAGTAGACAATTACATGAATTGTATTGCAAAAGTAATTTTTTTTGTACATAGTTTAAACTAAAATTTTCCATTCATTCAGCCAGTCAAACATACAGATTTGTTCATTCATTCACCAACCACTCGCCAATTAATCCCCCTTCAGGGCCGGGTGTTAATTTTGATCTGAAATGGTGGTCTCCCAGTCATAAGATAAGTACTCGCCTATGCTATAGAAAGCTTTTGAGACAAGGAATTTTTTGAGGCGAGACTTGAATGCCTTTGGCCTGCTTTTAAATGGTCTGGTAAATCTGCTATTTACTCTGTTCTTTTTTAGTTAAAAGCTGATAAAAGTATGTACCCAATTCAAGGGTGTTCATTTTTCCTTCTGCACATTAAGTATTTTTAATTATTCGTATTGAATTTATTTTTCAAAAATTGGAGTAATGTATTTTGTAATAAGATAAAAAAATTGAATGAATTGTGAATAAGTTAATGACATGAGAGAAAAAAGAAAGAATAGCTTTGAACTTTAAATTAAGTTGGTTTAGTAGCACAGAAGAACATTTATTTTATTTCCTATCGATAATAATAAACATCTTAGCCACATAATTGCTGTCCACTAAATCTTCTGACATCATTGTTTCAATGGCCAACTGTCAACAGTTTCTTGTCGCTCACAACCAATTCAAAATTAATTAAATTCGTAATAATTTATTTTTAACAAAATAACGGTACAAAACATACAAGTAAAATACTACAAACTATGAAAATAGGTCCCAACAAAACAAGTTTGTGTGTAGGGACCGAGTGGTGACAAGTTCATTGTCTGAAATAAATTTATTAATTTTAATTATAATAAGTACCTGGTGACCGAGCTTTGCTTGGATTGAATAAGACATGTATTTTACAAGTTAATTAGCAAAATTAAAACATATTTATTACTCAATGAAAATATGTATATGGTTTAAATAAAACCGATTTCATACACCTTAATTAATATAGCATAAACCCTGAACAAAAATATTATCCCCGGTTGGGGATTGATCTCACAATCTCCGCCACGTGAATCCTGAGCGCTAGCGCACTGTGCTACGGCGTCGGCCAAGTTCAGACTGTCGTTTAAGGGGTTTTGACCAACCTCAATTGTTTTACTGATCATATACTGTATTTAATTATCCATACAGTTATTATTACCCTGTGACCAACTGATTTTGTTAGAAAAGGAATGAGGATTGAAAAGCAAAAGAGAAATTTAATTTACACCAGTTAAATCGTTTGTTACAGTTGCTTCAAGCAATATAATGAATACGTTTTGTATCAAAACACGAAAGATTTTGGATACCTTTCTCTGCTTTTATTTCGCACAGTTATGTTACCCTTTAGTTTTCACAAATTGTTTAGTAATTTGATAATTTTTCATTTATACATAAAATAAATATTTATGCAAAACTTCTATTCACATATTGTTTACCACCTTCTTCAATCAACAACTGACTGTCAAACGGTTCTAAACACATGTTTTGGTTTGTATTGTTAACATTCGATTCCATTTAAGCTTAATGTTTTTAGCTTAATTTTTTTTAGATTTTAAACTTAATATTTAAAAAACCGAAATTTTTGTGAACATTAGACTTATCTAGAACTTTTGTCTACTAAAAAATTTGTTATTTCCAAAATTCAAAGAAATTCGTTAGAGCCGTTATTGAGATTCTTGTGCAGATATATATACAAACCTTGCTCGTATTATAGTATGGAAAATAAATAATTATTCAATAATAATAAATTTAAATACCTAAAAAACCCAAAAGACTCTACTGGATACATGCACTAAAGAGAACAAAAAGTGTTTTATTTTAAAATAATATGTTTTATAAATAATAAAAAAATGTGTTAAAAAAGTTAAAATAATATGTGTTTTATTTTAAAATAATAATTAAATAATAACAATAATAATAATAATAACAACTAGATAATAAGAACTATAACTAAAAAACGAAAACCTATATCTGCAATGTGTGAACAAGTAGTTTGCAGAGAGAGAGAGAGAGAGAAAAAAAAATATAAAATTAAATCGCTACTACGTGCAAGCCACAAAAATACGATTTCTTTGATATTGAAAACCTTAAAAACATTGCCAAGAGGCTACTTGTTCTTGTATTCACAGAAATATGCACCCTTGTATATGACTTTGACCCTTTTGGTGTCTCTGAGACTTGGCTTCAACATGGAACCTCGTCGGACTTTTGAAAGATACAAGGTTAAACCGTGCTGCAGTGTGACCGCAGTGCTGGGATCACTAGCCCAGATGATGACGTGGACGTCTTTGGAGGTGTTGCTTTCTACAAGAAGGAGGGGTTGATGTACCTTCGCTACTGAACTACAACCTGGTATCGAAGCTCTTTCAGTTGTTCTCAAAGTAAAGAAAGAGGAGGAGACTTGGTCTGTGTGTTCTTCACAGGCCATCCGACGTCAGATACCCTTGCCTTGCTTTATTGTTAGAGAATTTCCTATAGGGAAGAAGCCATTACCGTTGGTCTCATGGCAAGACGTGAGCCCGAGACCATGTTTTTCGTCATGTGTTTGTCTGTGAACACGATAATTTATGTAAAATTGGTCCGATCGAGACCAACATTTTCTTTGGGAGGGGTTTAAACTAAAAAAATGGGTTTTTAAATACACAACCAATTGTGATAGAGATAGAGAGATAGATAGATAGAGATAAAGAGATAGAGACAAACTAAAGTTTGTCTCTATCTCTAAAATTTACTAAGATATAAAAAAATTGAAGCACAGTACGTTGTGTTTTGTGGCTTTAATCTTAATCTTATGAAGGATAAGGAAAAATTAATACTTCACATGTTAAAAAATATTTTTAGAATAAACTTGGTATTTACCTTTCAGTCGTTTACCTTTCGTGGATTAGATCAATCCATTTATGCTTAACAAGGAGTTGCCCGGAGGAGTTCATTCACGTCTGGATGTATATGCTTTGACGTACGAATAATTTATTTCATAAATTAAATTATGCTTGTGGACTGGTGCGTCCCTGTGAATAGTTTCAATTTTCAGTAAAAAGTATTATTTTAAGTATTACCTAACAAAATTTATAGAAATAACCATATGCTGGCCTGGGTTTTATTTATTTAATAAATTATGAAACATGTTTTACTGTTGCGAAAGTTCTCTTGAAAAGATTTTAATTGGGGACTAACTGGCCGTTCCAATTCTGTACTTAATTTAAATATAATTTATACCTATATTTTCGAATCGCTTAGTTAAATTATTAGTTGTTAATCGTGATCAAATAAAACAATATAATAACAAAAGGCTCAATAAAATCAAAATCAACATCGAAATATAATTAGTAGGCTTAAAATTGAATTTTAAAACACATTTTTAGGTTAACCAGACATAAACGCTCCAACTGTTACCATATCTTGTAATCCATATGAAAATCATTAGTTTTTCCTAGACTATTAGAATTAAAACCATAACTATCTCCTTTGTATTTCTTGAAGCAACTACAGTGTAGGTAATTTAATGTAGAATTTTATACCCAAATTGTAGACAGGTAACTTCATAGCTTTGGTATTGTGAGGGGAGTAAATGATAATGTATTTATTCCTTGTATTGTGTTTAAAATAACAATCGCCTATATCCTAAAAGTACGTAAAAATACAATTTTTACGTGAAACCACTAAAAACTCTATTAGTAAGCTGTTCAGTTAAGAGATTTAGATTACTTTGCCAATTTACGCAATATTAATAATTAAACCAGTACAATCATTTTTAAAACTTAAAAGTAACGTATTGCTGTCTAGTGTTTTGTTAATTACATCTGTTCTGTGTATTGCAGCCAATACAGAGCGTTACTGGTACAAGTCCTTGCGCTGAAGACAGTGGAAATCATCAGAGCAGTGGCTCCAATAGGATTAAAGGATATATACTTGGTCAAAGGGGTTTGAACCCAGCATTAATGGAACCATTTTGTGTCCGAAACCTATACCGACCATTGCGAGTTTTCTGTAATTAGTCAATATAAGTATATATTATTTTCCAGTACAGGCTTCCGTACAAAAGATTCGTAATTGATACACTCACGCCACATTCTGTATATTCATTAATATGTTTGCTACAACATTGTCCTAGACTGTGGTCGGTTATTTTAACACAAATTACAATTACTAGCTACTTATTCCATCGGAGTGTATCGTATTTATTAAATATTATAATGTGTTTTAGCTGCAGTATCTGTTCAATGTGGCTTGTTATTCTTCAAAGCAAATTTATTTAAAAAAAAATGCTTAAATTAGCGATATTTTATGCCCTTTACTATTTAAGAGTCATTTGAGACATGGCATGATGAGTTTGACATATTATATACAAGGCGTTTTGTTGCGTCGCTGAGCGTAGGGAACATATTGGCACGGAACACCGCCAAGCACCGGCGCCAGGTCGACTGCGACCTATTTATTCTGTTCATTTCCTTTTTTGGCTGAGTAAAGTTACTTTAAAACCGCGATATAGCCCCATAGATAATGTGTATTACGGTCGATGATTTGTAAAGCCATATATGTAATCTCCTTGCATCAGTCCTCAATAACGATTTAGAGCATGTTATGTATTTATAGTCTATAATCATTTATTCCGTATTATGAACAAAGAACTAATACTATACAAATTAATACATGACTTGGGTTTACTTGATTCATAATTTTAACGAGTATATGTAGTGCTTAATTTACAGGGTCTAAAAGGTTCATATAAAGTTATCGTCTGATAATGATAAAGGTAACAATTCCAAAAAAAATCTGTAAATTGCGTACTTAAAGGAGCATACCAACAGGAATTTAACTATGCCCAGATCAATATACGCATTATTATGCCTTTCCATGCACAGTTTATTACCAAAAAACTAATTTTATTGGTACATTTACTTTACAGGCTTAGTTTAAATTTAAATCAAACGTTGAGTACAACATTTAACAATATACAAGTCTGAAAAATGTAATATATTGTAAAATATATTTTTATTTTTATTTCTAAAAGATTTTTTTTCATTACATTTATAAATCCAACGATAATTTAATAAAATAGACTTTATAGCTATCATAAAAAGGATTAAAGATCTTAAAATAATCAATACTCTTACTTAAATAAATATTCGAAGGACTTCACTGACGAGAAGTAAAAACTGTTTGATTCTAAGATAAAGTAAATGTGATACTTTATTTGTAAATTTGGAAACAGGCCAAAACGAAATGTTTCACTAACGTTTACAGTTAGTGAGAACAAGGCACTCACTCATGGAACACAAAACTAAAGGAACATCAATCATGATTACAACAATGTACCGTATGGTGTAAGTGAAAAAGGCGTATGAAGATCAACAGCTCAGCAAGAAAATTGCGAGTTTATTATTCAATGGTGATGGCATCGGTGTTCAGCGCACTATAGGTGCAGCTCCTTTATAATCCGCTTACCGGGCGACTAAGCCTTACTCCGAGTCCTTACACTGTCTGTTCCGCAGCTACCATTTCTATACTCTAGGGGCAGCTCCTTTATAATCCACTTTCTGGGTGACCAAATCTCACTCCGTGTCCTTAAATTATCTATTCAGCAGCTATATTTTTACACTCTGGGACAGCTCCTTTATAATCCACTAACCGTGTGACCAAGTCTCATTCCGTGTCCTTAAACCATCTAATCCTTATACAGACATAACAACGCATGCAGTAGTAGTGGTGGAACTACAACACCTACTCAGACACCACAGGACATTACTGCATGTCATGCATGACTGCATGTGTGGGTGTTGTAGTTCCTCCACTACTACTGAACTACTACTACTAGTGGTGGAACTACAACACCCACACAGATATCAAAACGCATGAAGTAGTTGTGGTCTAACTACAATACCTACACGTACACAACCGAACATGCAGTAATAGAAGTAGTTATGTAACTACAACACCTACACAGACACCACAGGACATGCAGAAGTAGTGGTGGTCCAACTACAATACAGTAGTAGTAGTGTAACTAAAATACCTATATAGACACCACAGGACATGCAGTAGTGAGGTGCAACTACAGTACCTACACAGACACCACAGGGCATGCAGTAGTGAGGTGCAACTACAGTATCTACACAGACACCACAGGGCATGCAGTAGTGAGGTGCAACTACAGTATCTACACAGACACCACAGGGCATGCAGTAGTGAGGTGCAACTACAGTACCTACACAGACACCACAGGGCATGCAGTAGTGAGGTGCAACTACAGTATCTACACAGACACTACAGGACATGCAGTAGTAGTAGTGCAACTACATTACTACGGTTAAAAGATATAATATATACTGCCAAACAGATCATGATATGATTCATATTTAATAAACTGATGTATGGGAAGTAAATGGTTCGGTTTGTGCTCAAAGTTAAAGTTAAGTTAATCTTGTATGCATACGCCGGCGCTGGCGACACGGCTAGTGGCAAAGGCACGCTATGTATAATTGAAACTGACCATATCCCTCCTGCTTATTCATGACTCCGCTAACCCTTTGCAGATTTGTGTGATTTTTATTTAGAGCGAGTCAAATATAACATGTTTTATCGTACGGTTTTCTCCATACCCAATATTTTTTTTAAACATAAACTAATCTTATTTCATTTTCTATTATCATGCAGACCCGGCCCATCGCGTAGTTATTGAATAAACAATAGTACCTGGTGACCGAGCTTTGCTCGTTTAGAATAATACATGTATTATAAAAATTAATTAGAAAAATTAAAACACATTTATTACTCAATGAAAACATTTATGTGGTTTAAATAAAAACGATTTAATACACCATAATTAATATAGCACTGAACAAAAAGTATTGCCCCTGATGGGGTTTGACCACGCGACCTTCGTGTAACGAGGCCAACACGCTACCGCTGGACCACGGCGTCTGCCGTGGCAAATGAGCAACGCCGGTTAAGGTGTTTTAGCCAACCTCAATTGTTTAAACCGATTATTTACTGTTTAACTATCCATACAGATATTATTAGCCTGTGACCAACTGATTTTGATATAAACGGAATGAGGATTGAAAAGCATAAGAGAAATGTAATTTACACATATTAATTGGTTTGTTATAGTGGCTTCAAGCAATACAACAAATACGTTTTCTATCAAAACACGGAAGATTTTGGAAATACTCTTTCCTGCTTTTATTTCGCACAGTTATATTACCCTTAAGTTTTGTAACCTGATAATTTTACATTTATTACATATCTCTATATATAAAATTGAATGTATGTCTGTCTGTCTGTCTGTCTGTCTGTCTGTCCTTTATGCGTTGCCAAACTACTCATCCGATCGCCATGAAATTTTAGGAAGTTGCTCTATATGTGTCCGGGAAGGTTTTAGTGAAAAAAATTTTTCGAAAACCCCATAAGTTTCCATTTTATGGCGTTTTAAATTTCTAATGTTAACCTTATGGAGAGTAAGTTTGTTTGCAAATTGTCTACAATGAAAACATTTGATTTCTTAGCTACAGCTGATTGGTTTACTTTCCATTAGCAATACCGTATGTATGCTTTACTATCCAATGCCATCTGAATCATTCATTAATGTTAAACTATGAAGTAAATGTGTACTGTAAAAAATGAACAGCTTTAATCACCACGTTAATAGTTAACGGTTTTAGGGGATTATGTATTTATATTTTTATTTTCTGTCTGATTAATTAAAGTCATGTGTTTATATGATAATTACAATGTTTATATTATTACGTTTATTATAATAATCAGCTGTTGTATATCTTTCCTATAAAAGCCGTATTACAGTTAGGTTTCGTTTGGGTTTGGATTGGATTTGAAAATTGTGAATTAATCCACTCAGATTTATTTGTTTTGTGGGAATGATATTAATATGTTTTGTCGTTTCAGTATTGTTATTCACTATGCCGCGACCCAGAATAACCTTTCACAATGAAGCCGTGTAATGCTATTGGATTTTAGAACATGGCCAATCTTAAAGTTAACATGTGTTTACTGTGAGGCGTTACGAAGTTCGCCGGGTCAGCTAGTATAAAATAAATATTTATGAAAAACCTCTATTCACATATTGTTCTTTGCCGTCTTCAATCAAGAATTGTCAAATGGTTATAAACAGCTGTTTTGGTTTGCATTGTTTACATTTGATTCTCCATAAGCATAATGTTAAATTTTTAGATTTTAAACTTAATATTACACGAAAAAACGAATTTTCCTGGACATTAGACCTATCTAGAACTTATTTTATACTCGGAAATTAGCTATTTCAAAAAATTTAAAGAAATTCCTTAGTGCCGTTTTCGAGATCCGTGTGCAAATATATATATATATACAAACCTTGCTCGTATTATAGTATTGGATATGTATATTTAAATGAGCTAATTAAGACTTAAAATATACTTTGTAATAAATAAAATACAATACTAATAGAATAATGGTAAATTGGTCTTAGTTAAAGTGTTTGAAACAGGAATTCAGATCTATAGGTCATTCTGATCAAAATAACCTCATAATTAAACCATTTCAATAAATGAATTCACATAGTATATCAAAGATATACAAGGGTGTATATAATTAGGTGGGGGTTTTACACATGTTTTAAAATTACCATATAATATGCTATACCTAGGTTATTGGCAATATAAAATATAATAAAATATCAAAAAATATTTATTGGGTAAAGATGGACAATTTTAGGGCGAAAATTTTTTTACAAGATTTCCTGGACTACGCCAATCTAATCCATTAACGACTATGGATTCTCGGCGAGATAGTTCCGCTTTAGAAATCCAGTTCTCCTTAAGTGCAATAATATGGGGCGCCGTACTACAAAATGCCATGTGTCTTCCTCGGTATTACATAAAGAGCACAACAATTTTCTTCCCGTCATCCAAGGCTTGTATTTCAAGTCCAGGGACTCGGTGCGGGCATTAAATATCCACTGTATTATTAGCTAGCGTCCTATCTAATAGATAAGTCGTCTCGCCCAGGATCAAATCCAGCTTGGGGGAGATAGTGTGGAATCGCCCCGTAAACGCCGCCTCGCCGCAAGCCGTCCTGCTCTTTCCGCGTATCGTCTCCACTACCGATAACATCCTGCATCTAACTTCCCCAGCACGCCCTTCTTCAAACACCTCTACGTAAATTTTCGCCCTAAAATTGTCCATCTTTACCCAATAAATATTTTTTGATATTTTATTATATTTTATATTGCCAATAACCTAGGTATAGCATATTATATGGTAGTTTTAAAACATGTATAAAACCCCCACCTAGTTATATACACCCTTGTATATCTTTGATATACTATGTGAATTCATTTATTGAAATGGTTTAATTATGAGGTTATTTTGATCAGAATGACCTATAGATCTGAATTCCTGTTTCAAACACTTGAACTAAGACCAATTTACCATTATCCTATTAGTATTGTATTTTATTTATTACAAAGTATATTTTAAGTCTTAATTAGCTCATTTAAATATACATATCCAATACTATAATACGAGCAAGGTTTGTATATCTAATCTAATCTATCTAATACTATAATACGAGCAAGGTTTGTATATATATATATTTGCACACGGATCTCGAAAACGGCACTAAGGAATTTCTTTAAATTTTTGAAATAACTAATTTCCGAGTAGAAAATAAGTTACACCTCATTAAAAAAGTAAGTAAGTAAGAAAATGTAGTTGCACCTCATTACTGCATGTCCTGTGGTGTCTGTGTAGATAAATCTCGATGATGATACTGATAATGATAAATATTCTTATAACTTGCAAGTACCCAAAGAGATATTACAGTCTGTAGTGTAACACGAGATCGCGACTAGGCCCTAACAAGGTGGAGTGAATAGGTAAGTTGGAGTTGGAGAACCTCGGTGATCGAGAGTGTATCATTAGTGACTATTGTACAGTACTGTACAAGAGCAGTCTTGGCACCACAGTTATCTGAGATGCGAAAATTACTTCAGCAATGATCTTCAAAATAAGCTCACGGTTTTAATGTTTAAATTTTTGAAAGGTAAGCTGAAGTAAAATACCTTAACATTATTTAAGAACCTTTTAACAATGCTTATAGACTAATCTGTCTCGTCAACAAAAATAAAAACAGATAGCCCTTAATTGCTAAATATCAAGGCTTGGAAGTTGTTGAATTGTTTAATGTTGTTCCAAAACAAACGGGAATAATCATTTGTGAAATATTTTTTTTTAAACTGATTTATTTTCATTATAAATATTTTAAAATCAAACAAAAGTGATTTTTTAAGCTGTTTAACTTTCAACACTACTTATAGACATTACTGATATCAGAACAGCTTCTGTATACACGTTTCTGCAGGCCTAAACTCAATAAAACTCAGTCACAACAGTCAATAAACTATATGAAGGGATACACATTGCACTGTATTTAATTTAACATTTATACTTTCAAAAATAAACTGAAAAAACTAATTTCAAGCAATTAGTAATACATACAAATTATTTAATTTCACCCTAATTAAATATATTAATATGTAGTTATTGATTTCAATATTTCTTTCATTTTGTTGGGGTATATTACAAGTTGACGATAAGGTAATTTTAATTAAAGGGCCTGTGGCAAGGAGTTCGCAGTTAGAGGTTTTACGTTTATATACTCGTAGGTTCCTTCACATCAAATGGTTGAAGTAAGTTTATCAATGGTGGCTCATTCATTATCATAATTAAAGTCCACTAAACGAGCATTATTAATTTATTTGGCCTTATAGGTGTGGATGAAAGAGATAGAGCAATTTATTTTTTGCCATCCTGATAATATTTGCTTCCAGAGTAATGTCAGAATCCAATTGTAGCATCTCCTATGGTTTTCTTAGATTTGGATTTAAGCATATGTATCGAATGAAAGTTTCTATGGGTCACTAAGGTAACATGATTTAGTAGCTCTCATAAGAATGATTTACCTTGAGGGGGCAAAGTCCGACGTCCCAGTTCTTGACTACGATCCTGTCCTATTAATCTTCAGATAAGTAGTACAGATTTGTAGATATGGGTGACCAGGATTCTGATTATAATGAATTCACACAACTTGTATAGTTTAAAATGTATTTATTACAAAGACACATAAACTGAGACAACATATATTTAATTTGAGCTAAACAATAAGTTTATACCGATACAGCAACATACACAATGTGTTTGTGTGCAATCTTATGTACAGTTACTAGAACCAAGAGTATTGTAATATACTCATTGTGCAATTATTGTTCTTTTAGTTTCATTTTGTCATGATTCAATGCAAAACATTAACGTCAATCGTACATAAAACAACACATTGATTTGGGTAATGCTTCTGAAATTGTTAAGTGATTTGTTTAATATACCCATTTTTAGTATCTTCTAAAAACTCATAAAATAAATTCACAGAAGTATAAAACTCCTCCAAAAACTCCAGGGCGAAATTGAACTTATAAAAATATATCTAAAAACGTTTCAGGAAGATGATAAATAAATTTTGGCAGTTATTTTTTTTCATTTAAAAGATCCTTATAAAAGTCCTTAAGAGCATACTTTCTTAAACTTCCCCCTTATACTTCCTTAAACCATCATAAACAAATAAAATTACAAATGCTGGGGTTTGCGAATTTTAATTTCACCGTAATTATATATTTTTTAATATGTAATTATTATTTTAATAGGTTTTTCATTTTGTTGGAGTATATTACAAGTTGACGAGGATAACAAAATCGCTGTAAATTGTGTGCCAAAAATTACAGCATTGTAGCGTTTAGATAATATTTTACATGTACCATTGAAGATTACTATAATATTGAACTGGACGGCTTTTGGTGATTTTCTGAGCTCATTGATTTTTTCACTAATGGAAAAGGTTACACAAATTGAATGGAATTGGTTTTATTCTACCTGTAAATAATATTTATCGTAAAATATATGCAGTTAGCAGTTCCATTATGTATGTGCAATTATTATTTATTTGTTGTTAGCTCTGCTTACTTAAAAATAATAGTAATATATTCATAATGACGTTGGTTATGAATCAATCAATATATTGACATAGATATGTCTTAACTCCGTAGAGGTTTTTGGCAATTTGTTAGATGAAAATTCAAAACAGGTTTCCCATAGAAACTCCAGAGCTATAGTATTGCATTTTTGAAATGTAAGTGTAAGAACAGTTGCTTAGAAGAACTGAAAACATTCTCTTCAGATGTATCCATGATATAACCTATTTATCACAGAGAAGTAAATAAAAACATTTTTATTGAACTTTTCTGACACGTCTATGTTTTAACTAGACACCGTTCAGCTACGTTGAGTAGTTAAGAACTCTAACGCGTTGTTTAAGTCCAATAAAATGTATTGAATAATATATTCCAGTTTTTATGTTTACAAATAAAATAATTCAATTTCGAAAATACTTCATGAAATCTAATTAGGCTAAATTTAAAGTAGTAAAAATACAAAGATAATGATTGGACAAATCTGGGACTCTTATTTCTTTAGCGATCAATAGGGAGTCCTATTAATGAACGTTAAATGAACAATGAAGAAGATCCCACTGTTTCATAATTTATGTCACATAATGTTATTAATAGAAAGGTTTATTTGCTGTTTGAAATCAAGTAACTTCAGAAAATTAATGTAAAAGTAGGCACCTGAAAGTAAAGTTCTACTCTGCACCCACATAATTACAACTCCACAAGTATAGTGAATATATGAAACCAATAACGATAAATTCAAATATTTCGTGTCTCAAGCACTCTATAGAAATAGAATAGAAACTAGAGACCGGTACCGACAGGTATTCGAAACAAAACAATTTTAGGTATAGTTTTCTATACTTCATGAATTGTTAACAGTTTGTCCAAATGAATTAATTTTGATGAAACTCATAATATAAAATATTTGGTATTATTGAGCTATATTTTATCAAACACCTTTTTCTTTTAGAATTAAATTCACAATAACTGGCCTATTTATTATTGATTTAAATATACATATTTAATGTGGTTCAAATATGCATAATATTAATAAGGGGATGTGATTTTAAGCCTCAGCTCTTGCACGACTTTAATAAATGCATTACACAAATAGACTATTATATTACAAATATAATATGGCACAATTTTAAATATAAACGAATCTTTGGATGAATAACCCTTAAAACGACCTAAACATTTAACTTATACCTAATATTAAAATATTTTCGTTAGTTACAATCAATATACAGTACATAATTTAGGCCTAAAAATTCTTAACAAAGTTTATATCTGAATACGTTTTATAACTATATTGAACTAGTTTGAATAATTATTACTAACTAATTACAAACAACTACATAATCACATTATAATGACAAAATATAAAATATATTTACTTAAACTACTAAAAAACTATAAAATTAATCTCAGGTAACTAGATACATCACTATTAAAATAAAATTATCTTGGAACGTTTTGGTTGGAATTTTAGTAACTAAATCTAAAATATATGCTTATAGTAATTTTAATAGTTCAAAATATCACCCTAATGTTTTTGATTCGTTGGCACAAAATTTACAAGCAGAGGAAGAACGTAAAATTGAAAATAATTATTTTTCTTACTGGTGTAAATTTGCCAAGCTATATTTAGTACTGTATAGTTCTACTACTCTAACTCTAATATGACTTCTGATAGTTAAAAAAATCTTACTTATATGAACATCAAAGTTTATTGTACAAAGCGATTTACAAAAATGGTTGAGAAACTTTTAGTGGTGATACATAAAGTATCGAGAGCTTGGTTCCTACTTCATTTGAGTCCAAGGGAATTAAAAGAATTAGCCTAGGTAATAAGTTCTAAGGGTAAAGGGAAAAATTAAAAATGAATATTACGATGTGCTGCAAATCTACTTAACTCCAGAGTTTTGTGCATTTAACAAAATGTAATATTAGGATATAAACTGACAATTTATGCTTAATTAGACAATTTATACATCTATACAAAATTACGTAATTGTATGAATGTACAGTAAAACGAACCATCCTCCTCCGTTCCTCTCGAACGTTAAAAAAGTAAACCCAGTGCACTTATCGTTTGGAATATAACTTGTATGCATTTCATGACCCTATAACATGTTTCGGAGATTATATAACTAAAATATTCAAAAATGCAAACACATTTTTTTAATTAATCTGGAATTTCTTTAAAAAAATATACTTAGAAGAGTTTTTGGCACAATCAAGTTGAATTGGCATCGGTAGATTGAGTCACTTGATCACTGAGGACGATTATACGTAGTCGTTGGTGCCGGGGCTGGTCAGTGGCTCTTGCGCCTGTAAATGAAAACGTTCGACATGTAATTAACGCACTCAATAGTTGTCTTGGCATCGGTAGATTGAGTCACTTGATCACTGAGGACGATTATACGTAGTCGTTGGTGCCGGGGCTGGTCAGTGGCTCTTGCGCCTGTAAATGAAAACGTTCGACATGTAATTAACACACTCAATAGTTGAATTGTCATAGGTAGATTGAGTCACTTGATCACTGAGGACGATTATACGTAGTCGTTGGTGCCGGGCTGGTCAGTGGCTCTTGCGCCTGTAAATGAAAACGTTCGACATGTAATTAACACACTCAATAGTTGAATTGTCATAGGTAGATTGAGTCACTTGATCACTGAGGACGATTATACGTAGTCGTTGGTGCCGGGGCTGGTCAGTGGCTCTTGCGCCTGTAAATGAAAACGTTCGACATGTAATTAACACACTCAATAGTTGAATTGTCATAGGTAGATTGAGTCACTTGATCACTGAGGACGATTATACGTAGTCGTTGGTGCCGGGGCTGGTCAGTGGCTCTTGCGCCTGTAAATGAAAACGTTCGACATGTAATTAACACACTCAATAGTTGAATTGTCATAGGTAGATTGAGTCACTTGATCACTGAGGACGATTATACGTAGTCGTTGGTGCCGGGCTGGTCAGTGGCTCTTGCGCCTGTAAATGAAAACGTTCGACATGTAATTAACACACTCAATAGTTGAATTGTCATAGGTAGATTGAGTCACTTGATCACTGAGGACGATTATACGTAGTCGTTGGTGCCGGGGCTGGTCAGTGGCTCTTGCGCCTGTAAATGAAAACGTTCGACATGTAATTAACACACTCAATAGTTGAATTGTCATAGGTAGATTGAGTCACTTGATCACTGAGGACGATTATACGTAGTCGTTGGTGCCGGTGCTGGTCAGTGGCTCTTGCGCCTGTAAATGAAAACGTTCGACATGTAATTAACACACTCAATAGTTGAATTGTCATAGGTAGATTGAGTCACTTGATCACTGAGGACGATTATACGTAGTCGTTGGTGCCGGTGCTGGTCAGTGGCTCTTGCGCCTGTAAATGAAAACGTTCGACATGTAATTAACACACTCAATAGTTGAATTGTCATAGGTAGATTGAGTCACTTGATCACTGAGGACGATTATACGTAGTCGTTGGTGCCGGGGCTGGTCAGTGGCTCTTGCGCCTGTAAATGAAAACGTTCGACATGTAATTAACACACTCAATAGTTGAATTGTCATAGGTAGATTGAGTCACTTGATCACTGAGGACGATTATACGTAGTCGTTGGTGCCGGGGCTGGTCAGTGGCTCTTGCGCCTGTAAATGAAAACGTTCGACATGTAATTAACACACTCAATAGTTGAATTGTCATAGGTAGATTGAGTCACTTGATCACTGAGGACGATTATACGTAGTCGTTGGTGCCGGGGCTGGTCAGTGGCTCTTGCGCCTGTAAATGAAAACGTTCGACATGTAATTAACACACTCAATAGTTGAATTGTCATAGGTAGATTGAGTCACTTGATCACTGAGGACGATTATACGTAGTCGTTGGTGCCGGTGCTGGTCAGTGGCTCTTGCGCCTGTAAATGAAAACGTTCGACATGTAATTAACACACTCAATAGTTGAATTGTCATAGGTAGATTGAGTCACTTGATCACTGAGGACGATTATACGTAGTCGTTGGTGCCGGTGCTGGTCAGTGGCTCTTGCGCCTGTAAATGAAAACGTTCGACATGTAATTAACAAACTCAATAGTTGAATTGTCATAGGTAGATTGAGTCACTTGATCACTGAGGACGATTATACGTAGTCGTTGGTGCCGGTGCTGGTCATTGGCTCTTGCGCCTGTAAATGAAAACGTTCGACATGTAATTAACACACTCAATAGTTGAATTGTCATAGGTAGATTGAGTCACTTGATCACTGAGGACGATTATACGTAGTCGTTGGTGCCGGGGCTGGTCAGTGGCTCTTGCGCCTGTAAATGAAAACGTTCGACATGTAATTAACACACTCAATAGTTGAATTGTCATAGGTAGATTGAGTCACTTGATCACTGAGGACGATTATACGTAGTCGTTGGTGCCGGGGCTGGTCAGTGGCTCTTGCGCCTGTAAATGAAAACGTTCGACATGTAATTAACACACTCAATAGTTGAATTGTCATAGGTAGATTGAGTCACTTGATCACTGAGGACGATTATACGTAGTCGTTGGTGCCGGTGCTGGTCAGTGGCTCTTGCGCCTGTAAATGAAAACGTTCGACATGTAATTAACACACTCAATAGTTGAATTGTCATAGGTAGATTGAGTCACTTGATCACTGAGGACGATTATACGTAGTCGTTGGTGCCGGTGCTGGTCATTGGCTCTTGCGCCTGTAAATGAAAACGTTCGACATGTAATTAACAAACTCAATAGTTGAATTGTCATAGGTAGATTGAGTCACTTGATCACTGAGGACGATTATACGTAGTCGTTGGTGCCGGGGCTGGTCAGTGGCTCTTGCGCCTGTAAATGAAAACGTTCGACATGTAATTAACACACTCAATAGTTGAATTGTCATAGGTAGAATTGAACTACTTGGCGAAGAAGCTTTGACCGTAGGTCTCATGACAAGACTTAAGCCCGGGACGATGTTATTTTTGTCGTCTTTAGGTGCCCAAAGACTAAAAATAATAGTAGCTTAAATTGATCCGTGTTAGCATTGTTTTGTCCATAGTAATTATCAAATTGTTGGAGTAGTAATGCCATACTTATTTTCAACTGAAGAATACGCCGATATGGTGTTTATTTACGGTGTATGTGAAGGCAATGCAACAATCGCTGTGGAAGAATACAGACAACGTTACCCTTATCGTAGAATTCCAAATGCTAGAACCATTATTTCTACATTTCGTACGTTACGGGAAACAGGATCACTTCCAAGCGTAAAGATCCAGTCTGACCGCCCTCGCCAACATGATGTTAATGTAGAAGAAAACATTATTGCTGCTGTTGAACGTAGTCCAGGTATTAGTACAAGACGTATTTCAAAGCGGTTTAGGGTTTCGCAAAGTAAAGTTTGGAGAACACAACTTAATAAGAACAACCTTTATCCCTACCATAAACAAAAAGTACAGCATTTACAACCAGGAGACAATGAACATCGCTTGGAGTACAATTGGTTAGTCAATCATCGTCAACTCTTCAAGTACATTTTATTTACCGATGAGTCACAGTTCACTCGTGATGGTATCAACAATTTACGAAACCAACATTCATGGGCAGAAGAGAACCCTCATGCAACAATTGAACGTAACTTTCAATACCGTTTTAACATTAATGTATGGTGTGGTGTTATTGATGGTAAGCTAATTGGACCGTTTATTTTTCAAGAGCGCTTAACAGGTCAGGCGTACTTACAGTTTCTTCAAGAAGAATTACCGACATTGCTGGAAGATGTTCCTCTTGCAACGCGACGCAAGATGTACTTCCAGCATGATGGCGCACCGCCACATTTTTCAAATGATGTTTCCACCTATCTAAATCATCAGTTCCCAAATAAATGGATCGGTCGTGGTGGTCCTATACACTGGCCACCAAGTCACAAATAATAAAATACTTTTATTATGGATGAAATTGAAATATTTTAAATAAAATTTAAATGAATTTAGAATTGTAAAATATTGAAAAGTAAAATTTAAAAGTGTAAAGGCATTAAAAAGATACAAAACAATAAAAAAAAAAAAATGCAACTTTATAACAGAAAAAAAATAATCGATTATCTGTTGATACTAAAAATATGTTAGAATTAAAACGGAAAATAACAAAGCGATTGCTGCTGGAAAAATTGTGTTTTTTTTTACTCAATGTTTGCATTTTACACTGGATTACTCAAATAATACAGTTCTGGGACCTGTTCTAATCAGTTTTTCAGGTAAAAAACCATAAGAAACAATGGCATTTGCCCCTAAATTTAACTTCCCAGAATTTCAGAGAGTCTTCATTTACTCAGCGGAACTGAAATCCAGGCGAAATCTTTAACCCTGTATAACTCGCTAACGAAACATTTCCGGACCTATGTTTATATAAGTTTTTTTCATTATTTTTACATATAGAATGAGCTCTCAAAGTTACCGCATATCCTCGTGAATCACCCTGTATATACACACACAGGGTATTCATTAAAGTCGGGAACAAACTTCAAGGGGTGATAGTACTCATCAAAATAAACAAAAAATTTCCTGTAAACATATGTCGAAAAATCCTTTGTTTAGCCGCTAGCCGCCATTTTGTATTTTATACAAAAAAATTTATATATCAAGAACTGTTTAAGATACAGAAACCAAACTTTGCAAAAATATTTATTGGCCAAAGAGGAAAATATTCTTAAAGTATCATTTAGTTTGCTAATATATTTTCAAAATGGCGGCAGTAAAAAATCTTCTAATGTCAATAACAAAAAAAACATTAACTTTATAAAATTGTTATAAGATATAAAAAATACTGCAATTTTAATTTCAAACCGAACGGTTTTTTAGTGAACGAAATCCGTCCACGGATAAGCGAGAAAATTCACTTTTAAAGTTAACTTACAGAGCCATGCGCCGCCGCGTGGCGAAAAAGCGGCTGGCACAACAATTAATTCTTCGCCGCGGTGGCGTGCGGGCCCTGTAATCTAACATTAAAAGTGCGTTTTCTGGCTTATCCGTGGACGGATTTCGTTCACCAAAGTACCGTTCGATTTAAAATTAAAATTGCAATCTTTTTTATGTCTTGTAAAAATTGTATAACGTTAAAGAGGTTTTTGTTATTTAAATTAAAAGATTTTCAACCGCCATTTTGAAAATATAAAGGCAAAGTTCATGATACTTTGAGAAAATTATTCTCCTTGGCCCATAAACATGTGTGCAAAGTTTGGTTTTTGTATCTTAAATAGTTCTTGATATATAACGTTTGTTGTTTAAAATACAAAATGGCGGCTAGTGGCTAAACAAAGAATTTTTCGACATATGTTTATAGGAAATTTTTTGTTTATTTTGATGAGTACTATCACCCCTCGAAGTTTGTCCCCGACTTTAATGAACACCCTGTATATATTATACACATTATATGTGTGTGTGTGTGTGTGTGTGTGTGTGTGTGTGTGTGTGTGTGTGTGTTTGTGTGTGTGTTGGATGTGTTACAGAAATGGCACACTCCTTTACCGATTTAGATGGAATTTGGCAGTATGTTTATTCACAGATCTCCGGGCGTTTTTTTCATTTGGTTTTTTTGAATTTTTGATTTTTAAGGGTAGTTCACCCCTAAAAACCTAAAACGTAAAAACCAAATTTCGCAAAATTAACGTTTTTTAATGCTAGAGATGTTTATTTTCAATGTTCCTCACAGCAGGAAAACTACATACACTTTCCCATGTTAATCTTATGGAGAATAGGATAACTTTAATATTTATCGACAGATACTGATTTAACTCGTCATGTATCATTATTATTATACCGTTATTATTGATTTGGTAATTCATGTAAATTTAGGAACTGATTACGATTTGTTTCTACCTCCACATCGCCGATGTCAGCGTAAAAACGTAAGTACAGTACATCGAACAACCAGTCATTATGTACAGTAAAGACAACCCCCATCTAGGGGTACATATTTAAATAGAGATCAATTTTGATTTCAAATCCAATTTCCAATTAGAATGTTGTCTGATTTACAATTAAGTTATTCTTTAAGTATATTTAAGTTGTATTTAAGTATATTTTTAATCTTTAAATTTATTGTATTGTATTTTTTTATAATAATATACAGCCGCCTGTGTAGCTGACTCACTCTTTCACTAGGGATACTAAATTCTAAGGGACTTATTGATGAGCTAGATACTTGATATTTTGCACGGATCTTCCCTTTTCTCTCAAACCACCAGGGAAATCGCCACATATAACGATTTTACAAAAACTACCCGAAAAATTAAACAGTTTTACTATATAATATATTTTTGTTAGATTTTATTACATGTTGGCTTTTACTAAACCGCACGAAAATGCCACTTCCAGATGAGCTAAAACGAATTTTTTATTGCTGTTCCTCTGAGTACAAATGACATATATAGGTATATAAGTATATATATTGTTTATATAAATGTTAAAAACATACATCACAATTAATTTGTACATCATGCCAAACCACGTCACAACAATAAAAAATGCTCAATAAACTTACCAAGAAATCATTAAGAGCCTGCATGCAAACATTTCAACATGTACATATTGGTCAAGACAATGTAAAAAGTAGAATTATTACTATTTCGTTAGGCAAGGAAACATTTGGTAGGTGTTGTTCTGGCATCTGGTTGAGGCACAACATTCAAACTAATCCAATACCTCTCTTTTAAAGTCGTTCGATAAAATTTCAGTTTATATGTTAGTATACCCCAAACAAGTTACCAGAGAATGAATATATACCAATCACTTACTTGTATATGTATATACAAATATATACTATACTCTTAATAGGTAATTAGTTCAAAAATCAATGAAACTTTGCAAACAAGGTTTTTTACAAAATTAGAGCCTACTATGTACACCTGATTATAGGGAATGTTTTAAATTTTAATACGGTGTCTAAATAATGATCTACTTATGAATTTGAATTAAATATTATGAATTGAATTAAAATTAGTAAACATAAATTATTGTAACTCTAAAGACGTAATTGGTAACCTTTTTACGTTTCTGAAAAAAGTTTATGTATGTTTATCAAACCACACTATATTCTGAAAACCGTTATAAGGAAATAAAAAAAAATCAAGATTGTCTATCTATATTTGGAAAGGTAGAATATAAAAGTTGAATATCATGAGGTTTCTATTCGTGTTTTCTAAGAATCGTTGGTCCTTCAAGAACAAAATTAAATCTGTTTTTAAATCTAAAATTACCTCAAATCAACTCCAAGGATGACCAAAAAATTAGATTTTTTTAAAAATACAGAATGCTTCAACAATGGCCATATGTCGAATATCAGAATCATTAACAACAACTGTAATGCAAAACATCAGAGAGGATTTTAACAAATTCGTTTTACTTTTATACAATGATACAACATTTAACCGTTTGCAACTTGCACACAAGTTAAAGCGCATCAAATTTCATGGAAAATAGTTTTGAGTATTTTTCTGTCCAGAATTAGTAGTTGTCTCCTAAGTCCATATTTGTGGAAAATTTAGCTTATTTAGCCAGAAAAAGTAAAAGAGAAAATCATTCTACAGCAGAAACAACAGTTTTTTGGTACAAGTCACTGTGAAGAGCGCTTTTTATAGATATGTCAACCGATTAAACTATCTCTAAGTGATAACCTTAGATATTGTCCCGTCCTATTTTTACCCCATCGCAAAGTTTCCAAACTAGACGTTGTAGACCTACACTACACTTGTATTGTGCCTCACCTCCTCCCCGACCGTGGACGGGTAGATGCGGGTTGGCTGGTACTGGTTCTTCTCCAGGGAGAACTGGTCCTCCGTCGTTTTCCTGTACACGGGGTTGTCAAAGTTCATGCTGGTCACGTTCCTGTGTAGGTAGTGTCGATACACCGCCAGGGCGATCTGAAAATATGTGTACACCGATGGTTAGTAGGTACGAAGGTGGACACTGGGCGCGACCGATCAAAGGTCGAGGTATAACATCAAAAATATGTGTACACCGATGGTTAGTAGGTACAAAGGTGGACACTGGGCCCGTACGATCAAAGGTCGAGGTATAACAACAAAAATGACTCAGTGTCCATACTCAGACATAAAACATTATACTGTATTCTTACAATAATTGCCTAAGGTGAAAAATTCTAACTGTGACAATTATCACTGAATGAAACGTTTTCAAATGTATGATTACTATTCAAATATTGATACTTTCCATCGTAATGGCACCTATCCTGGCAGGTATATTAAGATAAGCATTAATGAGTATAAGATTAATGTCACGTAAGTGTATGAAATCTTGTTACTGACTAGAACAAGATAATATTTTCCTTAGACAGGACTGTTAATCAGTACAGCCAATGTGAAACCACAATTTTGCCTCTTCATTACGAGCTGATCTAATTATGAGGTTGAGCTTTGGGGATGAACGAAAAACGTGTTCATTCAATCATGCGAAAATTGGTCATCTACTCATTTAATATTAGTCTAATTAAAAATTGTTGAAACATAGTTGTAAAGACTAGGTTTATAGGATAATGACGACTGACCAAGGAGACGATGATAAGGACGATGGTGACGACTGCGATGACAATGCCAGCGATCATGCCGTCGTCCGGCTCGTCCGGCGCCACCATGCCCTTGGGCGTCTCGTTCTCCACCTCCTTGGTGCTGGCTAAACACGTATATAACAATTGTGTGACAGAAATGTAATTACAAAACTGCCCCTCAATCAGGTATATTTTTATTATAAACACATGTCCCTATTAAGTCACGTTAAGATTCCCTTAAGTGCAATTTTCCCTTTACAATTTTATCACGATAAAATAATTGAATAGTAAAATAATTGTATTTTATTCCTGTTTATACGCACATTTTTACAATACAGATATTTTTATAACTAAGCCTTAAACAATCGATTTTGGATTCTGATACTCTCTTTTGATTATCTAAAGGTCGTACGAGCTTATTTAGTAGAATACTAAATCTTATTAAATTGATGCAGTTGTTTCAACTACTTAATGAGAAATAATTTACTTCTTCTTAGATTAAAAATTCAAGTATAATAAATGTATATAATTTTAAATAAAATGTAACTTATATACTCAACGTTAGTTAGGAAAAGAAAAGTTAGTAACAAGCAAACCCATAAGCACCAAGTTGCCTATACAATTAAAAAAAAATAATTTAATTTTCAAATCAAATCACTTTATTCCGCAAAGTATTTTTTTGTGATGCCCGCGTTACAGCGTGACGTCACGCCAACGGTATGTAACGTTTGGATATGTCTACGCCAACGGTATTTTACAGAAGAATGCTCAAACAATTTAAAGGGAAAGCGGTACAAAACCCATCAACGGTTGTGTATATCCCGGGAATCGGTTCTATGACCTCTTATACCATAGTCCAAGACGCTAACCGTTAGGCAGCAAGATGCCTAAAAGCTAGTAAACTATCAATACGTCAGATAAATTGTATATAACTATTTCCAATCAGACTATAGATCTACTGTATGTGCGGGAAAGAATCCAACATGTTTGGATATATAAAATACATTTTTTTGTATACATATTCAAAGGTGAAGCGTATTAGTCGGCGAAATTAATAGGGCACCGGAAATATTGATAAATAAATCACACAAATGATGTATAAACTTAAAAATAGCTTAGAAATTTTAAGGTATTATTACACTCTAAAGAAAGACTTGAAATAGCAAAATATCCACCGAGCAAAATAAATATTGATTGTAAAATATAATACAAAGATAAAGCAAACCCTAATACATAAATGATATCCCCACACCGACTGTGATAAAGAGAATGGCTGAAATAGCGTGGAGAGAAAGTACAGCTCACACTATTGAAGTACTCACAAACTAATGAAACATTCATCGTCGGGTTCAGTTCTGGACTGGTCGTGGGATGGACTGAAAGAAAAATGTCGTTAGTCCATCGAATAGCTTGCTTGTTTGTTTGACGACCACTAACATTGTTTTGTGTTGGCGTTTTGGGATAAACCATGAGGTCACCAAGCTAAATAACTGTGGAAAGGGAGACACAGTGAGGCAGAACTTAAGAGCTTCAGTGGCTCATGGAGTTTGAAGGTTAAACACAAGCTATTATTATTTTGAGACATCTTGAGAATTTGGAGAAATTCAGTTAGAATAGGCAATATTTCTATTTATTATAAAAATGTTTAAACGCAAATGTTAAGGCAAAATGAAACATAAAGTATTTATCAAACAATATAGCAATATAGGGTTGCCAATTTAAATAATGAAGTAATTTTTAAGGTTAGATATGAAATATTATGTAGCGTATCGTTCTCGGTCTAGCGGTGTTGACTTACGGTCTTCGGTGCACATGAGACCGTCCGCCATGAGGACGAGGCCGTCGGGGCAGGCGCAGGAGATCTTGGGCGAGCGAGTGTTGATCTGCGGCGCAGGCAGACAGAGGTGCGAGCAGTGGCCGTTAACAGCTGCGCAATAGTTCACCCCGTCGGGCTGTCGGTATGGGTGGTACACGTGCAAGGCCATCGGGTGTTGCAGCTGCCAACACATGTTTACATGTCAAACATTACAAACTATTCATACTTTGTTTTATGTTATACATTCTAAGTTATACTGAACGGCCAATCGGCGAGGCCCCACCAAGGGAGGTTAGTGCAGAATTATCAAGTTCAGGTGACTGGACGAGGCCTAGCTGGAGATCCCCTTTTAGTCCCTTTAAGTCTAGAACATGGCAGGGGTGTGGGCCTACCTCTGGACTTGGCATAGAAAGCCGACCGTCCCTTCGTCACACAACGAACCTAGAATTTTCTTCATATCGTATGCTCACTGGTGGCAAGTCGTACATGGGTGTGCTCACTTATACTTATACCATCCGGTATAAGGCTTTTCCTGTGAGTTAGACAAGATAACTTCAAAATCCCCTAGTCAAAAATAACAACTCGCAAAGACTTGTTGTTAAGTATAATTAGGTATTATTGGCAGATATATATCGGTTTATGTATCCCTATTCTCTTACCATGTGTAGAGCTGTAATCGGATAAACCCCGCTGCCGTTGAACTTGTTGGCACGGAAAATGGCTTGCTTGTCCCAATCCGTCCAGTAGACATGGTCCTCGAACACACTGATCGAGAAGGGGTGGTGCAGATACTCCGGCGCACGTAACACCTACATATACACAATATATATATTACACAACGACATTACACATTACTCTCAACATTATAATGTTGTTTTATATTTTCACGGAGATCTAAAACTCCATATGCTCTGATAGGCATGATGTATATTAATTTTAGTCCAAGATACAGGGTTATCATAAAAGAATGGTGCGGTTTCAGTTATCCATAAGAAGATTGTAGGGAAATTTATGAATGTTATATTAGTATATTTGAAAGCAGTGGCGTAGATACAGTTTTTTCATGGGAGGGGATATAAATACCCCCCCGCGAGTAAAACTTATTCTAGAGGATGTAGTGTAGGGTATATAAGGGACATTTCGATGAGTTAAATACTATATAAAGATCATGCAATACCTCCGCTGCCATCTTGGACTCTGGTCCCATAAGAACAATGTTAATTTTTGGACAGCGGTACAAATTAATTGACTGTCGTAAAAATGGCTGAGGTGTCAAAATAAAGGTAACGGTTAAGTGTAGAGGTAAAGGTAAAGTGATTATCTAAGGAATTATATTTTTATGTTTTTATCCTAAAAAAGATTTACAGCTTGTTATTTTACACTCATTGTTTTGTTAACTAAATGCGATTTGTCAATTAATTATCGAATAAAATTACGAGGTACTCTAATTATATTTAAAAATGTTTTTAAATAATAATGCAATTCCCTATACAACCACTTTACCTTAAATTTGACACCTCAACCATCTGTTTACGACCATCGTGTAGCTAGTAATGCTGTCATAAAATTAACATTGTTCTTAGGGGCCTAATGCAAAACATTTTGTCAGTAAGGTCACTCAAAATGCAAAAAACACTAATGCCGAACAAAAAACCGTAGAGGGTACGGATAATATATGAGATTAAACGTCATGCATCACAAACGTCAAGATCTAAACTGTTTAGGTTAGACCTACAGTGTAAGTTATAAGATTTTGTGGCTGAGCGATCTTGATGGCGGGAGGGATGACCGGGAGACCAGTCGGGGAAGATCGCTTAATTAATTCGAATACTCTCTTATACTGTATTTCGACATGCAACATACAATAACATCAACGCACTGCTTATTCTATTATTTGTTATTGCGTAGCGGTATTTCAGAATATTTTTGTTTTGAAATTATTAGCAAAGGTGATCGTTATGGGGAGGGATATATCCCCCTTATCCCCCCCGTATCTACGCCACTGTTTGAAAGTCTCCAAACCAAGTTTGTTTATATGTTTATATGTTGTTTGCCTTATAAAACCTAATAAAATCTAGAAACTACAGGAATTTTCGTATTACGTAACCTCTCAAAATTATGTTCCAAAGAAGTACTTTAAATGGCCTATTTTAATCTACCCTCACATTTCCTATGGAATAAGACTTTGGGGAAGTTGACAAAATTTAGACAGGAAAGGTTTTTTAGACTGCAAAAAAAGCAGTCAGAATATTTCAAAATTGCAGGACAGAGAATCTTGTAGGAACGCCTTCAGGGAGCTTGGTTTGCTTACAATACCCAGTCTCTATATTATGGAGGTAACCACCTACTGTAAATATAGATGCTCCCTCGTCCAAGGCAACCAAATTCATCAGTATGAAACGAGGGGAAGGGATAATTATCGACTCCGGCAACAAACAACTGTATCTTTTGAGCAATTGCCATCCCAGCTAGGGATCAAATTCCTGAATAGGCTTCCTGAAGACATAAAGCAGTCTGGCAGCCAAATTAAATTCAAAGCTCGTTTGAAACGCCTCTTGGTGTCTAAAGTTGTGTACTCTGTTGATGAGTTCATGATGAACCGCTGGGAAAACTAAATTTTAGGGATTTCCGCGAATTAATTCCAGCACTGGTGTCAAACCTTGTTTTATTTTAAATTCAATAAATGTATTTCTAATGTTAGTGAAAATTTTAATAACACTTTTTAAATGCAATTTATACTGTCAACTACTGTAAAGATTATTTTTATTATTATGACAGGACGCCAAATTCCAACGTTATGCGAATTTCGTGTCAATGTGGAGACGGTTTGAGCCAAGCTGGCGGTGAAGTACCTGGGAGTGTGGCTGGATACCCAGCTCACCTTCAGGAACAAGCACAAGCTCCTTTTGTCTGTCTCGAACTCAATACTACTTTACGGATGTGAGGTCTGGGCATATGTGCTGAAGAAAGAGTGCTATTGAAAGCAGATGGGTTTGGTGCAAAGAAGGGAGGCCCTGAGGATAGCATCAGCTTATCGGACCGTCTCCGAGCCGGCATCGTTGGTGGTTGCGGGGGTCGTGTCCCTGGATCTTCTGGCCCAGGAAAGGAAGCAGCAGCAGGAAGCATTTGGTTTTTCAAACCAAATCCGATCTTGGTGTCCAGGAGGCGACACGAGTGGCTAGAGAGGTCACAATGACATCATGGCAAGAGAGGTGGAACCGGGAGACGAGAGGTGTCTGGACACGTCGATTAATCCTGGAGCTGTCCGTGTGGGTCGAGCGCGGGTTCGGTGAGGTCAACTCCCTTATCACACAGTTCCTCTTTGGGCACGGGCTATTCCGCGACTACCTCTATAAGGCAAGATCGACAGTGCAGCCTGTCGATGCGGGGATGCTCCCCGGGACGATACCTACCACACATTTTTTGAGTGTGAGCGGTGGGCAGCCCAGAGAAGAAGTATGAACTAGAAGTGGAGGGCTCTCATGACATCTCTTGAGAACTGGCGACGTATTACTGTATTCGTCGAGAACGTTCTTAAGAGAAAAAAGATAGAAGTAGCTTGATAGTATTACTATCTATCAAGACCAGCTTTGATCCTGCCTCAGGTGGTAAGGAGATGTTGTAGCCGTGTGGCTTCACATATTAGGCTCCGCCTTGATGTAATACCTTAATAGGTGCTTCCAAGGCGGATTTCAGCCTGAGGCGAGGGGTTTTTAGTAGGTGAGAGTCCCACACACCGGGGAGTGTACCGATATATCCTACCTGATGGTGCATCAGCATTTACCCTCGTAAAAAAACAACAGTAAAAGAGGTGCGTACCTGTCTGCGGGCGGCGCCGTCGTAGTCGCAGGACGAAATCATATTGAGTTTGGCGTCCACCCAGTAGACGCGCCGCCGCACCAGGTCCAGAGTCAGGCCGTTGGGCCACTTGATGTCGTACGACACAATACTCTGCCGGTGGGAGCCGTCCAGGCCTGCACGCTCTATCTTGGCCTCCTTACCCCAGTCCGTCCAGAACATCCATCTATAGCAGAGTCACAATAAGGCTTGTTAATGTTTTACACTGAAATATACAATTAAATGAACGCTTAAATATTCGTGAAATGGGATGGACGAACCCAGAAAGCTCGAATTAGGTCCGTAACCTATTACTTTATTTCATTATAATCAGCACACCAAAAGTGATACCAACATTGAAGTGCTCGGGGCAGGTTTGAACTTGAGTAGGAAGCGTAGGGGTCCATTATACAGGGTGTCTATAAAAGAAGTAGAAAAAATATAGAAGTAAAAAACGTACATGCATGTTTTATACATGATTAGAAAGCTTACATTTTCAAGACTTTTTAACAACTTAGTAAAGTTCAATGTGAGCTCCGTGAGTGGCACGGCCCACGTCGAAACGGTATTCTACCTCTTCCCATGTCCTGGCGAGCATGTCTGGGGGAACGGACGCCATGCAATTCACTATTCGTTCCCTGAGATGGCGAACATTTCAAATTTTCTCCGCATACACAAGATTCTTGATATGCCCCCAGAAGTAAAAGTCCAACGGAACCATATCAGAGCTCCTTGGTGGCCATGGATTAGGTCCTTCCCTTCCAATCCACCTGTTGCCGAAACGGGCGTACAGTGACTCACGTACACGCAAACTGAATTGTGGCCCCATCTTTTTGGAAGTGACATCACCATTGATATTCCTTTCGGCAAAAATGAAGGGACCTATGACTCTCCCTTAACGCAACTTCCTTGAACGCACTTAACCACTGACGAATTGTTTTGTCTGTAGGCGGGTCAACACCACAGCTACGTCGAAGGTTTCTTTGTACAGTAACAACAGAATTAGTTTCTATGAGCTAAATAACACATTGTGATTTTGTTGAGGCGTCGCCATAGCGCGGCAGTACAGACGACACTGACTGCCTGCCGCAGCCGCTACGTCATTTCTAGGTCAACGCTCCGCAGCGCTGCCAAATGTTGAGAGAAACATTCTCAATCGGTATGAGTAAAACTCTTTGAGCTGCTTGTTTCAAAGGAATTGATCAAATTTTGCTATCTTTTATAGTTTAAAAAAATATTAATTTTTTAAACCCCGGAGTTCTTTTATAGACACCCTGTACTGTATCCGCCACACCGCGGCGACATTTAGCTGTCACGGCTCTTACAGCGCGTAGAAAGTAGACAATTGATTTTGTCGTTAATGTGTTACCGTAAAGACAAACGAAAATTATTTGACTTCACTACGCCTATTACTATCCTTCAATTTGAAGAAATAAACTACTAAAATCACAAAAAACTTTATATTTGAAGAATGAAGATTCTTATTTCTTAAGGCAAATAGGTCAATTATAAATTAAATTACGTATTTTGAAATTTAAAATTCTTTACATATATATTTTGTGTACTTTTTAAAATTTGATTTTATGATTTAATAATTTGATATAGGTCAAAAACTAAAAGTCCAATCCTTTTTGTCGTGATGGCATATGTTTGATAGTAATAATCCCTAAAGACTGATGTTATTGCATAATGATTACTACAGGTTTACTATTTTACAAAGGTATTAATAAAAATATTTATTTACGCATGCAATTTTTGTATTAAAATGTTTTACACAAAAACTATTACACATATATACAAGTACCATATGACATGACGTTTTAAACTATAGTCCTATAGCTATAATATCTGTAAGTCTATTATCCATAACCATCTCACCCATCCAGCGGATTGACGGCGATGGCCCTCGGCTCCTCCAGCCGGTCTGTGATGAGCACCTTCCGCATGCTGCCCTCGAAGTTGGCCAGCTCGATGGTATTCTTGCCGGTGTCGGTCCAGTAGATGTGGTTGTATATCCAGTCCACAGCCAGCCCGTCGGATGTAGTCATCTCTCCTCTGATAACAACTGTCCGATCACTGCCCTCGTCAATAGGCGCCCTGGAACAAGGGGTGCGTTTCCATTTTGTAGTTTATTACTCACTCTTTCAATATACATGAACGACAAAAATATCTAGAGCTAATTCGGTAAACAATTCTTTTGCAATTAAACTTAAAGCTTTGAGAAAACTAAAAAATCGCTTTGGAAACGGTTTTATACTACACATAAGGGTAAGAACATATAATTAAATATTACCTTAAAAGATAACATGGAATAAGTTTACATAAATATATAGCTACATTTTAGTATATTTACTGTTTATTCAAATCTGGTGATATAACTCACGATTGAACAACGAATACCAATTAATTATTTCTAAGGCTTACTTAAATATCTTTTGTTCAGCGACGTCTGTCCAGAAGATCATGCCTGTGCGGAAGACAAAGTCTAGTGCCGTTGCTGATTTGGTGTCGTTGACGATGGCCGTCATCTCATGGTGATCCAGTGAGATCTTGCGGATGTCATGGCGTCTCGCAAACAACAGCGACGCGTGTCCTGTTACAAGGGCAAGGTTACAAAATATTTAAATTCGTTTAAATAAATATACGAATAAATACAAATGCTTTAACAATTGCTTTACAGATTAACTGTCGTTATAATGTGATGGTAGATATTAACCTTAACGTTCGAGATGTACACAGGTTCCAGGTTCACTATAAATCACTAAATTTTAAGTTTATATTGTCTGAAATGTTTAACAGCGAGAAAATCCTGAAATTCAGCAGATTATACGGTTGAAGAGCATTTACTGTTAATATGTTTAATAGTGTTATACAAAAGATAATCAGATCTATTATAAATATGTATACATAACGAAAATTCGCTTAAAAAACTTTGTACCAATAATTTTAATCTTCCTGTTATTTACATAATGAATTCCTTTAAATTGCATCATAAAAATAGCTTGATTAGGTGTACAGGGGTTGCTTTCTTGCAGTAATGCTCTAAAGGTTCTTGTAATAAAATGTGCATTATTCAGATATAAATACTGTAGGTAAATTATTCAGCCTATCTGATATGCTGCACAATGTTATTTTACACTGTAAAGTCTATTGGGATAGTACGGTTTTTTCAAAATCAAGCAATGCGAATACATTAAAGCTATTATGATTCATTATCTATTCTTATAATAATTCAGTCTTAAAAAGCTTTGTACAACTAAATCTAGAGTTCCACTGGACCAATTTCATTGATTAATATGTCATTAAAAAGCTTTCATCCTGTAGATTTGTCAAAAAATATGAAAGTTAGATGTTTTTTAGTATCTATGGTGAAAAAGTTAAAAAACATTTTTTCCATAAGAAATACAATGAAAATGGGGTTTTACGAATTTCTTATTTTAAGGCAATGTTTGGCAGCCTTTTTGAGGTTTCTCAAGGAATGCATATTAGTAATTTGTTGGAAATTTAATTCTCTTTCAGAAAATCACCATCCATTTTGGTCGATTTCTTCTCCGTTTAAAAGTTATTTACAAAAAATCAAAGCTACTACCGATTTCTTTGTGTTGAAAAAATATTGTATTAAAGATATTTTTGTTCAACTTTGTACAACTAAATCTAGAGTTCTACTAAACCGATTTTAATCATTAATGCGTTGTTGGAAGGCTTCATTCATGTAGATTTGCCAAAAAATATGAAAGTTTGAGGTTTTTTAGTATTTATGGTGAAAAAGTAAAAAACCATGTTTTCCATAAGAAATACATTGAAAACAGGATTTTACGAAATTCTATTTTTGAAGGCGATATTTTACCATCTTTTTGAGGTTTCTCAAAAGATTCTCAATAGTAATTTGTTGGAAATTTAATTCTCTATCAGAAAATCACCATCCACTTTGGTTGATTTCCTCACCACATAAAAGTTATTTTACAAAAAACCGAAGATACAAGAAATTTCTTTGCGTTGAGGAAATACTGAGTCTGACATTTTTTTGTTAAAATGTTTACAACTAAATCTAGGGTTGCACTGGACCAATTTCAGTTATTAATATGTCATTAGAAAGCTTTCATCCTGTAGATATGCCAAAAAATATGAAAGTTTGACGTTTTTTAGTATTTATGGTGAAAAAGTAAAAAAACATGTTTTCCGTAAGAAATACATTGGGGTACCCTTTTTCTAGAGACCGTTGTATTTAACTACAACGGGCTCTGTTTCTAGTATAGAACTAATAATTTACATGCGTAAAGATCACTTTGCGAGATACCTTCAGTGGCTTTGCACCTGGTGCGGTCGTGACGCTCATGCAGGTATCCATCCTCACATTCACACTTGAACGTTCCTTTCTCATTGTAGCAGATTTGTGAACAAGCACCTGGGTTTTCACACTCATCAATGTCTGCAAAAACGAAACATCAAAGTTCATATTTCCAAACGTAACTCAGCGTGTAATAGATTTAACATTTGTTTAATTAAAATTATTTTAAGTCATTGAGAACTAAATGTAGTTACCGGATTAGCTTAAAATAATGTTAACGTAATAGTGCTTTTATACGACAGTAGAATGCTCACCAAACAAAAATATCTGAACAGATTATAGACATTACATACAGATCTCATCTCGTATGCTAGACAAAACTAATAAACATACAATTTCTTAAATATAATCGTCGGTATGTGAGTAACTCTTCAACATGTTACTACGTCACTAAATCTTTTACCGTTCGGTGCGGAATAAGATTTAACGGCCTTTTTAGTAATTCTTTTAAATGTACGACCTGAAGGAAGGAAATAACATTTCATTGGCATATTTAATTGTTCATCGAAAAAGTCAATATGGTGTATTGTTTAGATTTTGAAGTTTAGTCTAATCTATAACTGTATTTCATCGTTATCCAAACTAACCTAACTAGCAACCAGCCATTCAATCAATCTCTATGGATACACTATGTCCAACAGTAAGCCCGCCACGATTTTGTCCTCCATTTACCTACGTCCTGTTAGGATTAAAATACCCACCGTCGCAGGCACGACCGTCGTCCACGAGCTTGTAGCCCTGCCTACAGTCGCAGTGGAAGCTGACCAGAGTATCCACACAGATGTGCGAGCAGTTGCCGTTGTTGACGAGACACTCGTTGACGTCACACTTGCCGTTGGGCTCGTCCTCGCCCTCCGGACAGTCTGCCTTGCCGTTACATACCAGGTTAAGTGGTATGCAGGTCCCTCCTCCACAGTCGAACTGGTCTTCGTCACACTCAAACACTCTCCCTGCAATATAAATACTACAAGTCAAAGGAATACGACGAATACTGTCTTATACGATAGTACAACCTTCTTGGATATCATTTTACCTAACTGTCATTATTACAGCATACTTTATATACACTGAAGAGCTTAAGAAAGAAATAAGGATACCACAATGGCATGCTGTTAACATGGTTTCATGTTCTATTCTAATATATTTAATTTTGAATCCTCAGATTTTATGTTATATAAACCAAACAACTATCTTCCATAATAGCATTTTGAAGGTGTGAACTTACTACAGTCCTCCTCGTCGCTGCCGTCGGAGCACTCGGCCAGGCCGTTGCAGTGCAAGTGTCCGGGGATACAGCCCTTGTTACGGCACTGGAACTGGTCCTGGCGACAGGTGACGTCCTTGCAGAGGTCCGCAGCCTCGTCCGCGCCATCCGGGCAGTCGTTGTCGCCGTCGCACACCCACGCTTGGTGGATGCACGTCAGCCGGTCTGGGCACGCGAACTCCCGAGAGTTGCACACCGAGCTGGTCATGTGTGGCTTGTCCGTGCAGTTCTGTTGATGATGAAACAGGTTCACTATATTGCTAATCTAATCGTAATACATAATTTCCTTTTATTTTACTTTTCCTTTTTAAACAGAAACATTTCCAATGGTTTACGTCTTTACACAAATTTTGTTTTGGAATTACAGAATAACTGTAAACTAGCGTACCTGGCGCACGAAATCGTGCGCTGTCAAGGAGACAAATCTGTCCACCAATAACTATGTTTAGAAACTAAGTTTAGATTTTCCCAACAGATTTTCATTTAGGCTATGTTTTGGTTTTATGCAAATAAAAACTGGTGTTTTATTGCCAGCTGTACGATGATGTCTTCATTAAACGAAAAAAGAAAGAACCATGTTTAACTGTCAGATTTGATTTGTTTATTTAACCACTTCCTTAAATAAACAGCTGATTTCTCGATCGTCGATGTTTACCTCCATATTAATGGGGAAAATGGGGAAAATTAATGGGGTTTATGGGGAAAATCGCGACTTTGACCCCATTATTTTCCATGACCACGGTGAATTTTCAAAATTTTTTTAATTGATGGCAAAACTACATGCTAAGACCTTTATAACGACACCTTGGACATGGTGATTGGTAGCACCACCGCTCCAAAACAATTATCACAAAAATAGGCCTAGTGTATTAAATATATAAGATAAGAAATAGTTTCTTAAAATAACTTTCAACAATCAAATTGATCCAGTTATGCAATAAAAGGTTTAAATGGTCTTTACTGGCAGGCGATCCTGTAGTTATTATAGAGCAATCACGGGTTTCCACAGATCATCTCCCCAAACAGTCGACATAATCTGCATTTTTCAACCACCTCATCAAATCAGGCCATAATTCTAGAATGAATGAGAACCTAGATATCCTTCTTTTTTACTTTCTCCCCTTATACATAGTATATGGAGAAAGTATTGTTTTCGTCAAAATTTTCGAATTTGAGTTGAGGGTGGATATATCCGTTTTGGGGTCCCCTGAATCCAAAAAGTGGGTTTTGACGTGATGTCTGTCCGTCCGTGTGTCTTGTCTGTGTGTGTGTGTGTGTGTGTGTGTGTGTGTGTGTGTGTGTGTGTGTGTGTGTGTGTGTGTGTGTGTGTGTGTGTGTGTGTGTGTGTGTGTCTGGATGTGTACAGTGCCACAGCCTACCCCGTTGGTCCGATTTAGATGGAATTTGGCATGTATATATATATATATATATATATAGTCACCGTATCTCCAGGCGTTTATTTAATTTTTTTGAATTTTTGATTTATAAGGGTAGTTCACCCCTAAAAACCCTTAAAAAACGTGAAAAATCCAATTTTCTCAAAAACGGTTCTAACGATTTTGATTAAAAATTGAGAGTTTATAGTGCACAGACTACTAAATAATTTGACACCACCCGCATATCTGTAAAAATGACGGTTCAAAAGTTATGGGCTTTTAAATGTCAAAAAAATCAAATTTTTAAATTTTCTGCGAAAACAATAAAAGTAAAGTATAACTTGACTGGTACCATTGAAACCAGCTTAAAAAACTTAACAAATTAGTATTTTGAATTATTTGTCTACGACTAATGGTTCAAGAGAAAAGTTAAATTTACTGTCCACGATAAACGCAGTACGTTGTCTGAAAGCGCCCAATGTTAATCTTATGGAGAATAAAAAAAAATCAATTTCTTCCTTACTTTTCAACCGTTTTCCATAAAACTTGGTATGAAGTGTAAGGTCAAATCACCGAACAAAACCAGCTCAAATAAGCTTGATATTACCGGGGGGGGGGTTCCCCCATACAATTTGAACAATCCAATACTATAATACGAGCAAGGTTTGTATATATATATATATATATATATATATATATATATATATATATATATATATATATATATATATATATATATATAGTACCTGGTGACCGAGCTTTGCTCGGATAGAATAAGACATGTATTTTACAAGTTAGTTAGCAAAATTAAAACAAATTTACTGCTCAATGAAAACATTTATGTGGTTTAAATAAAACCGTTTTAATACCCCTTAATTAATATGGCATAAATACTGACCAAATATATAGCCCTCAGGTGGGGATCGATCTCGCGACCTTGCATACGTGAGATCTAGGCGCTTAAGCTACGGCGTCAGCCGATTTCGCGTCGTCGTTTAAGAGTTTTTGGCCAACCTCAATTGTTTTAGCTAATCTTATACTGAATTTAAATGTCCATACGGTTTGTTATTATTATCCTGAGATCAACTGATTTTGTTAGAAACGGAATGAGGATTGAAAAGCAAAAGATAATTTAATTTACACAAATTATTTGGTTTGTTACAGTAGCTTCAAGCAATACAACGAATACGTTTTCTATCAAAACACGGAAGATTTTGGAAATACTCTTTCCTGCTTTTATTTCGCACAGCTATGTTACCCTTAAGTTTTTACAAATTGTTTAGTAACCTGATAATTTTACATTTATTACATACATAAAATAAATATTTATGCAAAACCTCTATTCGCATATTGTTCACCACCATCTTCAATCAACAACTGTCAAACGGTTATAAACAGCTGTTTTTGTTTGCATTGTTTACATTTGATTCTCCATAAGCGTAATGTTAAATTTTTAGATTTTAAACTTAATATTACAAGAAAACACGAATTTTCCTGGACATTAGACCTATCTAGAACTTATTTTCTACTCGGAAATTAGTTATTTCCAAAATTTAAAGAAAATCCTCGGCGCCGTTTTCGAGATCCGTGTGCAAATATATATATATATATATATATATATATATATATATATATATATATATATATATATATACAAACCTTGCTCGTATTATAGTATTGGATATATTTGCACACGGATCTCGAAAACGGCACCGAGGATTTTCTTTAAATTTTGGAAATAACTAATTTCCGAGTAGAAAATAAGTTCTAGATAGGTCTAATGTCCAGGAAAATTCGTGTTTTCTCGTAATATTAAGTTTAAAATCTAAAAATTTAACATTACGCTTATGGAGAATCAAATGTAAACAATACAAACTAAAACAGCTGTTTATAACCGTTTGACAGTTCTTGATTGAAGACTGCGGGGAACAATATAGAGGTTATGCATTAATATTTATTTTATGAATTAAATAAATGCAAAATTATCAGGTTACTAAACAATTTGTAAAAACTTAAGGGTAACATAACTGTGCGAAATAAAACCTGGAAAGAGTACTTCCAAATTCTTCCGTGTTTTTATAGAAAACGTATTTGTTGTATTGCTTGAAGCCACTGTAACAAACCAATTAATATGTGTAAATTAAATTTCTCTTTTGCTTTTCAATCCTCATTCCGTTTATAACAAAATCAGTTGATCACAGGCTAATAATAACGGTATGGATAATTAGACAGTAAATGATCGGCTTTGGCTAAAAGACGTTAAACGGCATCGCTCAATTGACTAACGTCGTAGCCGAGTTGTAGCGTGTCGGCCTCAAGAACTATAGGCCGCGAGTTCCATTCCCACCAGGGGCGATACTTTTTCTTCAGTGCTATATTAATTATGGTGTATTAAATCGGTTTTATTTAAACCACATAAATGTTTTCATTGGGCAGTAAATTTGTTTTAATTTTGCTAATTAACTTGTAAAAACATGTCTTATTCTATCCGAGCAAAGCTCGGTCACCAGGTACTAAATTATTAAATGATATTTAGAATAACTTTGTAGAACATGATAGTTTTATTACAGATTGTCTTTTTTAAATTTACTTAAGGGAGAAAGTATGTGTCAGTCCACTGGTACCGTTTATTACAGCGAAAACTATAAAATGAAAATAATTATTGAATAATTCTAAATTTATAAATTATCTTAAGAAATTCCCCAGTTATTATTGAATAAAAAACTTGATTTTGAATAAAATATAGTTTACTATAGAGCTACGTCAATACTAGATGATAATGATTATCGGAAAAATATTTACAAATATAAGACCGAACAAGGTAAAGGGATTAAGGTTATACAACCACAATGATCATCAGTCATGATACACCCTCATGCCTTTCCACATACACTCAATAGTACTTGTTTGTATTTAAATATATCTGTATATTTAAAAAAGTGGTTGTCAAAGTACGTGTTTTTGTTGACTTTCTCTACCATGAAGAAATTATAAGAAAACCCAGTTGTTTAGCTAGTGAATGATAGCTTGAAAGATAGTTCTAAGCCCGTGGTTTCTGCAATAACTACCACCTGGCAGTACAGATATTTGAAACCTTTTATCGTATTTCTCTGTGATACAGATGCTAATATCTATAATACTAATATGTTTAAGACCTTTCTACTGTCCTCTACAATCCATCGAGCAAGTATATTGTTTACACTACCTTCTCATCAGACTCGTCGGGGCAGTCGTAGTCGCCGTCGCACCGCCAGCGCGCGTTGATGCAGTAGCTGTTGTTGCCCAGCGCGCACGCAAACTCCGTCTCCGGAGAGCAGGTCTTGGGCGGGCAGTGCAGCTCGTCGGAGCGGTCCCCACAGTCGTCGTCGTGGTCGCACACCCACCGCTGCTGGACACACTTGCCGTTGCCGCACGTAAACTCGTCCGTGCGACAAGTCTCGTCTGGAGTAAACAGACGCCAACGCTTAGGTCTACAGTCTTACAGTCTTTGGCTGATAATAACGTGAAAAAAAATTAATAATTATATTATTTCTGCAATAACACTCTAATTTATAGTTAATGTTGATGGAAGAATAATGCTTTACCGCATCGATAAAGTAGTCTGCAACAGCCTTTAAGCTCTGAGTTAGCTAGAGCGGCGAAGGCGACGGGAGTAATTGTTAAGGGAGACTTAGTATATCGCTATACAGTGAGTTACCCTCCACATCACCTCGCCACTCTGGCTTAAAATAAAGGACACTGCGTCGGTAAAGTAGTCTGCAAATATAAAGTAGCCTTCACTCTCTGAATAGGTTAGAGCAACGAGGGCGACGGCAAGTAATCGGTAAGGGAGAGCTAGAATATAGAATATAGAATATAGCTAGCTATACAATGGTTTACTACACATGTCACCCCACCACTCCAGTACCAAATGCAAACTTACAGTAACGATAGAAATGGTGACTTCATATAGAATATAGAATATAGCTATACAATGGTTTACTACACATGTCACCCCACCACTCCAGTACCAAATGCAAACTTACAGTAACGATAGCAATGGTGACTTCAAAAACGTACAACCATTTAAAAATCGTAACTGAATACTTTCAATTCTTAGCACATGCCAAGATGTACGTACTAAGAGAATTAATTCTACATATTCATTTTCAGTGTAATACCAATAACTATGAGCTAATAATTACAATTAAAATAGCTAATTATATTTCTGCAAAATAAATAAGTTATTATTAAATTTACAGGATTTTAGTAAGAAGTAAAAAAATAAATTAGTAAACGCATCATAAACATCAACACAAATATTATGTTATTATTAAATATTAATCATCAATTTTTAATACCATACCATGTTATTCCTAACCACTGTTATTTTCATTACCAACTATTTACTTTTGCTAGTGCTGTCAATGGATTGTTGTATTCAAGACAAAGTTACCCCAAAACCAATCTTAAACATTTCAAGTAATAACTTCAATAGATTATTTTACTATAAGTTTATTTTTAAAGTAATTAATGATAAGGTTAATTTCATACATCATTTGATCACACATTAGTATTGACATGCGGGTGTTATTTTACGACATGTTTTCATCATACTGTCCAGAAAACAGACATTTTCAGTCTGTTATTACTGTCCGCAAAATTACTGTTTTCGGGTCACTTGAAATCCCTATTTGAAGTAGTATATCTATAAGAGAGAAATAAGTATAAGAAAAAAACATACGGTACATTTTAGCGAATATCCAATAGGGAATAAACTATTACCGTAGGTCTTATGACAAGACTTAAGCCCGAGACCATGTTATTTGTTTGTATTTTGGTGCCCAGAGACCAAAAACAATAGTCGTTAAATTTATATATATAAGTATATATGTATGTATCTGTGAACACGATAACTCTCGTAAAAATGATCCTATTGAGACCAAATTTGGTAGAAACGTGTATTCTTACATTTGCTCGGATAAGTTCGTAATCCAGACATATCGGAATAGGTAGTTTGGGGCGTTTTTGTACCACAAAAATGGACGTTTTTCAATGTCATTTTAACATTTTCAAATTTTATCTTTTACAATTAGAATCAGCTCAAAAAATTACACAATTTAGTTCCTTCAAGTTTTTCTCTACCTCCAACGGTTACCGAGATATTAAAAAATCTAAACACAGTACATTGTATTTAGGGGCTCCAATGCTAATCTTATGGAGGATTAGGAAAAGTTTTTCCCTTACTAATCAACAATTTTGGATGAAACTTTGTATTTAGCTTCCTGTGGTTAGGATCCATACGTTTATACTAAAAAATCATAGTGCATGTGTTTCTCACAGCAGCAAACCTGCATACTCTTCCCCATGTAAATCTTATGGAGAATAGGCAAACTCCTTTATTTATGTCCAGATAATGATAACACGTGGGACAGTATATGGTCAGTATAAAAATAGTTTACGGTAAAAATGCCTATTTTTAGTGTTTCTCAAGGCAGCAAACCTGCACAATCTTTCCCACACTATTGTTATGGAGAAAAGACAAGTACTCTATTTTATCAACAAGTATTGATTGATCAATCTTGTCGCATACTTGTACTATTATTGTCATATTATTGATTTAGAAATTCGCTGAGTATGCAGGTCTGCTGCGAGGGGGGTATTTCGATTCGCTATCCTCAAAATTTGTTTAATGTACATTATACATGTTGTTTACTATGTGTACGATATTTTAGGTCACCTTTTAAGGTAATCCAAGTTAGAAGGTTATTCCACATAATCCACATTATGATGAAAATAGCTGTTCATCTCACGGAACGAAAGTTTGTTTTTGTTACTTAATCGTAAAACTCGATTGCGTACCAAAAAAACCAATATGCTAGCTTTGCTTGTTTTAATTGCTCTTAGCAATGACAACTAATATTTTAGTATCACATTAAGACTGAGAATCATATGTAATCCAGCAATAGAGAAAGACAACAATTTAACAAATCGGTTTGTTTAGTTTACTTAAGTCTTAAATTATAATCGTAAAATGTATTAAAATACGAGTATACCTTTTGCAATTACCGATTAAAGGTTTATTTCAAATAATTACTATTTACAAACATTTCAAGAATATGCATTATAATTGGTGCCGTGACGAGCCTTGAAACAGCCTACAACACACAGTGAGATAAAATAATATATCTTACTACAAGCTTTCTCATCGGACCCGTCTTGGCAGTCAGGATTGTCATCACACATCCATGTGAGAGGAACACACTCGCCTATTGAGTCACGGCAAGTAAACTCTTCAGGCCCGCACACCCGGTGCTCTACAACAACACCATTAGAACACATCACACGTTAGGCAGCGAGACACATAACATGTTAAACCTACAATATCACAGGAAACACAGAACATCACAAGTCATAACCACGTTGTCGAGCATCCATTAGACAGGAACACACTCGCCTAACGAGTCCCAACCAATGAACTCCTCTGGCCCGCACACCCGGTGTTCTACAAAAACACCATTAGAACACAGCACACGTTAGGCAACGAGACACATAACATTTTAAACCTACAATATCACAGGAAACACAGAACATCACAAGTCATAGCCACGTCGTCGAGCATCCATTAGACAGGAACACACTCGCCTAACGAGTCCCAACCAATGAACTCCTCTGGCCCGCACACCCGGTGTTCTACAACAGCACCATTGGAACACATCACACGTTAGACAACGAGGAACAAACATCACATGTAAAACATATAGTGTCAGAGGTTAATATTAAAACTCAGGTCATCCATATCATTGCAGCTTATTTAAAAATACAATCCTTCAACTTGCTCGTCTTACTATTTTAACACAGCTAAGTCAACAAGACTATGTGCACTATACGAGTCTAGACTATTATTTTTGTGATAAAACATAGATCGAGGTATTTATAATATGTTCATCAATATACGTATTTCTTACAAATACGCAATACTTTATGATACGTTACTTCAAAACAAGTTAGATCATAAAGCGTTAAACCGTGTTTGAAATATAGCCCAAATAATTATTATGATAACTTTAAGAATAAAAATTAAATTTACATTTTGGTAATATGTATTATGCAGAGCATTGAATAATAAATTTAGATTTCACTAATGGAATATTTACAAGAAATTCACCAGTTCAACTAAAGACGTACTTAAGGCTTTCACCGAAGTCGAGAATATTGGAATGTTTAGCATAACAAACAGAAATGTGCCTTTGTGAAGGGTTTGCGAATTAATTACCTAAGGCAAAGTGGTTTGGTGGTGAACAAAGACAAGATTCAAACTTGTTGAATCTCTTTGCCTAGAAATGTTCTGGATTTGAGAGCTTTGGGCAATGATCACTCAAAATTGAGTGAAACTAAAAAGCTAATTATATATTTTTTTATTTGCCTCATTATTTTCACATTTTTACGAATTGAACAATTAAATTTGCTTCATAAATGATATAATTATTAACATTTGCTCTTGACTTTTATATTTAATTGATAAAACTAAAACACATTTAATTGAAAAATAATAATATTTATATCTTACACAACAACTGTACATTGCAATAACGATGTCTTAACGTCTTTTAAAAACAACATTTATTAAAACATAGTTATTATTACTACAAGTTAAAACAAAATTAAAACAAAAGAGAAAAACAAAAAAACATTACAAAACAAATCTTCTAAAAACATAAAATATAATACTTTTTCTGCATGCTCGCACAGCTATTCTCTAATATCAAATTGTTAGTAATGATTTATACATTTATTACATACATATAAATATTATGACCTCTATTCACATATGTCTTGCCGTCTTATGCGATGTAAACGTTATCAGCTGTTTTGGTTTGCATTGTTTATACTCCATAACTATGTTAAATTTTAGATTTTAAACTAATATTACAAGCCACAATATCCTGGCTTAGACACAAACATTTTTACTAAATTAACAAAATTTAAAGAAAATACCTGTTTTTAATCCTTAAATTTAATTTATCTAATCAAAATTTTTATTTAAACTAATATTACAAGAAAACACAATTTTCCTCTATGCTGAACTTATTTATCATAAAATATTTTATTTAAAATTAAAGAAAATAGGCTGGATTTGCATATTGTATATATAAATAAATTGTTATTATATTATTATTTATTAAAATTAATTATTGTATTGATTATTTATAGTTAATATTTAGTAAACCATTTTAGTTTAATTGAGAAATAATACTTCTTTACACAATGAGTAATGTTAATATATTAAAAATATTATACTGTTCAACATTTATTACAAAAAATGATAGTTATTACAGAGATAAAATACAAACAAAAGGAAAAAAATAAAAAAATAAGTTGATTCATTAAAATTCCTTACAAATAATACATCTTTAACGGAACAGGTTAAAATATAAAACTGTTAGCATGCTCCATGACATTCTCTAATATCTGAAAACTGTATTAGGTGATTTGAACGCCAAAATAGTCCGCATATTAAATGCCACCTCGATGCAGTTAGACCGTTAGTCCGCATGTCTGATGCGACCTTGCGACCTCTATGCAGTTAGTCCCTGGAACCCTTTACTCACAACAGTCCTTTTCATCTGACTGATCTATGCAGTCAGGATGGTTGTCGCAGACCCAACTCTTCGGTATACACTCGGCGTTGCCACAGGTAAACATTCCGGGCTTGCACTGTTTCAAATCTGAGAGTGGACAATAATAGCATGTAAAGTAATAATAGACTTGTTAAATTAACAGTACCTAGGTTTAATATAATCACTATCCAAAATCAAAACGTTTCCATTATTTAACGTACTTCTGCAAGAGATAAACTAACCATTGCTGTCCTCTCCTGTGATCTGAACTTGTAATGTTTTTACCATAATATAAATCAATATTATTATTCAGTCACTATTCACTATGTCACTAATATGGCACTATGGGTGCATATTGTAGTATCACACTCATTATAAATAAATTTAATGTTTATTTATTATTACTCTTTATAGAAATTAATTATTGATTTATATTGAATATTTATGTATATTTACCATTCGTTTGTCATTTAATAGTTATTTTACACCTTTCACTCAAATCACAAGAATAATGTAGCCTACTAAATGTAATGTATAGTATATTAAAAGATTAGCCTATACTGTGTCAATGAATTCTAACGTATTAGAGGTGGATGTTTGGATATTAAAAAAGAGATAAGAAATGTTGTATCTCATTTTTAGTGAATTTACCATAGGGAAGAAGCTATTACCGTAGGTCTCATGTCAAGACTTAAGCCCGGGACCATGTTATTTTTTCTTCTTTGGGTGCCCAGAGACCAAAAACAATAGTCGTTAAAATTTATATACTGTATATAAATATGTATATATATATGTGTGTGTGTGTGTGTGTGTGAACGCGATAACTCTTGTAAAAAAGGTCTGATCGAGACCAAATTTGGTAGAAACATGTATTCCTACATTTGCTTGGACGAGTTCGTAAACTAAACATATCGTTCAATCGAAACGGGTAGTTTGAGGGGCTATAGTACTAAAAAATTGGGGTTTATTTGATGCGTAATTTAAAAAGTTTATAAATTTTATCTTCAACAATCAAAATCATCTTAAAAACTACGCAATTCAGTTCCTTAAAGTTTTTCTCTATACACCGAGATATTAAACACAGTATTATGAGTGATACTGACGACAGGTGAGCGGGTCCTCGTCGCTGCCATCCCGGCAGTCGTTCTCGTTGTCGCACTGCCAATGCAGCGGGATGCAGCGACCGTTCTTGCACTTGAACTCCGTCGTAGAGCACGATCGGTTAACTGAAACATTGAAATAAATATCAGAATCATTTTGTCCCAAATGAAATTAAACGTTGCATAAAGATGAAATTGGACGGCGGCTAGGAAACCGCTTATCCCTAGAGCTACTAAGACTGTATAAAAATACTTTCTACGACTTTATACTTTAGTTAGATAAACGAATATCTTTCGACATCTAGTAGCTTCGGTCCATCAGAAGGCTTCCCAAAAAGCATTTTTTTAAAGGCTTAATGAACCAATAATCTTTTATACATTAAATGAAAATTTGACTTCAATTTAAATTATCGTGTTTTGTGTCGTTACTAGCGCAGCTCCTACATGTGAGAGCTGACTAATGTCGCTGGAGAAGTGGTTAACAATAGGATTAAAAAAATATCTTTACGAGGTTACTAAAACCCAACCATGTCGGCCTCAGGCCTTACGCAAATTTAATCGTCTCAACTCGATTCTAAATACGAGTGAACAGCTAGTTTTTTTATGTTTACAGTATGTGTTTGACGGCCATTGCCTGTGTGGGTAAAAGAGTCGCTCATTCCTTAAAAATCAAAGGAGACTGATTTGGTCAAGTGATGCTAATGACCTGTATTTGCGTAGACAAAAGATGATTGTCATGTATGGCTTACTTTTATATTTGTGGGTTGTCTTGACTCCTTGACAGTTCATGAAGCGGATTGGAATCAGGTGTGTGTGTATTTTAACGAGCCTGATTTTTTTCATAAAACTTATCATTATTTTAAAATATTTTAACATACTAATAATGTCAGGAAACCTTTTTAGATTCTATCTAGTAATTTAGTGACAACAGAAGATATAGTTGGGAGTCCAAACACAATGGTCTTCACTATGAGTAGATAGTAAATTGTTTAAAATATCTATAACACACTATAAAATAACATATCGCAGGGCCATTATTTAACAGCAAACCCATTGATAGTTTTAATATATGAATTGATAAACAAATAAATGTTAGCGGTACAATGAGACGCGGCATATTCCAGCTGATTAATGAAAGTTTGTGAACCTGGGAAGGCTGGCTCGGATAAAGGCCGAGGTTTTACAGCGACAACCGCGTTTAATTAGCGGAGGAATTGTAAATAATTAAATAAATGTCTACCATTGAAAGCAACTTTACTTTCCTTGTGTTATTAACTAAATTTATTTCCCCCTTTTGTATATATAAAAGATACATTTTATGTTTGTGGCATTCAAATACCGTTTTAAAAAAGAGGATCAAATTCGTAAGTTATGATATGAAAACAAAGCATTAATTAAAATATAATTTAATCAGCTCTTAACTTATCATTAAATACTATTGAATTGCGAAAGGCCTTATTAAAAGGATCAGCCAGTAGCCACCAAGATAGATGTTGATCAGGATGTAGCTACAAACTACAGTCAACGAGAGGAAGGAAGGAAGATTAACAGACGAATTTTATGTCAAGGAGTGTGAATTACACACGAATATTTATTTAAAAGTTGTTGTGAATAGTTTACTAAATCAAAAAGTTTGACGAAAAACAGTTACATTGTAACCTAATAATTAGACCTATGTAAATAAAATATACGGTACTTAAGAATTAGTCGAGGCCACCCACCTTTATACTTGTACAGCAAGATGAGACAGCCATGTTAGTTTTGGTTATCATAAATACTGACGCATAATGAGGGGGTTAAAAATTTGCAAGACCGAAATTTGAAACAGCGAAGTCATTCGGTTAGTGATGTCATAGCTTGGTTATAAAAACAGCTGTTTAGATGAACTGAAAACATTTTTTTTAGTCATATCCATGATCGAACCTATTTCCCACAGGGAATTAAATACAAAAACAGTGTGATTTTCCTTATTTTGTTTCGAATACAACGATACCAGAGTCGTACAGCATTACACACTACACATACAGCTCTACACTATCTTAATTCCGCAGATCAATTTATTTTACAGTCTTATAGCATTAGTTATTTTTTGTTTTTCATTAGTATGTTTTTTTCCAGTCTAGTTGTCAATTTTGCTTTTTGGCAATAACCTTACCTGTTGTTGGTAATACCCATATAATTCCTTCCTCTGGGGAATTGGTATGAAAAATGGTAAATTGTCTGGTAATATTCGAAAAAATCTAAGGAAACTACTACTGAAATTTTATGATAACACAAAAAAATAGCCGCCGCAGCGCATTGTATCAGGATAGAGACTAAATAAAATATACGTAAGTACCAGAATAACTCCCATCCTCCTTGTGCATGCTCCTAGGGGTTACATTCGCGGTGTATCAGGATAGAGACTAAATAAAATATACGTAAGTACCAGAATAACTCCCATCCTCCTTGTGCATGCTCCTAGGGGTTACATTCGCGGTGTATCAGGATAGAGACTAAATAAAATAAGTACAGGATAGAGACTAAATAAAATATACGTAAGTACCAGAATAACTCCCATCCTCCTTGTGCATGCTCCTAGGGGTTACATTCGCGGTGTATCAGGATAGAGACTAAATAAAATATACGTAAGTACCAGAATAACTCCCATCCTCCTTGTGCATGCTCCTAGGGGTTACATTCAAATTAATTATTGATTGGTCTTATTGATTTGGGGAGTTTTTAAATTGAAATTTTATAATTTTGACATTCATATAAAAATAAAGTGTTTTGAATCTCAACTCAAATTGTTTGTTCACCATATATAATATCAGAATGACAACAGAAACGGCGACGACGTCTGATGTCAGATTACAACACTAGATCAGGGTTAGGCGTGTTTTGTCAGCTAACATTCCGTCACAAACATTTTTACCGGTGAATTCAGCAGTTGAAGTATTTACGAACGTATAAACCAGTCGAGACAGATGTGGGAGTAGATTTATAGAGCGGGGAGTCGCAAGTTGTCCCGTGGGTGATGGCGAGGTGTGTTGTCGGGACCTGCACACTGCATCTATATAATACTACGGAAACTGTCGTCAGCCACGCTTGAAACTATTTTACTATTTATATGCATTTATGGTCGAATAGTATATTGAAACATGAAATTAAAAAACAGTTATTCCCGTAAAAAATAAAAAAAACATTCTAATATCCTATAATTGTGTTAAACTCAAGATAAAAGACTAAGAGACCATATTCAAATTTGCTTGCCGTTGTTGATTGGATATAAGTCGTAATTGAAATTCATGGAACAATCTAATCTATTTGCTTTTAATTAAACCTAAAATTATAGAACTGATTTAATCAGTTCGGAGTTTGATTATTCCTCTTCACTTTTTCACCAAGCATTGTTAATATTAACATAGACTTACATGTATCGATATTATCTTAGTAAAATCAAGCTAGAATGGTGATCTGAATTAAGACTTTCTAAATGCAATTAAGATTTATTAAGTTTTACACTCTACGCCATATTACGATATACAAAGTTGTAACTAAAGTACTGTTACCATAAAAATTGTAGAATTTGACCTGAGAGTGGAAATAGCCGTTTTGAGCGACCTTACGAGTTTAAAATAGAGGTATTAATAGAAATTGAGACCACATTAATGGCTAGATTTTTATGTAAATTAGGTCCAAGGGTGTAATTTAATTGTACTGAAGACCTTTTTACAAGATATTTTAAATTTTCAAGGGGTCAATTTTAAGGGTTAATATTCTGTTTTAACTAAAAGAAATTTCCCCAAAACAGGGATGGTTAGGTTTACTGTTCACCGTAAACATTGTACATTGTCCTACACATCCTCTGTTATTCTCATGACAGTATATCTGAAATATTTTCTTCTGTATATCTCAACCTATTTTTAAAATTAAGTATGCAGGTTTTGGTTACATAAACCAATGAAACCGCTTAAGAATTTAAGTTTTTTACCTCGTATTGAGAGAGGTTTCTAGGTACTGACACATTTTTTAAGGAAGTATGTGAAAGTAATTTTGTGATTGTTGTGGATGTAAACTGTACGTAACAGAAAAATATATTAAGTTTTAAATGGCATACCATTGTGAATTTGTGATATCTAAGGAACTTTATTTATTAAAGTAAACTATCATAAGTTTTAAAAGACGTAGTATGTTTAAGTTGACTAAGATCATTTTAAGATTTTTATATTAATAATTATGAATAATATAGTTGAAGTGTGCCTATGTCTAATAGATAATCATTTAAATAACCTTAAGTAAAAACAATCTAATTAAATCAATAGGCGTCAGGTTAAAATGTAAATTTGGTATAAATAAAATAGATTAGTCTTAAAAGCTCTACCGACTGGCTGGTTGGCATCTGGCGTGACTAGTCGATGTGGTGAGTTCCTGGCCATAACTTAAAATAAATTATATTTTTTAAACAATATAATATTATACCTTATTTTCTCTCACTCACAATCCTAGAAACGTAGCAATATAAAGCATATTTACCATTCATAATGCATGAAAAATATAGGCACAATTTCTAAAGAGACTATACTTTTATACTATTTATGATTTCATAAAAACATTTAAATAGTTTAACCATTATTGAAGGTTATGCGTTATGGCAGAATAAGCGAAGAGTTTTATTATTAAATTAGCATCTAAATGTAATAAGGGTGGACGGTTGCTTCATGTTTCTTTCTACAGCAACATAACATAGGATTTTGAAGCCATGTTTTGGTACTTGAGCGTGGCAAGTAATGAAGTTAATGTAGCAAGAAGCAAAAGGTTTTATCTTTATGGGCGAGAGGAAACGTTACGTATAAAGGGGAATAAGTTAGAGGATATTTTATGAATATCTTAGGGGATGAAATATCATTTAATGGGGTGCTTTACTATTTAAATTATTTTCCAGAATATAAAAATATAATTTTTGTTTACACATATATTAAATTTATGTTATAACAGAACATTTTTAGGGCGTAATATTCCTTAACTTGCCATATACGATATGAGGATTTTTTATTTTTTTATAAAAAACAAACACATTGAATATGATAAGGGCAGTCTAACATGAAAGTTTTTAACTTTTATCGATTGTTATTCTTCAGAAATTCTTTTTCAGTGATATATAACACTTAATATTTATTTTCCTGAAAATTCATAAAATATATTGAACAAAGCAGGCTTAAACTAACTTTTTCATCAAATAATCGCATATTTTTGTTAATTTCCCGAAACTTGTACTTTTTTTAACTTCAATGACACATAACTGTAAAACTAATTGATGTATCACTATGGCAATTTTACATTGCATTTATCATGCTATAAAATAGTTCCTATAATGAGTTTTTATAATCACTGTATGTATATTTATTGATTTAGAAAATACTTTTGGTAAAAACAAACTTTTGTAAGCTTTTTTTACAAAAAAATTTATAAAGTTATTTGTTGAATTACGAATATAAATATATATAAATCACTCATGTAGGGAACTAATAGAAGACCCAATCTTTTTAATTAAAAAAATTAAGGTTCAATCTCTTTCCGAAACTGAGTTATTTGCCCATGTTATTCTAATGGGGGTATGTCATGTTTTGAAGTTTTTACTTATTCCTTATATTATAAAATAAATACATATACGCATATGATTGTACTAAAAAATTGGCTTTTTGCGGCTTTCATATGTAATTTAAAATATTTTAAAATTTTATCTTTCATCACTAAAATCAGCTTAAATAACTACACAATTTAGATCCTTAAAGTTTTTCTCCATCTCCAACTCCAAAAATGGTCCGATTGAGACCAAATTATGGTATATACGTATATTTTCACATTTGCTCGGGTTTCTTGTGTTTTTCATAAGTAATTTAAAAATGTTTAAATTTTCTCTTTCATCATTAGAATCAGCTGAAAAACTACACAATTTATTTTTTAAAGGTTTGCTCTATCTCTAACGGTTACCGAGATATTAAAAAATCTAAACATAGCACATTGTATTTAGGGGCTCCAATGCTAATCTTATGGGTGAAACTTGATATTGTACTTAGCTTCATGTGGTTGAGATACATCCATTTATGTTTAAAAATCAGTGTTTATCATGGCAGCCAACCTGCTTACTCTTTTCCCATGTTAATCATATAGGGAATAGGCGAACTCTTTTATTTATGGACAGATGTTGATGAAACTTAGTATAATTGGTCAAAATATAAATTGTTTATGCTAGAAATGCCTACTTTCTGTGTTCCTCACAGCTGCAAACCTGCATACTCTTTCCCACGTTAAATCTTATGGAGAATAGACAAACTCTCTTATTTATAACGGGTATTGATCAAACCTGTTGTATATTATTATTGATTTAGAAATTCGCTGAGTACGCAGGTCTGCTGTGACGAGGAATTTTATTTATTGTCAAAGTGCAACTAGCTGATCCGGTGAACTTCTTAACGCTATACAGTAAATACGTGTTATATTTATGATTTTCCATGTTCCAAAGTCAAATAGTATTACGGATTCATTGTGAAAAATTTATATATTCTGGGTCGCGGTATAGAAATGAGCCGATCTCAAGCTATTAATGTGTAGCTAACACGACTTTTTTTGTTATTCGGATCGATAATAAAAATATACATTAATCAATTATACATTATTCAATATACAATAATAAGGCATTTATTAACATATGATATTTAATTAGACACGAAACAAAAATCGGTACTTAAACTCCCCAAACTGTGAAATATCAACGTGGCTGATTTCACGAAGTAATGAAGTAAAACTGTTTATTTTGAACAGTATTTATTTACTATATCGTTTTAATTTTATGATTTATACGGAAGGCATTGAATAGCAATTATTCACATTGCTAATGGATAGTAAATCAACAACTGTAGCTTTAAATATTTTCAAATACTTTGATTTCTAAATAAATCAAATAAATCAATTTCGTTACAAAAATTTGTAACACAATTTACTCCCCATAAGGTTAGCATGGGGACTTTGATCCTCTGAAGGGCAGAGCTCTATGGGAGTTTCAAAAAATCCTTTCTTAGTACGCATCTAGACCTTAAAAACGAGAAAAATAGACGTTAGACCCTAGACCTAGACTTTGAAGTTGTGTGCCAAATTTGAAACTCCAAAGCCTTATAGTTTGTGAGAAACTGTGACCAGTCATTCAGTCAGTGAGTCAGGTTTGGGTTTTATATACATAGAGATTGTAATTGGTGGAATAGCTTAATTGAATCAAACTGTAATAAAGTTCATTTCGACTGGTACATAAGAATACTGACGGCTACGAGGAAAACACATTATCATCTGCTTAGTTTTACCTGTCTAGGAAGGGAAGAATAATTTTTTACAAAATTCAATCAACTGATAAGATTTTGATTGTATCTCTTACCTGAAGAACTATTCTCCTACCGGAATAATCTCATAAAACATAGTTGTTGAAAGTTTGTAAAAAGGAATAAAATTTTGGTTGAAATGATGTTGCATGTTTTGTGGTGTACTCAAGTAGTTGTATACTGAAACCGTTATTACCCAAAAATGTTAGGCACATTTGAGCATGTTCAAATGTAAAAATTACTGATGTATTTTATTATTGGGTTGTAAATAGACTTTGTACAAGAAAGTTGACAGAGATGTATGCAATGTTATTGGTCACTGTGGACTACGGTTTGTTTTTTATTCGTCAGCCTAGTTTTTGTTTAAAGTGGAAACATTTTATACAATTTCATTAGTCCCCTTGGTTTCGTTCTAGCCATTCTAAAGTGCTAGGGTTCGAATCCCGACCATGAGCAATCCCAATTTGGCTTGCAAATGTGCGGTAAAGCGGAGTGAGGGGCCCACCTTAAATAAACGGTGACCGGCTTGGGTGGAAGTTGACGGCATTTGTAGGCTTGATTGGGATTGCAGTGGACACCTGTTTTGCTTTTGTGGTTAGTGGTTATAAAGGGGGGGGCATGTTTTAAGCTTTTTTGTTTAAACTTTGATATTTCAAGAAGATATTAGTAATTATTTTTATGTTACAGTTAAGAGTAAAAAGCTTGCCACTTCTAGGGTTAAACATTTTGTACAATTTCATTAGTCCCCTTGGTTTCCAATATTATTAGTCAGAGCAGTTAGTCTACGTTTTGATTTCTCTGCGAGCCCCACAATTTCTTGGTTCATTAGCCAATTTAGTCTTTATTGGTTTTAATTTATTTTTAAGTTTTATTGGTAATCGTGAACTGAAATTTTATTGGCTAATCGAATACGATTTGATTGGCTACTGTGATTTTTATTTTTGATTCGTTATCCTAGTGAGCTTTTGATTAGTCGTTTTTTACATGGGCACTCTCAAGAGTTATATGGCTTGAAAAGGCCATAATATTCTCTTATTTTTGTCCCTGGGACTCTCGTTTTAACGTCAATTTACCCTTACTTTAGATTGGTCATTGTGATCTGAAATTGAATTGGTATCCCTATTAGCAATATAATTACTCATTATTTTCTTTGGTTTTATTAATAAACTTTGTCTGTGTTTTAATTTTTTCATTCCCTTCGATGTAATTAGTCCCACAGGGAAATACATACAAGGGGAAACAATAATATCTTGGAGAGTATAGTTTAGCTACCAATAGTTTTTAGTACCAATCTATGCTAACGACATTAATGTATATGCGAATTGAATATTTAATTTGAATTATTAAATTGTGATACATATTATATCTAACTACTAAACAAAATGTCAAACCACTCGCAGACTATTAACTTGTATGAATTGGATTATTGTGTGCGCAGTATGGGGACATATGATGACTGCAATATTGGTAGCCATGTGTGGGCGTTCTGTTATATTGAGCACATGCATATGCATACGCATAATTTCCAGCACAACTGTATCGTAGCTGTACATACATGTACATGCCAATCACGCATCACTCGCATCAAGATGATGCCGTAGTTAATATACATCTTTATTTTTGCAACTCATCTGAATTTATGTCGTTTTGAATATCTAAAATCATAGTTTTTTATACGATTGTCATGAAATCACCTTAGGAGACAATAATACATTGGTGGAAAATTATTGATTAATTTCTTTACAGTAGAGTAATAAGTAATACTGGTTTTCATCTTTTAAAATATAATTTTACTCATTCAATATTTTAAATTATACTAAAACAAAAATATTCCCCTAAAATTAGCTTAGTTATAGGAAAATGTTTAAATAGTTTAAGAGTACATTAATACCGGATCACCTCAGTTATGTATAATTCTATGAAGAGAATAAAAATATGAAGCAAATAATAGAAAAGTTAATATTCGATTGCGATAAGACCATTATGAATTCGTGAGACACAAGCATGAGGTGTCGAGAGGAGGTTCTCGAGAGCTGAGCCTTCATTAGTGTCCGAAACCAGCAACTCAACAGCTCTCTATTTCATTTGGTAATTGGTTAGTTATAATCTCTCGAAGAAAATAATGACGGATATCTGTATAAATAACGTGAGCATAATAATTTAAAGGTTATATGTTGATGCTCACAGACTCTCTAAAAACATTGTAATAGTAGTTGTATGGCGTACATCGTCGACTCATTGACCAAGTTATGATTTACTAGAAGAGTATTCGATTATTTTTTCTAGTTGAAAAATGGCAGCATTTTTTTAAAGTACTGAAACGCTTTTTGGTAAAGTGGACTAAACTTAAATGGTCAATTTAGGATATTAATAATTAAATACCCGCATGGTATTAATCAATTTTTGGCTATTAATAATCATTATTTTGTGTGTGAAATTCCCATACTGTAACGTAGACCTTATGGGCACGAAGTCTAAAATGATCATTTGAATACTGCATCTCCTGAGTAGCATTACATATTAGTGGAAAGGAAAGTCATTTAACTGAAGGCAGGGTTGCAACTAGGGATCTGGACTTCTTCAAGCTCAATTGCTTCCAAAAGAATTAGAGATAGAGAAAGAAAAGGAAAAAGAGAAAATTAATTATTGTCTCTTTGTTGTGTAGAGATTCGTTGATTTACGTGGCTTATAGTAGTAAAATCTTAGCACAATTAGGTAAATCCTGTCGTATAGAAATAAACAAACTAATTATTAGACCAGCGACAAGTAGGAGATGGGCCGAGGATGAGGGTACGTGTGGCTGAATTAGACCAGCGACAAGTAGGAGATGGGCCGAGGATGAGGGTACGTGTGGCTGAATTAGACCAGCGACAAGTAGGAGATGGGCCGAGGATGAGGGTACGTGTGGCTGAATTAGACCAGCGACAAGTAGGAGATGGGCCGAGGATGAGGGTACGTGTGGCTGAATTAGACCAGCGACAAGTAGGAGATGGGCCGAGGATGAGGGTACGTGTGGCTGAATTAGACCAGCGACAAGTAGGAGATGGGCCGAGGATGAGGGTACGTGTGGCTGAATTAGACCAGCGACAAGTAGGAGATGGGCCGAGGATGAGGGTACGTGTGGCTGAATTAGACCAGCGACAAGTAGGAGATGGGCCGAGGATGAGGGTACGTGTGGCTGAATTTTAAGTTTATCCATTTAAATGTTAAAGTTACTTTATAATTACAGAAGTTAAAAAATATATTTACAGCAGCTGAGTTACAATAACGTTAGAGCAAGTGTTTTAGTGCTGTAACAGAAGCTAAAAGATGTATAAAAGAAAACTCTCAGACGAAATAAAATGATGTTTCTACAATAATTTATATTTAGTTTACTATGAAGCTTCAACCTCTTTTTTAGGTATAACGACTAAAACTTCCATTTTATAGCAAATTTAATATCCTAATTCTGTGCATACCTTTTTGGTAACCAAAAATATATATGGAATAAAAGACAAATATTGTATAAATGTTTTGGACTTGTTGTTAAACACAAGACAAATTTGGAAATTGTGGAATTTATTCTTGAACATGACAATTGTGATGATAATCACAATTAATCCTGCTTGGTATTCTCGACTATAAACTTTCCGCATCCGTGGAATTAACAGACAAGGTCATGGTGGTGAAAGCATCGAGAGACCGATGAGCAGCAAAGGCAGAGGATGAAACTTTTATGATAAGCCACGTTTGTAGTACTGTATCACTAAATAATAAAAAAGCTTTATACTGTATTAATATATGAGTAGAATTCGTAACGTAGATTTTGGTACAGATAAAATTAGGAACAAAGTGATACTTTGTATATTTATAAATAATTCAGCTAACCAAATGTAAATGTATCCAAAACATTGTATAAATGGAAAAATTTCATATTTCCGAAACCAGATTTGCGTTATTTCTACAAGAAGAGATATTACTAAAAATGCATATTTAAAAGTAAACAAGTGAAGATAAAATGTAGTGAAACAAAATAATTACACGAATTTAAACCTCACAGAGTATTTAATTCAAGTTTCATTACATAAGGGTAAACAGTTTAGCAAAAAATAGATATGTAACAAGCTATGTCTGGGAGGACCAAAAGTATAGTTTTAACTATGCTTTAATCAGTATTTAAGCAGCTCTTAAGGTGCTTAAATACTGAAATATATCAAACACCAAGGAAGGTTCTGGAAGATAAACGTTTAGTTTGTAGATTAATGTAAATGTAATTGTGCTTACTTGTGAAGTGCAAAATATATAACAAGATTCAATCAATTTTGCTTTGTTGTACCTAAGAAATAATTTAAAGACTATTCTCAAACCAAGGCAGGGTGTAAATAGTCAGTAAAAATATGTAGTAATATTCAAAATGTTACCTTGCAGGTTATGACTCAACAATTTACACAGCAGATTTAAAGAAAATGTTGGAACAAAATTGTACTAGAGTTTGTGTTATTATTTTAAAGGCTTTAAAAATATGGACAGTAAAATGAAATATTAAAATATTTCAATTAAGAACATTATAACTTCTAGCATAACAGAGTTATTAAAAAAAAATTAATGCGTTCTATTTTCTCTATATTCTAATAACCAATGAACCGTTTATCAACTTTTAATGTGGGTGAACTTTGACAAGGTTACATAAAACAGATAATATAGTGCAGATCATAGTCCACCATAAACACATAAAGTATTCAAGGTTATTTTATTTTAATTTGTATCAATTGGTCGTATTATTAGGGTTCAGTCATGAACAGTAACACGCTACTGCCAGGCCGATTGTTATTACACGATATTGTATAATAACAGCGGTTGACCGCACTGCACTGCCTGAGCGATGTGCAATGTGCATGCTTTAGGCGACTCACTGTTATTGCCAACACTACAGCGAGAAAAACTACTGTACATGCCACACTCCCACACTTGGCATAGGTAGAAGGAATAATATTCTCAGTGTCTTGAAATCGTATCTATAGCTTAGAATAAAATAAATGTTGTTCAATTCCTGCTACTATAAGAGTGTCATTAAAGGTCAAGAGAAAATAGCATATAAATAGAAATAATTTTCGAACCATATTTATAGTGTACGCTTAAGGTTTAGGTTATGACTGTTTTTTGACGTCTTATGGTATAAGTTTTATTTCCAACGGTTCATTTATGATATTTAAATAAACACGATATTATTAATGTAACTTTAATTTTAGGTATTCACTGTTCAAATTAATCATTATATAATCAGTTTTAAAATTAATGAAATTACATTTTAGCCAAACGCTTATTTAGTTTCTAATACGAATTAAATTTGGTTATTGGAAAATATATTTTCGTAGTGGTGATTAATTTTTGTTTATAATAGAACCCTTTTATGCACTGTTGTTTGCCTTTTATAGCTGGTCCGTTGTTGTCTGATGTATTTTGGAACGTCTGTCTGTTTGTCGTCCGTTGAAAACACAAGCAAAAAACTCCTAAAAATCTTGCATTGGACAATAAAAGGGTGTCAATTTATTTTTATAATACAGCAAAAATAATATAACAATGAGAAATATAATTAAACTTTCGTTTTAAATAAAAATTCATTTGACCAGAAAGTTTATTTTATAAAAATTTTCATTTGTGTATTTTTCATATAATCCTGAAAAATACGTTGATTTTTCTACTAACAAAATTATAATACATGAAATTAGTCTTCTGATACAACTAATACATGAGCACTGTAGCCTATTTGGCTTTCTAACTATAGATCTTGTAAAAAATGCTAATATAAACAACAATTATATTTGGTGTAAGTAATTACAGTTGGTTGGTGGATGAGGTCACTGGGTGACCTGCCCGCTTATCTCGCGAGTCGCTACGAAACACTGGATGACCTGCCCGCTTATCTCGCGAGTAGCGACGAGACACTGGGTGACCTGCCCGCTTATCTCGCGAGTAGCGACGAGACACTGGGTGACCTGCCCGCTTATCTCGCGAGTAGCGACGAGACACTGGGTGACCTGCCCGCTTATCTCGCGAGTAGCGACGAGACACTGGATGACCTGCCCGCTTATCTCGCGAGTAGCGACGAGACACACCTGCCCGCTTATCTGGTGACCTCGCTTATCTCGCGATCTCGCGAGTAGCGACGAGACACTGGGTGACCTGCCCGCTTATCTCGCGAGTAGCGACGAGACACTGGGTGACCTGCCCGCTTATCTCGCGAGTCGCGACGAAACACTGGGTGACCTGCCCGCTTATCTCGCGAGTCGCGACGAAACACTGGGTGACCTGCCCGCTTATCTCGCGAGTCGCGACGAGACACTGGGTGACCTGCCCGCTTATCTCGCGAGTCGCGACGAAACACTGGGTGACCTGCCCGCTTATCTCGCGAGTCGCGACGAAACACTGGGTGACCTGCCCGCTTATCTCGCGAGTCGCGACGAGACACTGGGTGACCTGCCCGCTTATCTCGCGAGTAGCGACGAGACACTGGGTGACCTGCCCGCTTATCTCGCGAGTCGCGACGAGACACTGGGTGACCTGCCCGCTTATCTCGCGAGTAGCGACGAAACACTGGGTGAACTGCCCGCTTATCTCGCGAGTCACGACGAGACACTGGGTGACCTGCCCGCTTATCTCGCGAGTCGGGACGAGACACTGGGTGACCTGCCCGCTTATCTCGCGAGTCGCGACGAGACACTGGGTGACCTGCCCGCTTATCTCGCGAGTCGCGACGAAACACTGGGTGACCTGCCCGCTTATCTCGCGAGTCGCGACGAAACACTGGGTGACCTGCCCGCTTATCTCGCGAGTAGCGACGAGACACTGGGTGACCTGCCCGCTTATCTCGCGAGTAGCGACGAAACACTGGGTGACCTGCCCGCTTATCTCGCGAGTCGCGACGAAACACTGGGTGACCTGCCCGCTTATCTCGCGAGTAGCGACGAGACACTGGGTGACCTGCCCGCTTATCTCGCGAGTAGCGACGAGACACTGGGTGACCTGCCCGCTTATCTCGCGATTGCGACGAAACACTGGGTGACCTGCCCGCTTATCTCGCGAGTAGCGACGAGACACTGGGTGACCTGCCCGCTTATCTCGCGAGTCGCGACGAAACACTGGGTGACCTGCCCGCTTATCTCGCGAGTCGCGACGAAACACTGGGTGACCTGCCCGCTTATCTCGCGAGTCGCGACGAGACACTGGGTGACCTGCCCGCTTATCTCGCGAGTAGCGACGAGACACTGGGTGACCTGCCCGCTTATCTCGCGAGTCGCGACGAGACACTGGGTGACCTGCCCGCTTATCTCGCGAGTAGCGACGAGACACTGGGTGACCTGCCCGCTTATCTCGCGAGTCGCGACGAGACACTAGGTGACCTGCCCGCTTATCTCGCGAGTAGCGACGAAACACTGGGTGAACTGCCCGCTTATCTCGCGAGTCACGACGAGACACTGGGTGACCTGCCCGCTTATCTCGCGAGTCGCGACGAGACACTGGGTGACCTGCCCGCTTATCTCGCGAGTCGCGACGAGACACTGGGTGACCTGCCCGCTTATCTCGCCAGTCGCGACGAAACACTGGGTGACCTGCCCGCTTATCTCGCGAGTAGCGACGAGACACTGGGTGACCTGCCCGCTTATCTCGCCAGTCACGACGAAACACTGGGTGACCTGCCCGCTTATCTCGCGAGTAGCGGCGAGACACTGGGTGACCTGCCCGCTTATCTCGCGAGTTGCGACGAAACACTGGGTGACCTGCCCGCTTATCTCGCGAGTAGCGACGAAACACTGGGTGACCTGCCCGCTTATCTCGCGAGTCGCGACGAGACACTGGGTGACCTGCCCGCTTATCTCGCCAGTCGCGACGAAAAGGTCCATCTGCGGACGCTGAACCGAACAATCGCTCCAATACTGTCACGGTTTTTCATGTTTTCGCAAATATAGTGTATATTTATAACTTGTAACCTATTTAACTATTCATTATTTATGTAAAAGTATACTAATCCTATTTTTAGATGCGTTCTGTTTACTATGTTAGTATGGTGGTACTGCGTAGACAAGGTTGGATGCTTCTGGTTAATAATGACTAATCCTACAAGTGAAAATGACCCTTATGAATGGGATGTTTATGAAAGGGAAGTGTATTATACTTTGGATATTTGATTTTCACATTGTTTCTCAATATATTTAGGAAGACTATCTAAATGAAATTTTAAAATATCTTTTCATTAGACATGAATACCTATTGGAAACATGTAAAACATTTAACAAATTTACTCCATGTATTAGTAACTACCGTATACACTACACAATGTATAATTAATTACCATGTGTACTTATACTGTGTGTACTATTCACCATATATTTGAGTATCTGTTGAAACATTCACCAAGTAACGATTGGTCAGCGTCAAATGTAAGGAGCAGGGGACAGAACAAATCAACAAGCATCGTAATGTGAAACGTTTTATTTAGGCTGTTAAATCATTGTATTTAATTACTACTGAAGAATTATGTAATACTAAATACATAATCTTACATAAAATATCCACAAAAGGAATTGTCCAAGAACAATGTATTCAAGAACAATAATTAATTCATTATAATGTCTCTTGGACTTTTTCCACATTTTTTTGTAAAATCTAAATATATCCAGAACTATTTAGTCCTTATTGCAGGATAAAGTAAAATCAGAAGGATAACATTTCAAAACGTTTGATGTTTAGGTTTCTTCACCACAGCATCTCTTGAACGGCTCAAGAGATTATTCATAATTTATAATTAAGTAGCTGACTTGATGGATAAATAAGTTCTTTAGATTAGTTACTTTAGTTCTATGTATTATTTTTAGATCGTAATAGATTGTGTTCTTTTGTAACGCTGGTGTATATACGTAAAACAGAATCTATTTCGTGATGGCTTTGTTCAAGTCAGAAATTATCTATATACTTTTTGTTGTGTGTAGCCAATTTGCTATTTTTTACTATCTATCAGTAAATTTAAAGTGATAGGAAATGATCATTAATATAATAAGCAATTTACATCAAATCTTCAAGAGGTCGATTTGATTTCCAAAATGGCATTCATTGTGTTGCTGTAGGTTTTGAATACGAGTTTTAAATATATTTATATAAATTAATTAATTACTATAAAATAATTAAATTCGTAATCAAATTGCTGAAACCAGGTGCCATTAAAATATCTGCATCAGGACAAATCTCTGTAAATTTACAAATACGCAATTATTTTCATTATATAATAATAGCAGTAAGCCCGATCTTTGTACGGTTTGTAGATAGTTTTAAGAAGAAAGATTAGCACACCAAAATGTAAACCTGAAATCCTAAACAAATCAGTACAAAGAGAATAAATCAATACCCAGCTTTATAATTTAGCATTACTTTACAACTAAATACATTAGAACATTCATACCATAATTATAATTAGTTATACGTTAAAATAGCTTTTTAATATATATATATATATATATATATATATATATATATTATGATTTCGAAATGGGTTTGAAATCAATGACCAATATAAACTAAGTAATATTGATTTGACAGCTGTTTGTTTGTATTTCTATTAAATCTTTAAACTACAAAGACAGCTGATTAATACCAGTAGGTTATTCATTGAAAATTGAATCAAAATGCGAGAATTATCGCGTAAAAGTGGGTTTTTAAATGCTCGTTATTTACTTTTCAAGGCGGCGGACGATTTAAACCTATAAACCTTCTCTGGAATGTAGAATACATGAAATAAGTTTCATTGTAATCAGGTCTCCCATTCGGAGAAGACGGCGTAAAATTCCTCCTGGAGCGTCACAGACAAACAGACAAAAATTGAGATAAGACCGGTTTTATCTTCTCTAATGCACGAAAAGTAAAAATAAATTAAAAATGAATAATTCTGAGCAATGTACAGACAAAACTCTAATTTTATTTATGTAGATAAGTAATGTAGATCACATGCGCATTTCGGAGTTAGTTGAAGCTTGTTTCATGTGTTAGAGATATTTTATTGTTTTTAATTAAATTTATAAAGTGCTTATTTATAAAGGCAGTACGACAAACACTCCTACTCGGAAATATGCGATTTCTACCATTCTAGCTTTTCTATCTAATTGAATGATGTTGGAGCATTTGAATACAAAGTAAACCTACATGAAATCCTTGATTGTAGGGTATCACAGAAAATATCAACTCATGTTAAAGGCATTTTGGAATTACTTATATTCATTATTCGATAAAAATGTACGCATATGGTGATGACAGTGAAGTGTTGGTGCAAGTGGAGTGTTTGTGTTTACGACAGGCTAGAACATCGGCAGGCGATATTAGCTTGCAATATTGAAACTGGCGGCGAATCCTTCTATATAATGGATGCTTAGCATCATAAACATGGTCCCTTCATAATACTATTCAGCGAGAATGTTTTCTGATAAAAGTCGAGTTAAATAATTGCTGCAATTCAGTCAGTGCAAATGCAGACAAAGCTGCAAATATACGAAGAATTAACATGTTCAGATTGATAAATTGATGAATAGTTTTAATGATAATCAACCTCCTATTTTCATCCATCCACAAAACTTATAATTTGAAACGCATTTGTACCCAATTAGTTTAAATAATTATTCACAATCAACTAATAAAACAATCTGCTCGGTCTATTTCAAAGGAATGTGACCTACAACCCACGACCGTGTTTTATCACAGGCGCCCGCTCTCTTATCCCTAGACTGCCGGATAGACTGTCGACACCTTTTTGACAATTGCAACTGCAACGGAAAGTTTTCTTTCAATTATTATTTTAGCTAATTCATAAACCAATTTCGGAATATGTGACGAAATGTTTTAAAAAGGTTTTACAAAAGGCTAGTCCGAGGTGACATACTAATGGAGAGACCAAGGAACGTTGGACTGGGCCAGTTAGGTACTTCAGCCACCACGTCGGTAACGTGCTGAGGTGACCATCACTGGGCGATACAGGAACGTAGGACTGGGCCAGTTAGGTACTTCAGCCACCACGTCGGTAACGTGCTGAGGTGACCATCACTGGGCGATACAGGAACGTATCAGTTAGGTACTTCAGCCACCACGTCGGTAACGTGCTGAGGTGACCATCACTGGGCGATACAGGAACGTAGGACTGGGCCAGTTAGGTACTTCAGCCACCACGTCGGTAACGTGCTGAGGTGACCATCACTGGGCGATACAGGAACGTAGGACTGGGCCAGTTAGGTACTTCAGCCACCACGTCGGTAACGTGCTGAGGTGACCATCACTGGGCGATACAGGAACGTAGGTCTGAGTCAGTTCGGTACTTCAGCCACCACGTCGGTAACGTGCTGAGGTGACCATCACTGGGCGATACAGGAACGTAGGACTGGGCCAGTTAGGTACTTCAGCCACCACGTCGGTAACGTGCTGAGGTGACCATCACTGGGCGATACAGGAACGTAGGACTGGGCCAGTTAGGTACTTCAGCCACCACGTCGGTAACGTGCTGAGGTGACCATCACTGGGCGATACAGGAACGTAGGACTGGGCCAGTTAGGTACTTCAGCCACCACGTCGGTAACGTGCTGAGGTGACCATCCATCACTGGGCGATACAGGAACGTAGGTCTGAGTCAGTTCGGTACTTCAGCCACCACGTCGGTAACGTGCTGAGGTGATCATCACTGGGCGATACAGGAACGTAGGACTGGGCCAGTTAGGTACTTCAGCCACCACGTCGGTAACGTGCTGAGGTGACCATCACTGGGCGATACAGGAACGTAGGTCTGAGTCAGTTCGGTACTTCAGCCACCACGTCGGTAACGTGCTGAGGTGACCATCACTGGGCGATACAGGAACGTAGGACTGGGCCAGTTAGGTACTTCAGCCACCACGTCGGTAACGTGCTGAGGTGACCATCACTGGGCGATACAGGAACGTAGGTCTGAGTCAGTTCGGTACTTCAGCCACCACGTCGGTAACGTGCTGAGGTGACCATCACTGGGCGATACAGGAACGTAGGTCTGAGTCAGTTAGGTACTTCAGCCACCACGTCGGTAACGTGCTGAGGTGACCATCACTGGGCGATACAGGAACGTAGGACTGGGCCAGTTAGGTACTTCAGCCACCACGTCGGTAACGTGCTGAGGTGACCATCACTGGGCGATACAGGAACGTAGGTCTGAGTCAGTTCGGTACTTCAGCCACCACGTCGGTAACGTGCTGAGGTGACCATCACTGGGCGATACAGGAACGTAGGACTGGGCCAGTTAGGTACTTCAGCCACCACGTCGGTAACGTGCTGAGGTGACCATCACTGGGCGATACAGGAACGTAGGACTGGGCCAGTTAGGTACTTCAGCCACCACGTCGGTAACGTGCTGAGGTGACCATCACTGGGCGATACAGGAACGTAGGACTGGGCCAGTTAGGTACTTCAGCCACCACGTCGGTAACGTGCTGAGGTGACCATCACTGGGCGATACAGGAACGTAGGACTGGGCCAGTTAGGTACTTCAGCCACCACGTCGGTAACGTGCTGAGGTGACCATCACTGGGCGATACAGGAACGTAGGACTGGGCCAGTTAGGTACTTCAGCCACCACGTCGGTAACGTGCTGAGGTGACCATCACTGGGCGATACAGGAACGTAGGACTGGGCCAGTTAGGTACTTCAGCCACCACGTCGGTAACGTGCTGAGGTGACCATCACTGGGCGATACAGGAACGTAGGACTGGGCCAGTTAGGTACTTCAGCCACCACGTCGGTAACGTGCTGAGGTGACCATCACTGGGCGATACAGGAACGTAGGACTGGGCCAGTTAGGTACTTCAGCCACCACGTCGGTAACGTGCTGAGGTGACCATCACTGGGCGATACAGGAACGTAGGACTGGGCCAGTTAGGTACTTCAGCCACCACGTCGGTAACGTGCTGAGGTGACCATCACTGGGCGATACAGGAACGTAGGACTGGGCCAGTTAGGTACTTCAGCCACCACGTCGGTAACGTGCTGAGGTGACCATCACTGGGCGATACAGGAACGTAGGTCTGAGTCAGTTAGGTACTTCAGCTACCACGTCGGTAACGTGCTGAGGTGGTCATCACTGGGCGATACAGGAACGTAGGTCTGAGTCAGTTAGGTACTTCAGCCACCACGTCGGTAACGTGCTGAGGTGACCATCACTGGGCGATACAGGAACGTAGGTCTGAGTCAGTTAGGTACTTCAGCTACCACGTCGGTAACGTGCTGAGGTGGTCATCACTGGGCGATACAGGAACGTAGGTCTGAGTCAGTTAGGTACTTCAGCCACCACGTCGGTAACGTGCTGAGGTGACCATCACTGGGCGATACAGGAACGTAGGTCTGAGTCAGTTAGGTACTTCAGCCACCACGTCGGTAACGTGCTGAGGTGACCATCACTGGGCGATACAGGAACGTAGGTCTGAGTCAGTTAGGTACTTCAGCCACCACGTCGGTAACGTGCTGAGGTGACCATCACTGGGCGATACAGGAACGTAGGTCTGAGTCAGTTAGGTACTTCAGCCACCACGTCGGTAACGTGCTGAGGTGACCATCACTGGGCGATACAGGAACGTAGGTCTGAGTCAGTTAGGTACTTCAGCCACCACGTCGGTAACGTGCTGAGGTGACCATCACTGGGCGATACAGGAACGTAGGTCTGAGTCAGTTAGGTACTTCAGCCACCACGTCGGTAACGTGCTGAGGTGACCATCACTGGGCGATACAGGAACGTAGGACTGGGCCAGTTCTGTACTTCAGCCACCACGTCGGTAACGTGCTGAGGTGTCCATCACTGGGCGATACAGGAACGTAGGACTGGGCCAGTTAGGTACTTCAGCCACCACGTCGGTAACGTGCTGAGGTGATCATCACTGGGCGATACAGGAACGTAGGACTGGGTCAGTTAGGAACTTCAGCCACCACGTCGGTAACGTGCTGAGGTGACCATCACTGGGCGATACAGGAACGTAGGACTGGGCCAGTTAGGTACTTCAGCCACCACGTCGGTAACGTGCTGAGGTGACCATCACTGGGCGATACAGGAACGTAGGTCTGAGTCAGTTCGGTACTTCAGCCACCACGTCGGTAACGTGCTGAGGTGACTATCACTGGGCGATACAGGAACGTAGGACTGGGCCAGTTAGGTACTTCAGCCACCACGTCGGTAACGTGCTGAGGTGATCATCACTGGGCGATACAGGAACGTAGGACTGGGCCAGTTTTGTACTTCAGTCACCACGTCGGTAACGTGTTGAGGTGACCATCACTGGGCGATACAGGAATGTAGGACTGGGCCAGTTAGGAACTTCAGCCACCACGTCGGTAACGTGCTGAGGTGACCATCACTGGGCGATACAGGAATGTAGGACTGGGCCAGTTAGGTACTTCAGCCACCACGTCGGTAACGTGCTGAGGTGACCATCACTGGGCGATACAGGAACGTAGGTCTGAGTCAGTTAGGTACTTCAGCTACCACGTCGGTAACGTGCTGAGGTGGTCATCACTGGGCGATACAGGAACGTAGGTCTGAGTCAGTTAGGTACTTCAGCCACCACGTCGGTAACGTGCTGAGGTGGTCATCACTGGGCGATACAGGAACGTAGGTCTGAGTCAGTTAGGTACTTCAGCCACCACGTCGGTAACGTGCTGAGGTGACCATCACTGGGCGATACAGGAACGTAGGTCTGAGTCAGTTAGGTACTTCAGCTACCACGTCGGTAACGTGCTGATTCACTGAAAACGTAGTCTGAGTCAGTTATATTAAATCTAACGTGCTAGGTAATGGGCGATAAACGTACTATTTGTACTTCAGCCACCACGTCGGTAACAATCTCAAAATGGTTATCAAACAATTAAATAAATTTTATGCCAACTATGTCTTTATTCGTATAAAAAGTCTCAATTAAAACATACAGTTTATACGTCTAACGACTGTAAGGAAATCTGTTTGTTAACTGAAGTTGATAATTTAAGCTGATTTGCCTCGTAACAACAAAGAAGAAGCCGCTATCAGAAGTGCCAACAAAAACACCGAGTTTCGTAAAATATTCTAATGTCGTCGACTAAAGAAAGATATTCTTTGCTTCGTTGGTTTCACAAAAACAGTCCTTACTTTAGAAAAGTAGCTGTTGTTAGTATTTATGAATTTTAATTAAAACTTGGCTAGTTAATAACATTATCTAGATTGGTTTTGCAGGTGCTGCGCCCATTGCTTTCACACATAACTTTTCCTTTGCTTTAACTTTTGCAAACAATTTTCATAATGAAAGTTACAAGAGCAACTGTGATTAATAATAAACATTTAGATGAAAAGTTTTACTGGATTTGACGTAATCAAAACGATTGTTGAGGGAAATTCCCCACAAACTCCCTAGTGAAATTCGAATCCTTTTACCAAATTGTAAACTATATAAAACAGCTATAACTTTTAAATATATATGTATATTAATAAAAATCTGTGTCAAAAGTAAATATATCCCGACGCAGAATTTCTGCGTACTTAGCGTACTTAGCTTGATTATACGTGATGACACATGTCACGTTTGATCACAAAAGTAATCTATTTTTATGTAACTTCAGACACTAAGGTAATAAAGCATGTGTGTTAATTACATTTAGGATTACATTATTTGGGGTTTTAAATAATCTTTTAAGCAATAACAGGGATTCGTTGTACGGAATTGTTAGAAATCAATTTAAAACCATTTTTTTCACAGCGATTCTGGGGAATAATAAGTAAAAAGGTTGTAGCCACTTGACCCCCTGATACAATGTTTTACAGCAATACATTAAAAATAATAAATTAAGTAGCACATGTTGCTTATACTGTATGAAATAAACATTGTAACCATTATAATTATCGTCATAGCATCTTGATAAAAATCAGGATAAAAAACACGGTTGACTAGCTCGATCATGGAGAGTTGATCGAGCTAGAATTAAATGAAACTACAGTAGGTATAATACGGAAGAATAGCGGACTGGGTGTTTGAAAAATATAACAGGAGACCTGAAGTGAGTATGTATAAGGTTCTATAAACATTATGCTTATCATGAAATGATATGTCAGAATCTATGTGAACCATGAAATAAAATATCATTATTTAATAACCATTAGCTATTCAGTGATGACCGTTAATTTTATAAACAAACATATTCAAGCAATAACGTTGACACCTTTGTACAAAAACCCAACTTATAATATTACAACATCAACATCATAACATTTTATTAATTTCAAAGAATCTATACGTAAACCTATACGTATCGGAGTAATCTCACAGGTTTCACGTTTATAGATAGCATTCATAAAAAAGGTATAACTTTCGAATGAGTAAATTTTTAAGTAAACTATTTTTAACGATTCATTGCCAAACGCTCGAATGATCTGAGAACTGGTAAGTATGTATAGGTTCGACCTGGATCCTGGTCCTCGATCAGCCCGGAGCCAACGGAGAAGAGCCAGAGAGAGAGAGCGAGAGCCCACACAAGGACGTGGCGGGTCGTATCCATGGCAACGGCGACGCGACCACCACCCTCGGACGACCGCGGCGAACTGGCGAAGCTGGGCCGAGCCCCCCGCCCCCCGCCCATCGCCATACCGGAGCTTCACTACCCTCTGATAACCCGACCGGTCACGTCAAGTGCAGCGGAGATAGCGACTGAGATTTTGTGGTCCATAAAGCTAGATCGTAATTACTACTCGGATCTCTCCAGCGATTCTTTCTGGCGGTAATGGTTACATAAAATATTATTCCTTTTAAACCACCATTTGTTAAACGCTTGTTAACTGCTTGATTCCCAAAGTGTACAAAATGTTGTAACTATTTTAATGTTAAAATACCCCATCGAAGCAGATCTGTGTGCTCAGCGAATTTCAAAATCAATAATAACATATAAGAGAGCTTTTGCCTGTTCTCCATAAGATTATCATGGGAAAAGTATGCAGGTTTTCCGCTGTGAGGGACAATAAAAGTAGGAATTTTCACCATAAGCTATTTTTTTGACCATATACCAAGTTTGATCAATATCTGTCTATAATTAAAGGGGTTTGCCTATTCCCTATATTACTAACAATGGGGAAAAGAGTATGCAGGTTAGATGCCATGTTAAAGATTATTATCATTACTATTATTATTATTATTATTATTAGATTATTGATATGGTGACAGATTTCGACTGGATTGCATTACTCCCGTTAAAATGAGTCCATACTGGTATTTTTTGCGTCAATTTAAAGTATTAAATGTTGTGTTTTTGGGACTAGTTTTATACGAAGTTTTATATGAAGTTTCAGTTCATTTTACATAAAATACACTACATTTGACACTTTAATTATTAATGTCATAAAACAGCATGCCCTCGTTATAATGGGGGTGCTGAAATCCAGGTGAAACCTTTCGCTAGCTGTACTAGCTAACGAAACATGTCCAAACCCATGTTTATATAGCATTCTTCATAATTTTCACTAGTCAAAACAGGTCTTTCAATTCTTTCTCTTTCAACCTGAATCATGCTGAATGTAAAATGTACTATGTGTAGGACATAGGCGGGAGTTTATACGAAAATTCAGTTTTGTCTATGTGATTCTTAAAGTTAAATAGGATTATAAACTGTAATTTTTATACTTTTGTATATAGGTTCGTTGTATTTTATTTTTTGTGATTCATTTAGTATTTTGGATTTTTATTTTGTAACTTTGTATTAATAATGGTTGTACTTGTTTTCAGGGAACAGTCCTAATTAAAAAGCTATTTTCAATATCAATTAATACATTTTACTTTAGACTATCTATCTATATTCACTACAGTATAGTGCCAACCACAACCGATGATTTTAATTTTACTTGAAAATAATAAAGCATTTCTTTCTTTTCTTTATTTAAGACCGTAACACCGACCTACACAGCAACTCACAGCATTTCACGCAGTTTTTCAGAAGCCAAATTATAATCCGGCAAAAATACGTGTTAAAATGTACACGAATAAAATGTCACTGTTTTACTCAATACGTGACATGTTTAATCGAAATAATATGGTAAATAAATGTGGGTATAAATACACTCTTAGATAGCTCATAAGGTCCTCTCAGTTTTATGTATTTCCCCTATGCAAATTTTAAGTTGGTTAAAATATAAAACGGTATTAAAACATAATTAGATAGGATATAATACTCACTTATTAAAGTTTTATATGTGATTCCTTAATAACGAAAATGTAAATTCTTTAACTTACTACGAGGATGCGGCGTATAAATGCATCATTATCCACCTATGCGTTCCGTAATAGTGTAGGTCTTCAACGTTTGTCGAGGGGTGAACAGTGAAGATCCCTCAAAAAGGCGAATCGAATAACAAACGAAGCCCAGTTGCTCTAGTTACGTCATAGAAGTAGTCAGTCTAACAAGAAGCACTTATATAATTGAGGAACTTGTATTGTTGACTCGTTCACGACTTTGACAATCAACTTATAATATTTGTCAAAAGCTAAATAGAAGTTTAAATGTTGACTGTTGTGAATAGTACTTACATAATTTCCTATATAATTGTTTATTTTTATATTGATTAAAATAAAATGAATATTCCATTTGTCATTTATAATGTCTACTGAGTATTAGTATTCGTTATACAGTCAGGGACAAACCAATGCGTCTGACAAAGAGAGTCCTTTACTAGAGTTTGGTGTACTCTCAGGGACAAACAAAGGCTTCTGACAAAGAGAGTACTGTACTAGAGTTTGGTGTACTCTCAGGGACAAACAAAGGCTTCTGACAAAGAGAGTACTGTACTAGAGTTTGGTGTACTCTCAGGGACAAACAAAGGCTTCTGACAAAGAGAGTACTGTACTAGAGTTTGGTGTACTCTCAGGGACAAACAAAGGCTTCTGACAAAGAGAGTACTGTACTAGAGTTTGGTGTACTCTCAGGGACAAACAAAGGCTTCTGACAAAGAGAGTACTGTACTAGAGTTTGGTGTACTGTCAGGGACAAACAAAGGCTTCTGACAAAGAGAGTACTGTACTAGAGTTTGGTGTACTGTCAGGGACAAACAAAGGCTTCTGACAAAGAGAGTACTGTACTAGAGTTTGGTGTACTGTCAGGGACGAACAAAGGCTTCTGACGTTGACCTCCTATGTGTCCGGGAAGGTTTTAGTAAAAACCCTTTTTCGAAAACTCCATAAGTTTCCATTTGATGACGTTTTAAAATATTGTAATGTTAACCTTATGGGGACTAATTTTGTTTATAAATTCAAAAATAAAAAACAATGATTTCTTAAGCTACAGCTGTTGGTTTACTTTGCGTTAGCAATATGCTTCACTATCCAATGCCATCTGAATCATTCATTAATGTAAAACTATGAAGTAAATATATGCTGTAAAAAATGAACAGGTTCATTTGCCACGTAAATAGTTTACGGTATTTGGTGATTATGTATTTAATTTTTTTTATTTTCTGTCCTATACAAGCCATATTGCTGTTAGGGCTGGTTTGGGTTTAGGTTGGATTAGATAATTTTGAACAAATACACTCAGATTTATTTGTTTTGTGGGAATTTTATTAATATGTGTTATCGTTTTCGTATTGTTATTCGCTATGCCGCGACCCAGAATATCTACACAACGAAGCTGTAATGCTATTCGCTTTCAGAACATGGCCAATCTTGAAATTAAAATATATTACTGTTAGGCATTACGAAGGTCGCCGGGTCAGTTAGTTATCAATAGATGTTAGTAAAAAATACCAGAGTATTCAGTGGTTTAAGGAAAAACTAAATAAAAACGTAGTACAAACCACAAGTGATTATCATACAATTTATTACAAAATAATCTTTTTTTAGTTAAAAGGCAAAGTACCTCATTTTCACATACTTATTGTTATCCTTGGACTTACGCGTATAAAGAAGTTTAGAGAAGGAATTAATTGACAGTCTTTCGAAAGTAATATGTATAGAGTACCGCAGTTTAAGTTGCACAATCAAAGGCAAAGCTGAAAGTAATGAACATGTCTTGTAAATGATAGCCTCAAAAAACTTCTATGTGATTTAATACATTGGATAAACCTTTATCTTTATTATTAGGACGTTGACCTTTAATGGAGAGTTATCATTTAATACCAATTGTTGGAAAATTGTCATGCAAATAATTTAACATCATTTATCATATTACAAATTACAATACAGTACAGTGATATTACATTATTGAAATATACCAATAACTATGTGATAATTCATTCAGATAAACGAACCAAAGCTTTGGTAACCATAAGTTAATTTTGATTCTGGATGAACGTTTCGATATTTTCTCGATTTAACTGATTAATTTCCATGGTCGGATTCCGCTGTATCGGTTACTGTGGAACGTCACATATCATCCATATTTGTAAACCACCTCAAAAATGCGGTTTGATTGCATTCCAATCATAACCACCAATATATTTCTCTGAATAAAACCATCATGCCACTTTACTTCAAAATATTTGGTTACAAATATTGTACTATCAATTATATATTGTGTATCCAATACTATAATACGAGCAAGGTTTGTATATATATATATATGTATATATATATATGAATATATATATATATATATATATATATATATATATATATATATATATATATATATATATATTTGCACACGGATCTCGAAAACGGCACCGAGGAATTTCTTTAAATTTTGGAAATAACTAATTTCCGAGTAGAAAATAAGTTCTAGATAGGTCTAATGTCCAGGAAAATTCGTGTTTTACTGTAATATTAAGTTTAAAATCTAAAAATTTCACATTACGCTTATGGAGAATCAAATGTAAACAATGCAAACCAAAACAGCTGTTTTTAAACGTATGACAGTTCTTGATTGAAGACGGCAAAGAACAATATGTGAATAGAGGTTTTTCATAAATATTTATTTTATGTATGTAATAAATGTAAAATTATCAGGTTACTAAACAATTTGTAAAAACTTTAGGGTAACATAACTGTGCGAAATAAAAGCAGGAAAGGGTATTTCCAAAATCTTCCGTGTTTTGATAGAAAACGTATTCGTTGTATTGCTTGAAGCTACTGTAACAAACTAAATAATTGGTGTAAATTAAATTTATCTTTTGCTTTGCAATCCTCATTCCGTTTTTAACAAAATCAGTTGATCACAGGATAATAATAACAAACAGTATGGACATTTAAATTCAGTATAAGGTTAGCTAAAACAATTAATTGAGGTTGGCCAAAAACTCTTAAACGACGACGCGAAATCGGCTGACGCCGTAGCTTAACCGCTTAGATCTCACGTATGCAAGGTCGCGTGATCGATCCCCACCCGAGGGCTATATATTTGTTCAGTATTTATGCCATATTAATAAAGGGGTATTAAAACGGTTTTATTTAAACCACATAAATGTTTTCATTGAGCAGTAAATTTGTTTTAATTTTGCTAACTAACTTGTAAAATACATGTCTTATTCTATCCGAGCAAAGCTCGGTCACCAGGTACTTAAATTAAACCCCGCAATTCAAACTATTAACCCCTTGCCTATAAGATTTATTTGAAATCGTTATCTGTGAAAATGTTATTAATTATACTGATGGTAAAAAATGATATTGAGACTATTTTACGTTAGTATTATTAGATTTACGATCTAATATTGTGCACGACACAAAAATACCTACACGAAAAACAGACCCAGTATCAATATAATACCCCTTAATATGTTTTATAAGACAAAGAAATAAAGGTTTGTAGTTGATATATTAAATACATTTAACCTAGTCTTAGGCATTTATTTTCTTCAGACAACACGACCGTCATATCACTAATATTTGTAGGTTATGAATATATAAATTAGTGAAGAAAAACAATTCTTAGCGAGTTCAAATGTATATGAAATATAACATATCTAATTAAATAAAAAAGTGATAAAAGATAGTGTTAAGTATTTTTTTAGTAAAATAAAGTTGAGAGTTTATATTTGTTTTCAATATTGACTTAAACCTTGGTAGCACGTATATGCTAATAAAAAACAAACCAATATATATTGAATAAATTAAAACTTTTTCTTCGTGCCATTTAACTTATACGAGGTTGTTATCTGGATTCGGTGAAATGATGAGTTAAAAGATCAAACTTTATCAAGATTTAACCTTTTAGCTTTGGTTTTCAATTAAGGCATAACCGGAGGTGAGGATGGTAGACATATTTAATGTGGACTGCGCCAAACACGTTGGTCTGGAGACATTAGATCTAACGACCGGGAAATAGCGCGGACCGTGTTCCATCGTGCCCACCTTCGTTATAGGTCATTCATTGTTAATATTGCCACTTTATACCCTTGCAGGAATCACAACAGATCAGGACAAATCGCGCAGACCGTGTTCCATTGTGCCCACCTTCGTTATAGGTCATTCATTGTTAATATTGCCACTTTACACCCTTGCAGGGATCACAACAGATCAGGACAAATCGCGCAGACCGTGTTCCATCGTGCCCACCTTCGTTATATGTCATTCATTGTTAATATTGCCACTTTATATCCTTGCAGGGATCACAACAGATCAGGACAAATCGCGCAGACCGTGTTCCATCGTGCCCACCTTCGTTATAGGTCATTCATTGTTAATATTGCCACTTTACACCTTGCAGGGATCACAACAGATCAGGAAAAATCGCGCAGACCATGTTCCATCGTGCCCACCTTCGTTATAGGTCATTCATTGTTAGTATTGCCACTTTATACCCTTGCAGGGATCACAACAGATCAGGATAAATCGCGCAGACCGTGTTCCATCGTGCCCACCTTCGTTATAGGTCATTCATTGTTAGTATTGCCACTTTATACCCTTGCAGGGATCACAACAGATCAGGATAAATCGCGCAGACCGTGTTCCATCGTGCCCACCTTCGTTATAGGTCATTCATTATTAGTATTGCCACTTTACACCCTTGCAGGGATCACAACAGATCAGGACAATTCGCGCAGACCGTGTTCCATCGTGCCCACCTTCGTTATAGGTCATTCATTATTAGTATTGCCACTTTATACCCTTGCAGGGATCACAATAGATCAGGATAAATCGCGCAGACCGTGTTCCATCGTGCCCACCTTCGTTATAGGTCATTCATTTTTAGTATTGCCACTTTATACCCTTGCAGGGATCACAACAGATCAGGACAAATCGCGCAGACCGTGTTCCATCGTGCCCACCTTCGTTATAGGTCATTCATTTTTAGTATTGCCACTTTATACCCTTGCAGGGATCACAACAGATCAGGACAAATCGCGCAGACCGTGTTCCATCGTGCCCACCTTCGTTATAGGTCATTCATTGTTAATATTGCCACTTTATACCCTTGCAGGGATCACAACAGATCAGGACAAATCGCGCAGACCGTGTTCCATCGTGCCCACCTTCGTTATAGGTCATTCATTATTAGTATTGCCACTTTATACCCTTGCAGGGATCACAACAGATCAGGATAAATCGCGCAGACCGTGTTCCATCGTGCCCACCTTCGTTATAGGTCATTCATTATTAGTATTGCCACTCTATACCAGATCAAGATCAGGAAAATCGCGCAGATTTAGTATGTAATAGTATTCATTATTAGTATTGTTTATTTAATCACAACAGATCAGACAAATATTATTGAATTTATAGGTCATTCATTGAAATTGACTTATATTGCAGGGATCACAACAGATCAGGACAAATAATGTTATTATGTTATAGGTCATTCATTAAATTCACTTATATTGCAATCACAACAGATCAGGATATCGCGCAGAGTTTTTTCGTTATAGGTCATTAATAATATTGATTAATCAAATATTGATTAGTTTAAAGTAAATAAAGATATTTATTTCAGAAATAATATTAGAAAATAATATGTATAAATTCAATTTAATCGTTTCATTCTGATATATTCAAATTCATATAACAAAACTGAGAAAATATTGAAAAGAAATTATTTTCATAAGTATCAAATGAGAAATAATAACATTGATAACTTTGCTAACTATCACTATAGTTGCTTATCAAATAAAATCTTATATATATTCTTTCACTCCACGAACGACGAGATCGATGTCGTTTAAAATGAGAAAAAAAAAATTTGTATTGTAATACAAAATGTATTTTTTTATTTTCATAAATATAAATAATTTAAACTGTAGCAAAAAATTAATGTGTGTATCTGAATACACTAAATGGAATTTTTTAGTTTATTTCAACAAATAAGAACGACGAACTCGATGTATACTATCAAAACAAGTTAATGAGGACCAAACACTTTAAAATTTGATTAATTTCATTTAGGTATATAAAAAATATAATGCTGTAATTACAGACCTAGGTTTTCTAACATTTATGTTATCATAAAAAACATAACAACTGCAATTCAATCCTCTATTAAATAATAGAATGAATTGAAAATTTTGACTTTAAACGATTTTTTTTTATGTGATAAAATACCTATTCACCACAATTGTATAGAAAATGACGTTGATAAAGATAAATATTTTATACTAAATTCAAAATTGATTTAGATAGCATACTTAAAGATAATTCATACTATGCATGCTCATACATGCTTAAACTAAAAGCTAAAACCTATAGTGATTCGACACTTCTGCAATATCTCTATAGTGTTCTACGGAAGTGACCACCACACACATTTCTCTAAGTACCGGTAGCTTATAAGTAAGTGAAAACGGCATGATGAAGGTCACTGACAACGTAATTTTAATATCATAATTAAAAAGTACATTTTTTACACTTAAAAGCCCATAACTTCAAAACCATGAGTTTTACGGAAATATTTATGGACTTTAGAGGTAACCTTAAAAAAATAAAATAAAAAAATGGTATGGAGATAAATCCAAAGTAGACCCCTGTGCCAAATTTCATAAAAATCGGACGATCAGAGTGGTTTTGGGCTTTGTTTACAGACAGACCTACAGACTAACATCAGTCCGAAAAACTCTTTTTGGCATCAGAGAAGCGGATATATTCGCTCTCAACTTAAATTTGAATATTTTGAAGCAAACAATACTTTTCCTATTTACTATATTTAAGGGGAGAAAGTAAAAATTACCTTAGGAACGAGCAGTGAACATGCTTACGTAGTACTGATCAGTTATGATATCTATTCCCTGATATGTATATGAAACTATATTTGTCTGTTACTTATTATAAATAGTTTATTACATATTTATTACGAATAAACTGAGAAATAATGAACCAATCATGATTTTCCCAGTTTAAATGTTTAAATTACCCATTATCTGGGCAACTCAACCGCCCTGCATTACACTATTGATTGTCTGTATCTCTTTTTTATTTTTTCCCAAAGAAAAATTTCTTATTCATTACCATAACTTCCATTGCTCAAATATCCATGTTGTTGTTTCACCTTAAATGTTATTGACAATTCCTTTTTATGATTATATTACAAGAAAAAATTCATTATATGTTTGCTGAGAATGTTTTTATCGATAAGAAAAAATAAATAAATGCAATATAATAAATAAATAAATGGTATCTGTATTGGAATTGCAGTTCTATTTTTCCCTTTATAAACACTCCAGCATACGTCTAGATAGTCCTGAAATAACTGATTGTTCAATAAAATAATCCGGAAAGCTATTTTTTGTTGTTGATATTTTGTGTTTTAAACGCATTTTGGAATTTGTTTTTACGTTTTGATGGGAAACTTTCCGATCCCGGTCTTCGTTCTACCTTACGTCGAATTGTTGTTAGGATACATCATTATACCACCACTCTTGACCTGTGTGTATTCCTGCTATAAAACTGATATACTATGTATGTAACACTAAATGTATGTAATACTAAATGATGAAATGATTGTGTTATGTGTGAGTTATGGTTTATTTCAATATAATAAAACAATAATCGCTTATTTAGTATTACATAGATTTTATCATGTGCAATGTACCAATATACCTTGGTTTTTAAAAGGAGTAAAAACGGTACCTTATTTTTAAAACGGAAACAGTTTCTAAATACACCTCTATTACGGAAATGCATGAAGTTTTGTTATGCATGAAGTTTTACATGTTGGAAAGTTGAAAATAGCAGTGACCATGGCCAATTCGTTGAAGGTAGCCTACCCATCGCGTCGTCCGTTGTCATTACAAGCTGTCATTACTATCTTAGTTGTAACTTTATGGTTGACTCCTATTGAGGCATACACACTGTGATAATCTCTCCCATTACTATCTTAGTTGTAACTTCATGGTTGACTCCTATTGAGGCATACACACTGTGATAATCTCTCCCATTACTATCTTAGTTGTAACTTCATGGTTGACTCCTATTGAGGCATACACACTGTGATAATCTCTCCCATTACTGTATTGTACAAGGCAGTCTGTAGTTTAAAACGCCTTTTAGTTACTAGTACAAGCTTCGGGACTTATAAACAGTTTTAATAAATTCATTAAAATCAATGAAAGCTTAAACATTCCCCAGAAATTCTGACGTAATTAAGCTCTTTTGTATATACAGTCCTTGGTAGAGGATAAAACCGTTTATTTTTAATAAGCTGTATTAAATTAGATTTTATAAAAACCTCATCATCGAGAGTAGTATGAGGGCGAAAATGACGCCCTGATATTCAGCGATAAACTAGGATGAACATCCCGGGCCCTGACATGGCCCTATTGCTTGTCGTTATTTTGTTTGTTGTTACTTTGGTTACACAGATCCGATCTAGTTCGATAGAATATATAGATTGTGAGAGTAGTAGGGTGAACATGACGCCCTGATACTCAGCGATAAACTACTAGGCTTAACATCCCGGCTTCTGACATGGCCCTATTGCTTGTCGTTATTTTGTTTGTTGTTACTTTGGTTACACTGATCCAATCCAGTTCGATGGAATATATAGATTGTGAGAGTAGGAAGGCGAACATGACGCCCTGATACTCAGCGATAAACTAGGATTAACATCCCGGCCTCTGACATGGCCCTATTGCTTGTCGTTATTTTGTTTGTTGTTTGGTTACACGGATCCAATCCTATTTTGGACTTTATCAGTTGAAACAGACTTTAGATATTGGTTTATTACTTTTCACTACGTAAATCGACTCAGTGATTTAATTATGTTAACTAAGACTTGTTTATGAAAGTGAATTTACATTATACAATATATTTGATACCTTTAGCAATGTAATGCTCAGGCTACAATGATGACTGGTTTGTTAAAATAACTTTGGCCACCGTTTATACAAATGAACTACACCGTCTATGGCAGTTATTACAATTTAAAACAGTTTTAAACAGGGGTTATTTTTATTTCTTCAAAATATAGACACCTGTAAACCCAACTAGTTTAAGTTAATTATTACCAGTATTTTGAACAGACTTAACCCAATTATTGCTATAACTCGTTATTTTGCTTGCTAAAGAAATTAAATTGACTAAAAAATAAAGTTAAGGGTATATCTGAACGATGTGCTTTATAAGAGAAATATAATACAATCTCAAATAATACAGGAGATATAGGATTTAAAAACCATACATTAATAAATATTTTATAAAAAATATAATGTATAAATATGTCAAGAGAAAATTGTGCTTGAAAATATATTTATTCAATACATTTAGTTTTAACAATTAATATTTCAGTTTTATGTAGACAGACTTGTTTAAACGGTTATAGTTTTTTAAAATTGTGGTATATAACATAATGGTATACCATATAACATAACAGCCCAAGTACTGTGTCCATTGAAAAAGTTTAAGAAACTAATTGATTCCATGCGCTCGGCGTGGTTAGTAAAATAAATGACTTTTTAAGTTAGATAGATAAATACCCCCGTCGCAGCAGACCTGCGTACTCAGTGAATTTACAAATCAAAAATAAAATAATAGTAGTAGAAAGTAGGCTTTTGTAGCATAAAAAACTTGTATTTTGACCATTTATACCTACTTTCGTCAACATATTTCCATAAATAAAGGAGTTTTCTTAATTCCATTTCATTAACATGGGAAAAGAGTATGCAGGTTAGCTGCTGTAAGGAACGCTGAAAGTAGGAATGTCTAGCATAAATAATCTTTATTTTGACCAATTATACCAACTTTCATCAACCTCTGTCCATAAATAAAGGAGTTGACCTATTCCCTATATGATTAACATGGGAAAAGAGTATGCAGGTTAGCTGCCATAAGAAATACATAATCTATGATTCATAAGCATAAATGTATGAACATCAACCACATGAAGATAAATATCAAGTTCAATCCAAAAATATTGATTGATATGTGAAATCATAAATTTTTCGTTATCCTCCATAAGATTAACACTGGAGCCCCAAAATATAACGTACTGTGTTTAGATTTTTTAAAATCTCGGTAACCGTTGGAGATAGAAAAAACCTTTAAGAAGCTTAACTGTGTAGTTTTTTAAGCCGATTCTAATGGTGAAAGATAAAATTAAAAAAAGATATAATTGTAATTTTTTTAAATGACGTAAAAAATGCAAAATACCCCCTTCGCAGCAGACCTGCGTACTCAGCGAATTTCCTAATCAATAACATAATAATAATAATATATAAATAGTTTGATCATTATCTGTCAATAAATATGAGTATTATTTGCCTACTCTCCATAGATTAACATGGGAAAGAGTATGCAGGTTTGCTGCTGTGAGGAACGCTGAAAGTAGGTGTTTCTAGCATATACAACAAATAATTTTTTGAGCATTTATATCAATTTTCATCAACATCTGTCCATAAATAAAGGAGTTTGCCTATTCCCTATATGAATAATATGGGAATAGAGTATGCAGGTTTGCTGCCATGATTAACACATAAACTATGATTTTTAAGCATAGATGGATATATCTCAACCACATGAAGCTAAATATCAAGTTTTATCGAAAAATATTGATTAATATGGGAAATATTAATTTTTCCCTATCCTCCATAAGATTAACATTGGAGCCCCACAATACAACGTACTGTGTTTAGATTTTTTAATATCTCAGTAACCGTTGGAGATAGAGAAAAGCTTTAAGGAACCTAATTGTGTAGTTTTTTAAGCTGATTCCAATGGTGAAATACAAAATTAGAAATTTTTAAATATTACATGTGAAAAACGCAAACAACCCCATTTTGGGGTACAAAACCCCCCAAACTACCCGTTCCCATTGACCGATATGTCTGGTTTATGAACACGTCCGAGCATTTGTAGGAATACACGTCTCTACCAAATTTGGCCTGTACCTACCTTCGTCAACATATTTCCATAAATAAAGGAGTTTTCTATAAGGCTACTTTCAGTGTTCCTCACAGCAGCAAACCTACTCACTCTTTCCCATTTTAATCTTATGGAGAATAGGCAAAAATTCTCATGTTTATCGACAGATTTTGACCAAACTTGTCATATATTATTATTATTATTATATTATTGATTTGAAAATTCGCTGAGTACGCAGGTCTGCTGTGACGGGGGTATTTTGAATTTACGTTACATTATAGACCAACTGTGGTAGCCGTAGACTTATCATGGTATTGTAGCGAATAAAGATTTGTTTTAGCGAATTTCCCATAGGGAAGAAGCTATTACCGTAGTTCTCATGGTAAGACTTAAGCCTGGGACCATGTTATTTTTTCTTCTTTAGGTGCCTAGAGACTAAAAACAATAGTCGTTAAAATTTATATATATATATATATATATATATATATATATATATATATATATATATATATATATATGTATGTGTGTGTGTGTGTGTGTGTGTGTGTGTGTGTGTGTCTGTGAACACGATAACTCTCGTAAAAATGGTCCGATCGAGACGAAATTTGGTAGAGACGTGTATTCCTACAAATGCTTGGACGAGTTCGTAAACCAGATATATCGGTCAATGGGAACGGGTAGTTTTGGGGGTTTTTTACTCCAAAACTTTTTGCGTTTTTCATGTGTAATTTGAAAAATTTTTAGATTTAATCTTTCACCATTAAAATCAGCTTAAAAAACTACACAATTATGTTTCCTAAAGTCTTTCTCTATCTCCAACGGTTATCGAGATAAAAGAAAATCTAAACACAGTACGTTGTATTTTGAGGCTCCAATGTTAATCTTATGGAGGATAAAGAAAAATTAATATTTCACTTATTAACCAATATTTTTGGATAAAAATTTATATTCAGCTTTATGTTGTTAAGGTTCATCCATTCATGCTTAAAAATCATAGTTTATGTGTTTATTATGGCAGCAAACCTGCATACTCTTTTCCCATGTTAATCACATGGAGAATAGGCAAACTCCTTCATTTATGGACAGATGTTGATGAAAGTTGGTATAAATGTTAAAAATAAATGTTTCTGAAGGTATAAAAGCCTACTCTCAGTGTTGACCACTTGACTTGTCGTATATTATTATTATTATATTATTAATTTGGAAATTAGCTGAGTACGCAGATCTGTTGCGACGGGGGTATTTGTACCTACAATCGGTCAGTTTAGAGGAAATATCGTACAGTACGGGTATTTATATTATATATATATAATAAATATTTCCCATATAATCAATATTTTTCGATAAAACTTGATATTTAGCTTCATGTCAGGCTAAATTTGGTAGAGACGTGTATTCCTACAAATGCTCGGACGTGTTCATAAACCAGACATATCGGTCAATGGGAACGGGTAGTTTGGGGGGTTTTGTACCCCAAAATGGGGTTGTTTGTGTTTTTCACATGTAATATTTAAAAATTTCTAATTTTGTATTCCAACATTGGAATCAGCTTAAAAACTACACAATTAGGTTCCTTAAAGCTTTTCTCTATCTCCATCGGTTACTGAGATATTAAAAATCTAAACACAGTACGTTGTATTGTGGGGCTCCAATGTTAATCTTATGGAGGATAGGGAAAAATTAATATTTCCCATATTAATCAATATTTTTCGATAAAACTTGATATTTAGCTTCATGTGGTTGAGATATATCCATCTATGCTTAAAAATCATAGTTTATGTGTTAATCATGGCAGCAAACCTGCATACTCTATTCCCATATTAATCATATAGGGAATAGGCAAACTCCTTTATTTATGGACAGATGTTGATGAAAGTTGGTATAAATGTTAAAAATAAAATTTTTGATGGTATAAATGGCTACTTTCAGTGTTCCTCAAAGCAGCAAACCTACTCCCTCTTTCCCATTTTAATCTTATGGAGAATAGGCAAATAATTCTCATTCTTTATCAACAGATTTTGACCAAACTTGATATATATTATTATTATTATATTATTGATTAGGAAATTAGCTGAGTACGCAGGTCTGCTGCGACGGGGGTAATTGTACCTACAATCGGTCAGTTTGGAGGAAATATCGTACAGTACGGGTATTTATATTATATTATATCTATTATATATATATATATTTTTTTTTATATAAAATAAATATTTCCCATATAATCAATATTTTTCGATAAAACTTGATATTTAGCTTCATGTCAGGCTAAATTTGGTAGAGACGTGTATTCCTACAAATGCTCGGACGTGTTCATAAACCACATATCGGTCAATTAAACGGGTAGTTTGGGGGGTTTTGTACCCCAAAATGGGGTTGTTTGTGTTTTTCACATGTAAATATTTAAAAATTTCTAATTTTGTATTCCAACATTGGAATCAGCTTAAAAAACTACACAATTAGGTTCCTTAAAGCTTTTCTCTATCTCATCGGTTACTGAGATATTAAAAATACCCCACAGTACGTTGTATTGGGGCTCCAATGCGTAATCTTATGGAGGATAGGGAAAATTAAATTTCCCAATTAATAATAAATAATAATAATATGACAAGTTTGGTCAAAATCTGTCGATAAACATGAGAATTATTTGCCTGTTCTCCATAAGATTAAAATGGGAAAGAGTGAGTAGGTTTGCTGCTGTGAGGAACACTGAAAGTAGCCATTTATACCATCAAAAATTTTATTTTTAACATTTATACCAACTTTTATCAACATCTGTCCATAAATAAAGGAGTTTGCCTAATCTCCATATGATTAACATGGGAAAAGAGTATGCAGGTTTGCTGCCATGATAAACACATAAACTATGATTTTTTTAGCACAAATGTATGGATCTCAACCACATGAAGCTAAATATCAAGTTTCATAAAAAAATATTAGATAATAAGTGAAAAATTAATTTTTCCTAATCCTCCATAAGATTAACATTGGAGCCTCAAAATACAACGTACTGTGTTTAGATTTTTTTATATCTCGGTAACCGTTGAAGATAGAGAAAAACTTTAAGGAACTTAATTGTGTAGTTTTTTAAGCTGATTCCAATGGTGAAATATAAAATTAGAAATTTTTAAAAATTACATGTGAAAAACGCAAAAAACCCCATTTTGGGGTACAAAACCCCCCAAACTACCCGTTCCCATTGACCGATATGTCTGGTAGAACTTACATTTGTAGGACGTGTTCATAAACCAAATTTGGTCAATGGGAACGGATTTTTTTTGTACCCCAAAATGGGGTTGTTTGTGTGTTTATTCACATGTAATAATTAAAAATATCTAATATTTGTATAACATTGGAATAGCTTAAAATATACACAATAGTTCCTTAAAGCTTTTTCTATCTTGCCATCGTTACTGAATATTAAAAAATAAACACAGTACGTTGTATTGTGGGGCTCCAATGTTAATCTTATGGAGGATAGGGAAAAATTAATATTTCCCATATTAATCAATATTTTTCGATAAAACTTGATATTTAGCTTCATGTGGTTGAGATATATCCATCTATGCTTAAAAATCATAGTTTATGTGTTAATCATGGCAGCAAACCTGCATACTCTATTCCCATATTAATCATATAGGGAATAGGCAAACTCCTTTATTTATGGACAGATGTTGATGAAAGTCGGTATAAATGTTAAGATAAAAATTATTTATGGTAGAAATGACTACTTTCAGTATTCCTCATAGCAGCTAACCTGCACACTCTTTCCCATGTTAATCTTATGGAATATGCAAATAATTCGCATGTTTATGGACAGATTTTTATAAATCTTGTCATATATAATTATTATATTATTGATTTGGATATTCGCTGAGTACGCAGCTCTGCTGCGACCGGGGTATTTATATTGAAACTTCTCACCGACTATAATGGAATTCAATGTATCACATAATTGTGGACTGCAGTAGATATGGTTATACAGACACTGATTTTATTATAGTTTTCTGTTTTTTGTGGTCTAGTCTAGACTCAAACTTACGCCAGGAAGTCGCTTTTTTATGTCATCAGCATTCGTTTGTTTACGTGTCTTGTGTAATGAAACATTTTAATAAATTAAAAGATCTTCATATGAAGTAATACAAATGCACCCTTGGATCGCCTGATTATGTCTCCTTGGAGCAGGAACTAGTTGCTCCAAGGAGACATAATTGTATTATTGGTTTGTAGGCATTTAAACCAATCTATTTTTTTGGGTAAAATACCTTATTAGCTAAAATAATGACCCAAGGAGTAAACGTAGTCGCTTTTTGCCTATCTTGCCTTTTTATCCATCTATCTGTAAGATATAAATATTTTAATAACATTTTGAATGGACCTTTTACGATGTCTCATTGTTGTTAACAAAGGAAAGTTATACAAGTGTCCTTGACAGTAATTCTCGCTGCAGGAAATCTGAATTCCCATTCTTGATTTTAGATTTTAAAAGAAAATACTTTGGCTTGTTTGATTATAGCTTTAATTACGTATGGTACAACAAAAATGATGAAATGAGTTAATGTTCGCTGAGTACGCAGATCCACTGTATTTATCTATGTAATGGTAATGAGTTAATGTTCGCTGAGTACGCAGATCCACTGTATTTATCTATGTAATGGTAATGAGTTAATGTTCGCAGATTTGTATCTATGTAATGTAACTGTGTTTCGCAGCACTGTATTTATCTATGAATAATGGTAAATAGTTTAATGTACGCACCACTGATCGTAATGTATATGAGTATTTTTACGCAGACACATCATTAATACACAATGTAAATTTTTTATCTTGTTTACAAATAGAAAAAAATAAACAAGTATTATTTTGATAAGTTAATCTTATAATAGAAAAATAATATTACTTATTAGAATTTTATATTAAACTTATATTTAGAATTTTAGATCCATACATTTTTAAAAAATAAGTTATTTTTTCATACAAACCTGCTTATCTTTTCCATTTAATTATATATTACAAATCTTTATTTATAAATTTATTATTTAAAAATTAAATATAAAAAGGATTAATCATTTCCCGTCTAGCAAAATACCTCACAAACTTTAATAAATTATTTATTTTTATCAAAAATTTTGATAAAGAATGAATTATTATTTTTCCATAAGATTAAATGGGAGTAGGTCTGCTACTTTAGGAACACTGAAATATACATTAATTTTATACTTTTATAAAATTAAATAAATAAATACTTTAATTAAAATTAAACAATTTATGAAAATTATGCATAATCATCTATTTAAAATTAGCACAAATAATTTCTAATATTACATGAAGCTAAATAAAGTTTAAAAATTGATAATAAATTTTTTATTTTTTTAGTCCAACTTTAAGTATTTTTTATATAAGTGTTAAAGTTTTGTTTAGAGAAAATAAAAAATCTAAATAAATTTTATAAATTGCTACAAACTAATTATACATCTGTAAAAATGAGGTATCAAAATATTACCATTATGATATCGTGTCTCGATCACAACATAACATACTTTACCAAATTTAGATATATTATATATTTTTATATAATATATATATATATATATATATATATATATATATATATATAAATTTTAACGACTATTGTTTTTGATCCCTGGGCACCTAAAGAAGAAAAAATAACATGGTCTCGGGCTTAACTCTTGCCATGAGACCTACGGTAATAGCTTCTTCCCTATGGGAAATTCGCTAAAATAAAAGGCATTACTATTTTTGCTTTAATACAAGGAACACAATAAGATGAATTAAACTTATTGTTCATATGATGAACAACACATATAGGACGATTCGGTCTCCAACCATAAGGGCTCAAACGCACTACAGCGGCGCGTCCGCGGCCAGGGACAGAACTGACGACATTCCCAATAACTCTGTTTGAATAATCTTCGAAAGTTAGATCATAATGAAGTGCATTTCTTTTACCCCTTCAATGAATCTCTTTGTATCGAAATCTAACATTATTAACTGAAATCTAATAAACATATTGACAAAAAATAAAACAGATGTACACAGATCGCTCTCTCAACAAGTTGGGTTGCAGGAGTAGTTTGCAACACTCCCATTCCCATTGTACGCCAGTTTTGGACCAAAAACCAGCCCCTGTCGTTGCGGTAGCCGCCGTGGCTAGAACTCTAGACTGTGGCCGCTGCGACTTGGAAGCGGTCAGCGGCGTGAATTGTCTTAGTGCGTGCCGCTTCCGGCCGCTCCATATGATTCAATGTTAAATTTGGCCGCCAGCGGATAGTCGATGACATGGCCGCGTCGTAGCCACTGTAGTGCGTTTGAGCCTTAAGCCAGCCGCGCCAATAACCTAGTACACTTAGCCTAAAATATGGTGTGGGGGATAGCATGACGGTCTCCGTCAATTTTTCCGTCTTTTAAAAAGTAGCATAAATAAAATTATATTTTTATAACATTCTTATTCAAATTTAAAAAATCTGGATGTGAATGGTTCGGTCAATTAATGCATATTTTCTAATAAGGCTATTAACTTGGTAAATGCAGACTTTTCTTGAATAATTTATCTGCAGGTAGGAGGTAAAGGCATAGTCCTACTTTTGAGATTACATAAATTGTACGAACACAAGGGGAGTCCTGTACAGTACATCGCACTAAGCTTTTGACACAAAGACGAACGAACCACTTTGCACCTATCTGCCCTCCAGACCTTAAAGCGATTATCTTTACATTCAGTGACAAAGGCTACATTCAGGCTTTTCTCTACCACATCACACTATGTTTTTACGTTACGTCCGTACCACGTTTTTAGCACACTTCCACTAAGAAATAGAGAGATCAACCGTGATTATTGCGATAAAGTCTAGTCCCGAGACCAAGATTTTTCGTTTTGTGGTACCCAGGTGGAAAGTCGTATAAATACGATATAGTTGTATAAAAAACTCCAACCTCGATTACTTTTAGCTCAGTAAATGTGCAATTTTTCAATCAAGCTCAATCAATCAAACCAGGGTGACATTAAAAAATTGGTTGTACTCCAACATAAGGTCTTTGGATGTTTTTACATATTACCAAAATACAGTTTACATTTTAGTAGCCCTACCACTAATGGAATAAAGTAAAAAACCTGGCCTTAATATATGCCTGCCAATAATTTCTGCGGGGCTAGACGGGGGTTTTGTAACCATTGCAGGAACAGCAGATTTCAAATCCTAGCAACGAATAGTTAAACTAGTATGGTGTTGTCTACTTCGTTTTCCTATAGCCATTAATTGTATTGTAAGATGCTAGAAAATGTTTTTGTTTAGATATACGTTTTGAACTAAAATGCAATGAATGGTATTCTTGGTTAAAGCAGCAATTATAAAGATCATAAAGATAATAAAGATCTCTTGAGCTATTTCTTATTATAATATTAAATAATTAATGCAATTCGAAATGGTAAAAATGTGTTCTATCGAGCTAAAAACACTTTGCGCGGTAATAACCGCGCAAAGATGATACTGGACAGATTCATAACTATACGAGTAATAACTCGTATAGCTATGAAAAATAGAGTACTCATTTAACAGTGTTACACTGCCACATATGAATAGATTGAAATACATTAACCTGTTAATATAGCTATGTTAATACCAAAAGTAACACAGACTTACAGTTTAACGATAACTTACACAAGTGGGTTTTATCAAACGTAAAGCGATTACTTGGAAAGACATCAGCAAAACAAAAGTGTTTAGTATTCATGTTAAAGCTTTGCGCTAGCATTCGGGATCTTCCACATTTGTCTACAACTTTAGGCAACTTTGTTGATATAAGAGACTTTGACTCGAGTAAGCGCTGGCGTTAACCTTTGTGCACATTAGTTAAAAGTAAACTGTTCGTCAAGAGATGAGGCATCCACGTTGTGCACATGAAAATGTTCTGCGGCTCATGGAACATGTGCATTGTTTCACATGATACTATGGTCTATAAAGTGTACATTTAAGTACTTTATATATATAAGTATTTTTTAAATATTTAAGAAGATACAAAAGTTAAATAATATATGTATAGGCCATATGAAAACCCAATTGTTAATTGTTAGACATCCGCGGTGGACACCCGGAACCGGTAGTCGCACTCAGCGTTTTGATCATTAAGACTGCAAGGGGGACTGACCGGATACTGACCGGATGTTCGACCAAGGCCAGACCGAATCACGACAAAACAAAAATGCGGACCAAGCTCTTGAACGGTTGGTCACTATTCCAAATTGAAGGGGGAGAAAGAGAACTTTTTGGAAGGAAAACGAAGAGGCAGGGAGTGTGGAAGGAACCCTGGTGAGAAAAGGACTGGATTGGGGTTGGACCGAATAGCTCCCCGTTATATCCAGATCCATCATCGGACTTCCCGACTTCCATCCGTTGCAGCATCGAGGACCTGGGAAGAGGCCAAGGACGAGCGGCGGGAGCGGATCCCAACACCACCGGTAGAAGACCACTCTACGTTCGTCGAGACCAACCTCACCTTCCTCAAAGAGAAATATTCTGACTTTATAAAAGGTTGGCTTTTCATCATTTGATAAAATCCTCACCTGCCAAACGAGTCAAAAACACTATCACAGTGTCCAGACTTTACAGGTCTCATAACTCATAACTTTTTCAGTTGAGTTCAATTGTTTAAACAGCAAGGGTATAAACTCACGTATTTTAGCGAATTTCCCGTTGGGAAGAAGCTATTACCATCTCACATGTGAAAAATGGTAAGACTGCACGGGACCATGTTACTTTTTCGCTTTTAGGTGGCCAAAAGCCAAAAACAATTGTCCCTTATATATATATATATATATAAATTGTTGTATTACGTCATTCGACACATTTCTACAATTTGTTAGATACGTGTATTCCTACATTCGCCCAGGTTTTTTGAGTTTTTCATAAGTAATTAGAAAAATTTTAAATTTTTCTTTCATCATTATAATCAGCTGAAAAAATACACTATTTATTTCTTTAAAGTTGTGCTCTATTCCCAACGGTTACCAAGATATTTAAAAATATAAACACAGTACGTTGTATTTTGGGGATCCAATGTTAATCTTATGGAGGATAAGGAAAAATGATTATTTCACTTATCAATCTATATTTTTGGATGAGACTTGATATTTATCTTCATGTGGTTAAGATCCATCTATTTATGCTTAAAAATAATAGTTTATGTATTTATCATGGCAGCTAACTTGCAAACTCTTTTCCCACGTTAATCATACGGAGAATAGGAAAACTCCTTTATTTATGGACAGATGTTGATGAAATTTGCTATAAATCGTCAAAATAAAAATTATTTATGCTAGAAATTCCTACTTTCAGCGTTCCTTACAGCAGAAAACCTGGGTAACTCTTTCCCATGTTAATCTTAAGGAGAAGAGGCTAATAACTCTCATATTGTTTAATATTCAGAAAAAGGAGCTCTGAAATTATTATATAAGTATATTGTTTAATAAGACAGAAGAATATTTAATTTATTTTAAAAACGGTAGGTAATGCCAAACACTACAGCCACAGAATTCATGTCCACTTATCTCCAGACATCATTGTTTCGATGTCCTATTTTTCACTGTTTCTTATCGCTCACGACGAGTAGGCTACCTGGTCGAAGTAGTCACTCTGTCCTTATGGTCTTAGTACCGGCCACCTCATTTATTTCTCATTACCTCAAGTAAACGTTTTATTTGTTTTATCCTACATTCTATATTTTAACTAGTGTCCAGTCTCTTTTAATTTAACAAAGTTCAAGTTTTATTTTATTTGCATTCATTAAACTAAAAAACCCTAATCAAGAAGCTAGTGTCATGTGCGGTATCGCGACTTCCGCGTACCTTCGAAGTGGCCACAACTATTAAAAGACTTTGCGTGCGAAGATCAAAAGAGAAGAGAAATTCAACACCAAGAACCATGCCTGAAGTGAGATGCCAGCGTCATTCGTGTGTTGGGATCCATTGCGTCCTTGTCCACTCACGTCCGAACTGGAGTTTGTAAGGTATATGTTCCAATATCAATCAGTTTATTCTACACATTCATTATTGTCCTTGCGGACTGGTCCTTCCCTATAGATTATTTCATTTATGATTAAAATTTAATATTAATTCCCCAACACATATATATCGACCGGCATTGATAAAACTTGTCACATATTATTATTATATTAGTGATTTGGAAATTCGATTAGTACACAGGTCTGCTGCGACGGGGTTATTTATATCGTATTACATAAAACACAAAGCATTAGGGCTAATTTATAAAAAATAACTTTAAAAATATATGGAAATTAACTATACCAGCATTTGGATCATGTTCCGCCCAGTTTAAGCAGTTAAAAATAACTGTTATAAAATGTACGAGAACAATATTTTTTACAACATACTAAAAAAAGAATATTGCGAAACAGAGATGCATATAAATACAGGTACCGTACACAGGTGGTATGTGATTACGTAGTTACATGTTCACGATCTAGTTAAAATAAATTAGTGTTCATAAGATAAAACTTAAAATAAATTGTAAATTGTAAACAAATTAAAGTAGGAGAAATTATTGACATATCTAGTATAAATGCGATTGTTGAGTTTGCGGTGACAGCAACGATCAATGAAGATGCATAAAATTAGCCAGTTAGTCTATGATTAGAGAACATCTAGTGTTTGTTGTGCTCGTCTACTTTGTATGATCTCCGCATCAATCAATATCAGAGGAACGTCACATGATTTAACGATACTAATGTAGCACACTATAATGGTTTGTGTCATACTTGATACGTATAAAGAAACGTGCAATGGTTTATAGAAATTTGAAGAAAACTAGGAATAACAAATCGTAAATTTTGATATCCCAGTACAGGTAAATCACCGGAACTGGGAAATTTTATAGAGCTGCATTGTCCCAAACACCAATTCCATATCTCATCACAGATTCAAATAACGACCCTACGCAGTTACTAACGACGGCATTTATTTGGGATATTTTAAGACTAAAATGTTTGTCTTTTGGCGAATTTCCCACACGGAAGAAGCTATTACCGTAGGTCTCATGGCAGTACCTAAGCCTGGGAAAATGTTATTTTATCGTTTTTAGGTGGCCAGAGACCTAAAACAATAGTCGTTAAAATTTATGCATACATACATATACATGGTGTTCATTAAAGTCGGGGACAAACTTCGAGGGGTGATAGAACTCATAAAAATAAACAAAAAATTACCTATAACCATTTGTCGAAAAATCCTTCGTTTAGCCACTAGCCACCATTTTGTATTTTTTACGAAAAAACGTTATATATCAAGAACTATTTAGGATACAGAAACCAAACTTTGCACACATATTTATTGATCAAAGGGGAAAATATATTTTCAAAGAATCATTTTATTTGCTTTTATATTTTCAAAGTGGCGGTAGTTAAAAATCATTTAATTGAAATAACAAAAAACCCATAAGCTTTATAACATTTTTATACGATACAAAAAATATTGCAATTTCAATTTCAAATCAATCGGTATTTTGGTGAACGAAATCCGTTCACAGTTAACCGAGAAAATGCACTTTTGATGTTAGAATACAGGGCCCGTGCGCCACCGCGGAGCGGCTGTGGCTAAGAAGCAGAGTTCAGCTGGCACAACGCGGCTTCTTTACCACGGCCGCGTCGCGTTGGCGCGTGGGCCCTGTAATGTAACATTTAACCTGATCCGATTTTTTCCCGACCCATCCAGTGCAACTTGTTCGAGATTTCGGATATATTGGTGCCTTCCCAGCTTTCGGGGAAGAGGAACTTACCACTGCTGTCCAATCCATCCGTACTAGAAGAGCGCCTGGCTCTGATGGCATTCCTTGGAGATTCTTAAGCTCGTCACAGAGATAAATCCAAGGCTTCTCTAAAACATAATCAATACATGTTTATCTGACGGGTTTTCCATTCTAAATGGGAAATGACTCGCCTCATTCTGATCCTCAAGACCAAGGCTGCACCGGGGACTCCCTCTAACTTTTGCCCCCTGTGTATGCCTGTGTATTGTGGGTAAGGTAATGGAGAAACTCAACCGTGTTAGACTGACCGAAGCATATGTCTCTGCGGGTGATTTGTCCCCTGATTCCAGGTGCATGGATTCCGACCCACCATTGTCGTCATCCAGAAGGCAGGGCGGAGGGCGGAGGGCGGAGTACACAATCATCGGTTCTCCTCGTTACGCTTGACGAACAAGAACACTTTTAACTCCGTCAGGTGAAGCGATAAGCTCTGTGTGTTTGAACACACGTGTCACGTACCTCCCTACCTCCTGAAAGTCATTGAGATGTATCTGACGGATCGCGTGATGCTGTACGAAACTATTGAAGGTCAGCGGCGAGTCTCCAACACTTTTGGGGCCCGATCTCAACACTTTGTATTAAGGGTGCTTGCTGTGAGTCTACATACCAGATGAATGTTTTCTCGTTGGCTATGCTGATGATGTCGCTGCCTTAGTAGCATCAAGAACCGTCGAGCAGGCTAAACTCAAGCTTGGCTTGGTTATGACCAGAGTCAATGGGTCTTTTACTGGCACTAACGAAGAAAACGATTCCAACCGAGATTCCTCTGTAGATAGGAGACAGAAATCTCTAAACGAAACCTGCTGCTAAATACCTTGGAGTCATGGTTGACAACAAGCTGTCTTTCGGTGAGCAGGTGAGGCAATCCGCTGACAAAGCCGCCAAGGCAGTTGCAGCTCTGGTCAGGCTGTTACCCATCGTTGGTGTCCCGCGTCCCTGCAAGCGCCGCTTGTTGATGTTGTCCGTGCAGTCGGTTCTTCTCTATGGAGCTGAGGTCTGGGCCCATGCCCTGGAACGACTTGTCCATCGTGAACGGCTTTCCCGAGTCCAGCGACGGGTTCTAATGCCTATCGCAGGTCTCCAAACCAGTGTTAATGGTTATCGCTGGTGCTATCCCTATCTACCATATTACAAGGGAGAGACAAGATCCATCGCTGCGGTACCGCGGCAGGCAGAGAGCGTGATGGTAGCTTTCATCATTGGTAATGCGAATTGGAGGCAGAATCGAGGGGGACGTTGGACCCACGGACTAATTTGGTGGTAAGGCAGCACGGAGAGGCCATTTTTTTCGTGTCACAATTATTTTCAGGGCATGGGTACTTTCGCTCCTATCTGCACAAGATAGGCAAAGTAGGAGGATGTACATGTCTGTACTGTCCTGGCATTGCAGACACGGCACGGCACACTTTTTTAGTGTGACAGATGGATTACACAGCGAGTGTCACTCTTTGCGTGGATCGGTCTAGGTGACTAGATCCATCGTGACATCGTCCAAGCTATGCTCCAGGGAGACTTTGTTAAGCACTATGTTCAATCCATACTTCGGGCGAAACAGGTCGATATCGATCGTTCCCTTTTCTCTGTGAATACTCTCTACTTAAGGAAAGCTCTAGTGTCGTAACAATCAAAAGGCCTAGCCCAAAGTAACGTGAAAAAAGTTCCAGGCTAGTCGTAGGATATGAGGGGGAGGATTTAGAGAGTGCGAGTCCCACCCACACTACCGGGTCCCTGTGGTGTGCATTACCATTACCTCCTCCTCCCCACAAAAAAAACTATCGGTTATGTTCAAAATATAGAGGTTTTTGTGTAGATAAGTGGAGTATCATTCTATCAAGAAAATCAGTCTCATTTATCAACCGTTTAATAATTCAGTATATAGTATCCAATCTTGCTTTCTCTTGACTGTTAGAAAAGACTGAAACTAATTTAAAGAACAATATTGGAACATTTATCGAACCATTTGCACATAAAAAAGATAAATTACATATATTTCAATGAGTTTTTTTAGCGATTATACTAAATAAATAAATAATACACAATAGTGACTTCTATTCCCATTGCAGCGATTCAACAATAAACATAATTTAAGTAAGTTAGTTGCCATTGAGTTTTAGTTAACATTTTCGACAAACAGGTTTATCTTTGATTATTGTTTATTGTGTGTATAACGATGTTTCGTGTATATATATACGAAATAAATAATGCTAGAATACCCTTTTATTTTCATTTTTAATATTCTGACACGTGTATCTGGGATTACTCCATGGTCACAGTATTTATTTAACCTTAAAAGCCAAATATATCTAAACAGTGTAGTATTATATATATAATACGAGTGTGTGTCAAACAAAGGGGTAGTTCAGTACAGAGTAATAAAGGATAAGTAATCAAGAGTGAAATGTGCAGCGGAGTAAGTGCCTCCGGCCATTAAGCCATGGTCGTGGGCTGTTGCTTCTGCCATTAAACCAAACATTCCAAACTCATCAAAGGGTTGGTATAACACAGAGTAATAAAAGAGAAATGTCTAGGAGGATAACGTGCCGCCGACTACGTGCCTCTGGCCATTACGCCGTTGTCATGAGCTCTAGCCTAACCTAACCTAACTCCTGCCCTTAAACCAAACATTCCAGACTCGTCAAAGGGATGATTTAGCACAGAGTAATGAAGGATAAATGTCTAGAAGCGTAATGCGCAGCTAATAAGTGCCTTCGGCCATTTTACCATGATCGTGGGCTGCTGCTCCTGCCTTTAAAACAATATCTCATTATTCTCATGTGGTTTAAACATATTAACTCAGAAATACACATATAACTGTACACCTTTCCTAATCATGTTCGAAAATTAATACAAAACTTTGAGATTTTATGCTTAAGCACATCTGATTGGAGTAATATCATAAATTATGATTGTAGAGTTAAATAAAATTAGTTTTCTTAATGTTAACTTGACTTACAACAAATTACTCGTAAACATAAATTATGAAGTATTTCTTTTTTGTTTATAAAAGGCAATCAACCATGATTCAATATAAAGCCAAACTCAATATTGATAAAGCTGATATTTTGTTTGGAGACATCTTTGTTTTCTCTCAGTTTGGCATTTGTTGTGACAGTTTGTTATTTTCCCAATCACGTAAATGTGTAGTACAATGTTATATTCTAGTGAATATTTAAATGTGAGTTTAGTATTTATAAAAATACTGTTCAATGTAACTGCATGATACAATTTACATAAACTTATTGTTAGATTGTTATACAGGACAACAATTAGGTTTAAGTCTATAAAGGACTTAACAAATTTGAAAACGAAAAGCGATATCAAAACAATATTTAGCATACGATTACTGGTAACTCGGAACGGGTACGGTCCTCGGGAAGTATGTTGAAAATCGTAAAGGTAAGCATAGGTTTATATTACCATCAAAATAAGGGTCTAGTTGAACAAAAAACAATGCTGCAAAACTGAACTTAAAAGGATAATGAACAATTAAAGCGGTTTAAAAATGGTATGTTATAAACTTCAAAGCAACGCCATTTGGTCTTTGATCGACTTTTGAGATGCTGTTTCATTGTTCAATTACTATCCATTCTAGCCCATACTTCACCCTAGGATCTTTCCAGCAACTCCCTATCGATCAATTCGATCGATCTATCTATCGATCTATTAGGCGCTAGGTAAAATTCCTGTTTAATTTAATTTGGTACCAAATTGTCAAACAGTTCATACATGATAAATTTTATTTTTACTTTCTCCCTTTATACATAGATTAGTATATGGAGAAAGTATTATTTTCGTCAAAATTTTCGAATTTGAGTTGAGAGTGGATTTATCCGTTTTGGGGTCCTTTGAATCCAAAAAGTGGATGTCGTCGTAATGTCTATCTGTCCGGGTGTGTGTGTTTCTTTTTTTAATTTTTTGTGTGTGTGAAGTTTTCATTTTTAAAAGTAGTTCACCCCTAAAAACCCTAAAAAAACAAGAAAAATCGAAATTTCTCAAAAATAGCTCTAACGATTTGTTTATACGTTGATAGTGTATAGTGCACAGAGTACCATATAGTGTGACACCACCCGCATGTCTGTAAACATCACGGTTCCAAAGTTATGGGGTTTTTAAATGTAGATTTTTTAAATAAAACAAAAATAATTGTACATTATTATAAGAAAAAGACACGCATTTTCTCTTAGGTGAATAGTAAGGAACACAGAGCAATAGATATTCATAAATTTTACATTACAAAACATCACTTAACATAAATATATCTCATAAACACAAAAAATACATAAACTAAATCACTGTTACTTTATTTTCACCAGTACAGGAAAAGTAAAGTGCGTCGTATACTTTAGGTAAGATGTATACAGGTAAGAGTTTAGGACTGAGTATATTACATTACCCACTCATACAGATATATGAGCATTTAATAATATCACAAGCAAAGAGGATTAAAACGTAGGATGTAAGTCGTTATATGGTTTAAATCTCTGTCACATTATAGGAATGATAAATACAACTTTTATAACGTAAATGTGTAAAATGTGAGATGTTCAGCTTTTTCAAGTCCTTAATATTTTCTAATTGTTTAAACTAGATTTATTTGCCTTGTCAAAGAATGAAATATTTTTATATGAAAGGAAATTATTAGCCATTCGAAAGAGACCATATGATACGAGCCTGCAGGAAATGATCTCTAAAAACCAATTTACGATCTTGGGTTCAGCGTTAAAAAGTAAAATAATATTTAGACCGTGGCTAAAAAATGGTTCTCTATCTCGGGTTTAGCGTTAGATCGGGACTAAAGATAATCTCGGGCTAAATGGGACAGGGATTAACTAGAGCTTAAAGAATTAGGTTTGCGCGTCCACATCAATTTAGGCTAGAACTAAAAAAGATAACCCTGTAGGGGTTATAGTTCAAGTTCAAGTTCAGCCATTAAAAAATTGTCCAGCTTTAAACATAAGCAATAGTTTTCTTCAAATTTGACCCGGCTGGGGGCAGGTTTATATCGGTAAAGTTAAAGTCTAACTTTATTGACGCGATTGTCCCGGCTGGGGGCAGATTTACATCGGAGAAGTTGGAGTCTAACTTTATTGACGCGATTGACCCGGCTGGGGGCAGATTACATCGGAGAAGTTGGAGTCTAACTTTATTGACGCGATTGTCCCGGCTGGGGGCAGATTTACATCGGAGAAGTTGGAGTCTAACTTTATTGACACGATTGTCCCGGCTGGGGGCAGGTTTACATCGGAGAAGTTGGAGTCTAACTTTATTGACGCGATTGTCCCGGCTGGGGGCAGGTTTACATCGGAGAAGTTGGAGTCTAACTTTATTGACGCGATTGTCCCGGCTGGGGGCAGATTTACATCGGAGAAGTTGGAGTCTAACTTTATTGACGCGATTGACCCGGCTGGGGGCAGGTTTACATCGGAGAAGTTGGAGTCTAACTTTATTGACGCGATTGTCCCGGCTGGGGGCAGATTTACATCGGAGAAGTTGGAGTCTAACTTTATTGACGCGATTGACCCGGCTGGGGGCAGGTTTACATCGGAGAAGTTGGAGTCTAACTTTATTGACGCGATTGTCCCGGCTGGGGGCAGGTTTACATCGGAGAAGTTGGAGTCTAACTTTATTGACGCGATTGTCCCGGCTGGGGGCAGGTTTACATCGGAGAAGTTGGAGTCTAACTTTATTGACGCGATTGTCCCGGCTGGGGGCAGGTTTACATCGGAGAAGTTGGAGTCTAACTTTATTGACGCGATTGTCCCGGCTGGGGGCAGGTTTACATCGGAGAAGTTGGAGTCTAGCTTAATTGACGCAATTGTCCCGGCTGAAGGCAGATTTACATCGGAGGAGTTGAAGTCTAACTATATTGACGCGATTGTCCCGGCTGAGGGTAGATTTACGTAGGTGAAGTTGGAGTCTAACTTTATTGACGCGATTGTCCCGGCTGAGGGCAGATTTACATCGGAGAAGTTGGAGTCTAACTTTATTGACGCGATTGTCCCGGCTGGGGGCAGGTTTACATCGGAGAAGTTGGAGTCTAACTTTATTGACGCGATTGTCCCGGCTGGGGGCAGGTTTACATCGGAGAAGTTGGAGTCTAACTTTATTGACGCGATTGTCCCGGCTGGGGGCAGGTTTACATCGGAGAAGTTGGAGTCTAACTTTATTGACGCGATTGTCCCGGCTGGGGGCAGGTTTACATCGGAGAAGTTGGAGTCTAACTTTATTGACGCGATTGTCCCGGCTGAGGGCAGATTTACATCGGAGAAGTTGGAGTCTAACTTTATTGACGCGATTGTCCTGGGTATAAATAAAAGTATAAATAATTAAACTTTATCATCATATATCTTCATCACAGTTCTTAAACTAAAATGCTAATGATAGCGGACTTGATTCCCTTTCGGAACTAGGGGAAAAATAGTTTTGGCAACGGTTAGTTTACCAGCAAAAGACGAGAGTAGTTAATTTTTATCATGTTCATGAAATCATGTTTCTTGAGTTTTACCTAATGTTACTTTTTACAAACGTTCTCTACTCAACATTATAATAATGAAGGTGTTCTAATAATAAGCTCATGTTTACCAACACCAAGCCGAGCGTGATGGTCTACCTTACACTAACTACACGACCAAACAGTCAGTTCCAGCCATTGCTGTTGTCTAACAGAAGACGTAAGTTATCGAACGTGCTGCAAGTTCACTGATAACAGTATGTTTGTTTTGGAATGATCTATATAAATATTTTACAAATTCAACTCTCGTTCTTAGTTGGATATTTGGAATCTAGACGTCATATAAATAAGTAGAAAGGTGGTATCGAACGGTGCAATACCAGCTTTACTATACAGTAGTTTGGATATTTGGAATCTAGACGTCATATAAATAAGTAGAAAGGTGGTATCGAACGGTGCAATACCAGCTTTACTATACAGTAGTTTGGATATTTGGAATCTAGACGTCATATAAATAAGTAGAAAGGTGGTATCGAACGGTGCAATACCAGCTTTACTATACAGTGGTTTGGATATTTGGAATCTAGACGTCATATAAATAAGTAGAAAGGTGGTATCGAACGGTACAATACCAGCTTTACTATACAGTAGTTTGGATATTTGGAATCTAGACGTCATATAAATAAGTAGAAAGGTGGTATCGAACGGTGCAATACCAGCTTTACTATACAGTAGTTTGGATATTTGGAATCTAGACGTCATATAAATAAGTAGAAAGGTGGTATCGAACGGTGCAATACCAGCTTTACTATACAGTAGTTTGGATATTTGGAATCTAGACGTCATATAAATAAGTAGAAAGGTGGTATCGAACGGTGCAATACCAGCTTTACTATACAGTAGTTTGGATATTTGGAATCTAGACGTCATATAAATAAGTAGAAAGGTGGTATCGAACGGTGCAATACCAGCTTTACTATACAGTAGTTTGGATATTTGGAATCTAGACGTCATATAAATAAGTAGAAAGGTGGTATCGAACGGTGCAATACCAGCTTTACTATACAGTAGTTTGGATATTTGGAATCTAGACGTCATATGCATTTTGGATCCCACTTAAACACAGGGGCTTTATTAAAAAAACCAAGTTATTAAATCAGCTACGTCATTTAGTCAAATCAGTCGGTGAAAACTATTGCTAGTTTTCAATATATGCCTTTGTTTAATCTGCCTTATAACCAAGTTGAATAAAAACATTTTTAAATATATTTCAACCATGTTACAGCCATAAATTGAAATTTCATTAATTGATATTTCAATATTAAAGTTTTATGCCAACGTTTTAAATGAACTAGGTTGATTATGAACCGGTGGATGAATGAGAAGCAGAGGGAGACACAGTTTTAAACTTTATAGTGTCCATATATTGTTTCTTACTTGAAGTCAAAAACTAAATAATTCTTATCACTGCAATATTTTATTATTATTTCTTAATTTTAAAAAGCCTTTTTATGTATAGCTCAAACAAGTTATTTTGATATAATTTAAATCCTATTGAGATAAAATTTCTAAAAATACAGGATTCCTCTTCGTTATAAAAATAGGGTAAAAAATTAAAACACAATTATTCTAAAACAATTCAACGATTAAACTATAATGAATATATTACATATTCGCTTCTCAATAATATTAAAAAGCTATTAGTAAAGTATGTATAAAATTCAAACGTATATTACCACGCCTTAACTGTAAAGGGTGCCTTTGAGAGTAATCAGATGAACTCAATGAATAGAGGATGCAGAAGTAATCTGAGAAGATTGAGTTTTATATAACCGGATTTGGTCGCAAACCGCCACAGATCCCTAGGAAGTAAACAGGGTACCATGTGCTGTCCTTGGCTTTTAAAGCGAAAAAGGTTTCTATCCCAGCAAGATTTAAGTTACGGCATAGCTTACCGAAACTGAAACACCAGGTGAAATATTAGGTTATCACTCAATATAAGATATATAAGATACTGTTTATCAATGACTAGCCAAAGTACCCGTTCTTCGCACGGGCAAAAAAGGCTGAGAGGTGTTTCGAACTAATAATTCACTAATTTCGATCCAGCAGTTTATGTGTAAAAATTAACTTTATATCTTTTTCTTCCCGAACTGTCAAAATGTAAAGTAAACGGATGTTGACATTAAAAACTGTAAACATTGAATCCCAAATTTCAAAATTTCATTAATTTTAAACTTTTTAAATATAAGCTACATACTGTGTCAAAGTTGATGTTGTATGTTAGGCGCAGAACTTTTAAATACTATTAACTATTTTTAAATAGTTTGTTTTATAACAGTTTAAACTATTTTTAAATAGTAACATAAATATAAATGATATCTTATTGAATAGTTAACTTTATAAATATCTTAACCTTGATTAAATGACAATGAATATAATCAGGAAATCTTGAAATGAAATAATCAGGATTATTTGGGAAGAGTTAGAATTTGTGACCGACGTGGATCACTACACGGATCGCTATTGGCAGAGCTAACCGCAGCCTGGCGCCGCAAAACAATCAACTTAACTGGTTGATTGTACCTTTGTTTACAGGTAATTTTGCAGATCAATTCCACCAGTTTTTTTTTACTTTCCCCCTCGTACATAGTATATGGAGAAGGTATTGTTTTCGTCAAAATTTGCAAATTTGAGGGTGGATATATCCGTTTTGGGGTCCCCTGAATCCAAAAAGTGGGTTTGGACGTGATGTCTGTCCTTCCGTCCGTGTGTGTGTGTGTGCGTGTGCGTGTGCGTGTGCGTGTGCGTGTGCGTGTGCGTGTGCGTGTGCGTGTGCGTGTGCGTGTGCGTGTGTGTGTGTGTGTGTGTGTGTGTGTGTGTGTGTGTGTGTGTGTGTGTGTGTGTGTGTGTGTGTGTGTGTGTGTGTGTGTGTGTGTGTGTGTGTGTGTGTGTGTGTGATTTTGAATGTGGGAGGGCCACAGCCTACCCCGTTGGTCCGATTTAAATTAAATTTGGCATGGATGTGTATACTCAGTGTATCTCCAGGCATTTTTAATTTTTTTGAATTTTTGATTTTTTAGGGCAGTTAACCCCCCAAAAAACCCTTAAAACCGTGAAAATCCAATTAACTAACTTATCCAATTAATATAACTTTGTCTCTCTTATTTTTTCAGAAATGGGATGATTATTTTTTATACAATAAATTATTAAAAGTTATTTAGATAAACTTTGAAGAACATGATAGTTTTATTACAGATTGTCGTTTTTAAATTTACTTCTGTGAGAAAGTATGTGTCAGTCCACTGCTACCGTTTATTTTAAATTGAGATGAATACTTTAACACAGAGGATGAGAATTTACTTCATTGATTCTGTATTGCTCCTATTAAAGGTTTTATTCGTGTAATGTTTGGCAAGACGACACCTGGTCTGAATCCAGCGTATCAATCTGTGTTTTTATCAATATCTATGTAACAGCTAGTACATCGTTGGTTATCCCTATTTTATAGACATCGCCCAATAAATATGTAGTCATTTTAAAATTATGTTATACTAAAAAAACGCTTCAAGAAAGTATTTATTGCATTTTGGATTATTGTTAAAAACACAACTACCCTGTGCTAAGCAAAACATTGGAGTCGACCTCCCTGCCCATAACAAAGACATTTATGGTAGACGTATTTGTGGTTAGTTTTACTACATGGATTAAATTTGAATGCAGTTCCTACGCCTTTTATAAAATTTTACTTTTCGCACAATGGTTACGGTAATTTTTAAAAAATCAGGTATGCGGGATTAGGTTTTTTTCAAAAGAATCTTACAGTACAGACATAACCTTCTCTTAAGGTTTTGTAATAGCATAGAAATTAAAAAATTATTGTATTAACTGTGGAAACTATGTTAGACCACGGACATGTCCGAGGGGAATGATTTCCTCTAAACCGCTTTCCTTATAACCTTATGACGTCACTAACCACATTACGTCACTTCAGTTAAAAACTTTTGGTCTGACAGATTTCTTATACAGCCCCCAGAAGGGATTTTAACACATCTATGTTAAAATCGTATTTTCATAAAACAAAACATAATCTTATAGTTTTATAACAATTTTTATCTACGACCATTGCAAAAAGTACCAACAAAGATACTGAAAGTAATATCATTAAGAGGCTCATTGTTAAACTGAAATTGAAACCCGTTGCATTGTGAGCTCATAACGATACAAATTTTTCATAACAATATAGGTTCTAGACCAGTCAGAACTCAGCATTTGACGAAAGTAATGTTATTATGGATTTAAATAAATTTAAAATTAGCTGTTCATAAAGATGGTTCTTCTAATAGCTAACCTCATGAGACTTTTGAGAGCTGTTAGAAGTTCAATTTAACTCCGGAGGAAATAAATGCAAAAGCTAATAATGTGATTAGTAGTCTACTACCTGCGAAATCTAAAAATTCTAAAAAACGGCCAACTGCTGATAACGACTCAACGACTCGACAGCAACAGCAACCAGAGGTGCACGACGCGTCGTAGGTAAATTAAATATACAACTCTTGTTTTTAAAACTTGATTGTACATGCCTTAAAGCCACTCGTGAGATACAACTTACATCTTACTCGTGACTTTAAGGCATTCATAATACAATTGTTACATAAATTACTACTAACATTTGAATAATATTTAATTTAATTGTTGTGTGTTGCGAGTTCATAGTTTTATTTTGGAACTGCTTAAAAAAAATTAACTGCAGTTTTATTGAAGCCATTCAATGTTTTGATTTGATGATAAATTCAAATTTTAAATAAAACCGAAAATTGTTTAGCTAAAAGGTAACCGTAGAAACGCTATCCGTAGTTTTACATCATGAAAGAAATACAACTAATTCAAGAATATTAATTAATGTGAGATGTGAGACTTTTCAAGAGGGTGACTGAGTCTTTTCAATCTAATAGCATCTACCGATACGTAAATTTGATTAAAATGTTTTTAACAATTTATATGCCAAACGCTCCCATTCTAATAAATATAAATATGTCTCGTTTTTAGTAATTTACTATAATGGTAATTTTACAACATAATTAAATTTTAAAAGTCTGTGAAGCCAATTTATATTTTGATTACAACAAAAAATAATTTAAACTTTGCTCACGAAAATACTCGTTTTTTTCTACAAAACTATAATATTATGTTAATATTTTTTTTTAATTAGCTGTTAAAACAGGTTGAGTAATAAATGGCGTGAACAGAAAAATGATTCATATAAAAATGTGCAGCTTTCTATAGTAAATTAGTTTACAAAAGGTAAAATATCTTAATTCTATTTGCTCATATAATTTTATAGACGGATATGAAGAATTTGCGTTTATTTTCATTCTATAGCACCGTTGGTTATACATTCTTTGTTAATTGAATTCTTTCTTAATTTTAACAGTTTTTATCATTCATGCTACATGAGAGATACGTTAAATTTATTCTTTTATTAAAATAAATGTTATTATGATTTATTTGGTTAAAACCCAGAGAAATCTGAATAATAAAACCATAAGATCAGAATTCTTCTAGATTATTTCCAAACTTTATAGAGATAAGCTATCCATAAAGCGGATTATTTCCAGATGAAGTTTTTGAACGATGAACCAATTATCATAACATCAGAGGCGTTTCTAAATTGGTGAATAATTCAAGAATCATAAAGCTGAGTTTATAGCTTACAAGTGTTTCTCTTTAACTGTTTGAATTGTTCATGGGGTAAATAACGTATTATTACTAGTTAAATTTATAATTGAGAACTGATTGCATTTATTTTTGTGAATAAATCGATTCATATTAAATAAATAAACAAGGATCACAGAATAACTAAGTACTTTGGATTATCAATAAATAATCTAGTACTGATGAAATACTTTAGATGAAACTTTGGTTAAATAATTTTGAACACTGTTAAGACCTATGAGGTTGAGCGTTATGATCAAACCTAGTTTGACTCTTCAAAGTCAAGTGTTAATCACCTTCACATAACACCAAAGAAATAAGAACTTAAGACATATTTACGAGTAATTAAAAACAAAACATTATGGGTTATTCAAACGAATTCCACACATTCTGAAAACAAAATTTTATGACATAAATAAAATTAATGAATAATAATAGTAGTAAGGCTCATATATAGCTGACCAAAGTCCCTATCAGTTGCTGTGAATATCGAGAAACAAACAATTCAAACAATTAACTTGTACGATTGAGATTACAGGAAAAAATACTTGCCTTACGATATATTTTGAAACTTATGATAAAGCCCATGTGAAAGACGCATTTCACTTGAAATTTAATAAAGTAATAGTTAATGGAATTAAATTACTATCATTTTGTTTTCATATAGCTTCAAAACCTCACAAATAAAGTACAAAATTTTACATATGACTTAATTAATCCCAAAATATTTTTACAGTATAGGATTAAAATCTGAACGAATTTATAGCAACATACATCCCACCTTTGACCACAAATTGATCCTCATCACAAAATATGTGAATGATGTAAAATATTCCTAAATATGAAAATTTCAGAATTATTTACCACAATTGTTTTACAAGAATAAAACAGAAAATACCCCCGTCGCAGCAGACCTGCGTACTCAGCGAATTTCCAAATCAATAATTTAACATATGACAAGTTTTATAAAAATATATCTATAAACATGAGAATTATTTGCCTATTCTCCATAAGATTAACATAGGAATAAGTGTGCAGGTTAGCTGCTGTGAGGAACACTGAAAGACGTCATATTTACCATGAATATTTTTTATCTTAACATTTATACCAACTTTCATAAACATCTGTCCATAAATAAAGGAGTTTGCCTATTCCATATATGATTAATATGGGAAAAGAGTATGCAGATTTGCTGCCATCATAAACACATAAACTATGATTTTTAAGCATAAATAAATAGATCTCAACCACATGAAGCTAAATATCAAGTTATATCCAAAAATATTGATTAATATGGGAAATATTAATCTTTCCTTATCCTCCATATGATTAACATTGGAGTCCCACAATACAACGTACTGTGTTTAGATTTTTTAATATCGCGGTCCGTTGGAGATAGAGAAAAACTTTAAGAAACTTAAGTGTGTAGTTTTTTAAGCTGATTCCAGTGGTAAAATATAAAATTGGAAATTTTTAAAAATTACATGTGAAAAATGCAAAAAAACCCCATTTTGGAGTACAAAAACCCCCAAACTACCCGTTTCCATGGACCAATATGTCTGGTTTACGAACTCGTTCGAGCATTTGTAGGAATACACGTCTCTACCAAGTTTGGTCTCGATCGGACCATTTTTACGAGAGTTATCGTGCTAACAGACACACACACACTATATATATATATATATACATTTTAACGACTATTGTTTGAGACGAAAAAATAACTTGGTCCCGGGCTTAAGTCTTAACATGAGACCTACGGTAATAGCTTCTTCCCTATGGGAAATTCGCTAAAATGGCAATTGTTAATTGGGGGATTGGAACTTTTGAGAACTGGAATATGAGACGGAGAGGATAGAGTACTTACTTATATCTCGTATCAGCTCACCTGCAAAAATAAAAATCTGTGTGAGTCAACAAGCGGATACATTGTTTATTTAAGGATAACTAACATAAAATAACTTTTGTATATAATACCTTAACGTAATTTATTTCTGTTTGTATACCTAACCAAAATCAACTGTGTCAAAATGTTCATCAAATCAATTTTACACTACACACACTCTCCCGCCACTACACACTCCCCTTTTCTAAAAGTGATTTTGAAAGGAGGAACTTGCACACTTCCCTGGGGTTGAAGGTTAAGGTCGGGAGAAAGTAGGCACTAGCACCCTTCCCTGTGGGTGGAAGGGAGAGGTCAGGAGACAGGAGGCACTTGCACCCTCCCTGTGTTCGGAAGGGAGAGATCGGTATAAAAGAAGACACTTGCAACCTCCCCTATGGGTGAAAGGGAGAGGTCGTGAGAAAGGAGGCACTTCCACTGTGGGTGGAAGGGAGAGGTCGGGAGAAAGGAGGCACTTGCTACCTCCCCTGTGGGTGGAAGGGAGAGGTCGGGAGAAAGGAGGCACTAGTACCCTTCCCTGGGGGTGGAAGGGAGAGGTCGTGAGAAAGGAGGCACTTGCAACCTCCCCTGTGGGTGGAAGGGAGAGGTCGGGAGAAAGGAGGCACTTGCAACCTCCCCTGTGGGTGGAAGGCAGAGGTCGGAAGAAAGGAGGCACTTGCAACCTCCCCTGTGGGTGTAACGGAGAGGTCGGAAGAAGGGAGGCACTTGCTACCTCCCCTGTGGGTGGAAGGCAGAGGTCGGAAAAAGGAGGCACTAGTACCCTTCCCTGGGGGTGGAAGGGAGAGGTCGGGAGAAAGGAGGCACTTGCAACCTCCCCTGTGGGTGGAAGGCAGAGGTCGGAAGAAAGGAGGCACTAGTACCCTCCCCTGTGGGTGGAAGGCAGAGGTCGGAAGAAAGGAGGCACTAGTACCCTTCCCTGGGGGTGGAAGGGAGAGGTCGGGAGAAAGGAGGCACTTGCAACCTCCCCTGTGGGTGGAAGGGAGAGGTCGGGAGAAAGGAGGCACTTGCAACCTCCCCTGTGGGTGGAAGGCAGAGGTCGGAAGAAAGGAGGCACTAGTACCCTTCCCTGGGGGTGGAAGGGAGAGGTCGGGAGAAAGGAGGCACTTGCTACCTCCCCTGTGGGTGGAAGGGAGAGGTCGGGAGAAAGGAGGCACTTGCAACCTCCCCTGAGGGGGGAAGGCAGAGGTCGGAAAAAAGGAGGCACTAGTACCCTTCCCTGGGGGTGGAAGGGAGAGGTCGGGAGAAAGGAGGCACTTGCTACCTCCCCTGTGGGTGGAAGGCAGAGGTCGGAAGAAAGGAGGCACTTTCAACCTCCCCTGTGGGTGTAAGGGAGAGGTCGGAAGAAGGGAGGCACTTGCTACCTCCCCTGTGGGTGGAAGGGTGTGGTCGGGAGAAAGGAGTTACTAGTACCCTCCCCTGGCGTTGGAAGGGAGAAGTCAAGAGAAACCAACAAATTTTGAGTTGTTTAAATTTGGTTTTTAATTTTATGTAATTTTAAATGCAAGCCAAAGCTTGCTACAAATATCCATTGAATATACGGTATACATTAAAAATTTACTTCCCTGTGGGAAATAGGTTAGATCATGGATAAGTCTAAAGGGAATAGTTTTAGTTCATCTAAACAGCTGTTCTTATTATTTAATATTAAATATTCAATACAATAAGTTTGGTAGTTTCTATGGAAACCTGTTACATGTTTTCTTTTGTGATAAGTGACACTGTTTTTAACCTGGATGAACAACTGGAAACAGCTCTAGCTCTTGAATAGGAAGTAACAATCCAGCTGAGTGAGCTTAAAACACACTCGTGTCATACAAGGGTAGGCTTACATACAATCGCCAACATCCCCCCCAGATCTAAGACATATCCATGTTAAAAAGGGATTGATTATTTCATTTACCTGAAGAATAACATTGGATATCCCCGGCAACATTTTGTGTTAACCGCTGGACCTTAAGTTTTAGTATCCTCTATAAGCACTATTTGCCAACCAATAAGTTAAAGCACCGTAATATTTGTTGTTTTTTTTAACTAGTTTTGTTAGTAATGAAAAAGATTTTTAAAATACATTGATTTTCTATAAGGTATAACATTTATACATTTGTCCATAATATTTGACAATAGAGAAGGGAGTGTCATTATCTTATTATAGTATAAACTAATTAAACTTTATTAAAACCTTTTATAACTACTGGAGGTAGTTTTAGAAGTAAACTAGAAATTAGGTTTAAGGGTAAAAATGGCTAGACATAACATACATAGGTGCTGCCTTGTACACAAGTTCATCATTATCACATCACCACCGTAAACACTGTTGTGTTGGTGGAGTCCCGAGCCCGGTAAATAGAAAGACATCAGCCCGATAACAACATTACTGTATTCAGGGAGCCCCAAACGGATATTGCCAATTTAAGCTCAAAAGCATTACATTCTTCTTATACTATAAAACAAACGTTAGATGATAAAGAAAACAAAGTCATTATCACACAATATATTCACTATGGGAAATGTCCAACACCAAAACTGATACATAAAAATGAAATTAAACAAAGTTCTGTGTTAATACAGTAGTGATAAAAATGAATCAATGAACACATTAATTGGTTAAAACGGTTTCAGTACGCTTCACACCTCCAATATTTAAAGCAAACCCAGGAACCATAAAATATTTGTGATCAACGAATGCACTTAGTTAAAATGTCAAAGATATGCAATATTTATGCTGCTTAACATTATAACTCATTTATTTTGAATGCAAATTAATGTTAAATTGCTTTAAAGTAATTGTAAATTTGTTATGCCAATACATGTTTTTGTTTGTCCCATCCGATTGATTTAGCTATGACTAACGTATATTAAAAATCATTACAAAGAGTGTTTCAAGCAGTTTTACATTGGCGGATTGTGGAAGTGGGAATGATGTTTTTAACTATCCTAGTACGTGTAAAATAATTTCCCCCAAGTTTCCAACTTAAGTTTAAATATTAAAGTTTTAAATCAAAGACTTGTTATTAATTATTTAGTGTGGATATAATACAATACGTGTTGAAAATAAATCATATTCGATGGAGTCAATATATTTTAGAGACGTTCGTTGAGGGGAGTATGAACGTCTTGAACCCACAATGCTAAGTTGGTGTCATGTTGCACATTACCTAATAGGCATAGAATCTTAGTTTGTTTTTATCTAAAAGAGAGACTTTTAACAAGTTCCTTGTTTAGTAACATTTTAATCATAGCAAAATAAAATATTTTACATAGTATTTTCAAATTTGTTGCATCTAGGTTTTGTAAGGAAAAATTGTATCCAAGCAACCTATACAATACGGCAATCAAAATATCCTTCAACATTGAGCTAGACTTTAGTATAACCAGTAAACCTTGAACAATTCATGGTTCTATCTCTATCATCTTTCAAAATTCACAACATCAAAGTCTTAAAATTTGTAATTTCGGGAAATCAATAAAATCGGAAAATTAGAGAAGCGTAACCTGATAACCTGGTAACTAATTGACTGTCCGCCAGGTTCAGGTTCATAGGTTGGATTATTATTATAATTGGGCAAAACTAAATCACAAAGATGATTCAAAGTTGGTTAGTGGTTACTTTTTGAAAAAAAGGTAGTTTCCAATAGTTTTTGTCCGTACAATTAGTGGTAGAAGAAATTGAATCAAACCGTAGGGCCTACGTGTAAGGTCGTGAATACTGTAACGTTTTTTATGCGATAATATTTTCTGTTATATGTCAATGGAAAGAGAACAGTTCAACTTACTGGTTTAAATAAAAATATTTTACGAGGAAAAATTAATTTTTAATTTTCGGTCTCCTACTTCAGTTTAACTTTTATGAGTATCCATCCACTCCTGGTTATTCTCCACCAGTGTTTTTTATAGAAATTTGTCGCATTTGATGACGTTAGTGAAGAAAGATATCATTTTGTACAACTTTTTAAATTGGCACAATTTATTTCAGTTTGACACACTTTTTAATTTTATCGCAATATTATTGTTTACTTTGTAGTTTTAATAAAACGAATAATTTTATTTAAGAGTAATTTAATTTTCCTATAAATATTAGTATAAATAAAATATAGCTTCGAAACAAGAAATAATGTAGTTGAGCTTATCACTAAAAAGACAAACAGAACCACTGACCCTGCCAATAATTACGACAAATCAGGAATACCCCAAATAAACTGTCCACGATGTGACATGTTTTCTATTAGACAAACCGCCCGAACATTCAAAACCAGATACAAAGATCATTTACAAACTCTCAATTAAAAAAACTACAAAATCATCAAATCAAATGTAGGTAAACATATGATAAAGAAACATCACAATTGCAAAAGTTTAGAAGAAAACCTTGATATAATTGAATTTGGAACAAAAAACAAAATTATACGTAAAAGAATAATTACACAATTATAAAAAATGCAAAACACAACCTAACAAATTATTAAATAAAACGAAAACCCATTCAAAAACATTATACTGTATTTGAAAAAATCATACACTACATCCCAAAGACTAGATGAACATCAGCTGCTGATAACATTTATTCACATTCAATCTTAATTTTATTATACTGTATGAGGTTAAGTGTACCATGTGAACATGGCCCTATCGTCTAAAACAAGATTTAAGATTGTCAAGATTTAATTAAAAGTCAAAAAAGGTACTGTGTTTAAAGTTTTTATTAACTTCGTAACAATATAACATTTTTACTGACTATTTTTTATCTATAGGCTCCTCAATACGATAAAGTAACATGGTATCGGGTTTAGGTCTTACTATGAGACGCTGTAATAGCTTATTTCCTTAAGCAGTCTTCCGTATCACGATGTGCAAACAAACAAAATAATAAATAATTTCCAAAGTCCTCCATTAATTCATTGGTAAAAACTACTGTTCACTGACAACGTTAATGGACATGATCGTTGTGTGATTGTTGAGAGAATGTTCAACATATGTTTTATAAAAACATGACATCACATACTTCAGACTGTAGTACAGTATAAAATATGAGAGCTCGCAATACTTTCAATGATTCGCCCTTTTAAAGGATAAGTGTACCGATGCCGAACTCCTTTTCATTATGTGGAGAGTTTAAAAGAAAAACAACTCTAGAGCATTATATATATTTTATTGAAGGAAACCAACCATAGCTTAAAATAAGCCAAATATAATATTGTTTCAGCTGTCGTTATTTTCGAAGAAACATCTTTGTTTTCCCTCGAATCATCCACTTATAATGTACATATATATATATATATATAGTTTTTAGATGGCAATACAGCTTTAATAGTAAATAGTTCAGTCATAGTTTGGAGCATAAAACATTATAACAATAAATTGACATAATTTGGATTTGTTACCTCAAATTAAATCATTTAAAACTAGTATGACAATAATACGCCTCTAAGAAGAATTATTGCCTTATCACATCTAGATGTCAATCCTGAAGGAGTTGGTAGTAGAACCAACCAAATTGATACAGCGGTAAAAAACCTGTAAACCATATTCAATATATTAATAAAAACGTATTCTGTTATATTCAAACTGGTTTTGTTTTCTCTAAGCTTTATTTAGTCTTGACGTAGTTAGTGCGGCGGCCACGGCAAGGCTCAGCCCGAGAATAGACCCCTGGGGGCTCTCATGTATGTGCTGCTACACCGGTCTCGCACCTGGGACGCTACAAGCTTCTGTATTGTCGCAACAGCATAGCACTAGACATATATAATGTATCGTTCAATAACGGGCTGCAGCATTCATTTGGTCCTGCATTAATAATACTTACTGTACACATTCATTTATATCACCTTAACATTAAATGTTTCATTAAAATTACTAAAACAAGTGTTGTCAAGTAATTATTTTATTAAGATGTTTGTGTGTGTCTCCGTAAACAAGATAACTGACGAAAAATCAAATCACGATGATTGTGATAAATGTTGATAGATGATTGTGATAATATAATAACACAGCTTCGTATAGTTGAGATCTAACAATGTAAGCTGAAGAATTAAAATTTTTGTTTCTCGTGGCAATAAACCTACCGACTCATTTACCATATTATTCTTATGGAGAGTAAGCAAATTGTGAAAAATTTCTTATTATTTGTAATATTGTGATAAACCTTTATATACAGTCTAGCCATATCTAGTTAAAGACTACCAATAAAAATAAAATTTACAGTTTCAATATTTCTTATGGCAGTAAACCTATTTACTCATTTATCATGTTATTCTGAAGAAGGATACGTAAATTGATATAAACCCCTTACTTATAAGCATTTTTTGATAACAATAATTGGTTATAATAATTGGTATAGCTTAACCTAAGAACGAGCTTAGTTTATATCGTATCACTAAATCCATAAATTGACTAAAGAGTTGATTTAATTGGAAGTACATTGTACAAAAGAAAATGATATAGCATGTTTAATAATATCCTAGTAATAAAGACACCCAGTAAAGACACCAAACACACGTAGTGTGTGTTTGGTAATGTCTCTGAGACGCTCTTTTAACATTAATTATTATTTACATGAAAGATCCAGTACACTACATTACGGATGGTTACTTTATACCGTAAATATTATAGTTGAAATCAGAATAATATAAATAGTGTTATTAGCGAATATACCAGGTCAACAAAAAAGTGAACAACTTTGAACATTAATTTCTCGAAAACTACGGGTCCGAAATCGCTGCGGTTAGTACCAATGAGTCGTAAAATACCTCAATTATTGTCCCAAACATCTGATATCTGTCAACAATATGTTCTATTTATGTGTTTAAAAGTATATATTTTTATACTGGATGTGCCAGTTAATGTGTCTGTAATTGATTGCAGACAAACTAATCAAAATAGAATAATGAAGTGAAAATATTTGTATTTACTTCCCTGTGGGACACTAGATCATGTCTCAAGGGAATTTTATCAGTTCATATAAACAGTTGTTCTTATAAACAAACTATGACGTCACTAACCTACCATTTAAAGGGAATATTTAGTTTATGTAAACAGCTGTTCTTACGTTTCAAATTTTGGTCGTTCACACCACCTAGAACTTAGACATATCGATGTCAAAACATTTATCAAAATATATTTAATTCAAAGAAATATGGAAAAATGTTTGCAATCATTTCAGAATGCAGGTATTCCAGGAACAAAAGTGGATAACAGTATCAGATAGATAAAAATTCACTTCGTTTATAATCCAAAGAACTGTAATGATAACATTAGAACTGATGACAAAATCCTAATTTCATGAAGATAACTTAATGGTTTAGATATATGAATACATTAGATAAGCGGTTATAAATTACCTTTTACCCAACTCAGTTTTACAACGCCGTGTAAAGGCAGTAAATATGATTCTTCAGGCATTTAGATATCTTTAGATTTCTTTATATATCCTGATTACCTTATACTATTTATATGGAGAAAAGAGTCTTTAAAACCCCATTTTATACATACAAATATAATGCATTCTTTGTAAATGTTGCAATCAGTAACATTCATGTTCTCATATGGGTCCATCGAATAGCCAAAACACAAGGTCATAGTGATAGGTGGTAGTCTCTATTATTTTTATTTACTGCCTGATATGTAAGGGAGAAAGTCACAGTTGTCTGTACGAAAGTCCAAAATATATTCGTCAACAAATTTGAATATCTTCGCAATCACCATGAACACAAGGATGTACACAACCATGACCGCCATTCTTGAAGTTGTAGTGTGGCTAAATCTGATTAGAAATAAAAAAACGTACAATTTTTAAGTGTACTATAAAATTCATTAATATCTTGGTTACTAAGTAACCTGAATTTCTAACGGCGTTCAAATTTTAAATTTTAAATCACATTCCACTGACAAATATGTATATTTTTATTTAATTTTGTTGACAATTAAATTTAAAATGAAATTTTTTTATGTTTATAGGGTAACACAGGGTTACATCAAAAGGTTAAACTTATCATCCTTACGCAATAATATGTATTTGGACAATCTATACCAAAATCAAACCTCTCAGCCAAACAAACGAATTACCTAACGCAATATTACCTAAATAAAAGTACATCCGTTCATGAGTTACAAGGTAGTAATTTACTTGTTTTATTGAGACACTATTATTATAATTTAATTAGCTGCAATAAAGCACAGTCAACTTACTCGGTTTACCTCAGGAATATAATTCTATCTTACTACAGACCGTTCCTTGAGCTGTGGGCGAACGCGATTACTGGAGACCGGAACAGGATGTTGTTAGTTTGCCAAAGCTTTGTTGATGGCAGATTCTATGGGAGCGCTTCCTCTAAGAGTTCCAAGAACTGTCATAATAGATGTAAGGACAACAAAAGTAAGTTGAATTTCACTGTTTAAACGCAACAAGAATGTGGTATACCTTTTTCGTTAATTACGTGTTTTACTTTATCTTATAGAAAGACTAAAGATCTTAAGTATTAAAGATTAAAGTATTAAAGATATTAAAGTAATACTTTCCAGTACATTTTCAATACTTTACTTAGTATAAGTGAAATCAAGTAAAAGTGTTTATAGAACAAAACTGTTTAACGACCGTAAAAATAATTGTACTTTTGAATGGAATTTTTTGTTTGAATCATGATCTCTTTTACGGCAATATTGGTTTTACTCAGGTATTCCTTTTTTCGATTAAACATGATTCTAGTTAAATAAGTCTTTTGTATTTACTTCCCTGTGGGAAATAGGTTAGATCATGGATATTTCTAAAGGGAATGTATGCAGTTAATCTAAACAGCTGTTCTTATTCTTATATATTAAAAATTCAATACAATAGCTCTGGTACTTTCTATGGAAACGGGATCTAACCACTTCCGCTGCACTTTTTGCGTTGCACTAATCTGCTAACACCACCCACCTCCAGAGCTCAGACATATCCATGTTAATAGGTAGGTCATGAATGCATGTCAAAGTATTTCATACAATACTATATAAGAGTCAACGCACGAGTATGATGCCAGAATTGATGATGAATACTAACAAATTGTTGTTATTAGAACAAACTGTAAATATGTAGGATTTACATTGTTGCTTGGAAAAACGAAACTTTTGTTTGATTTTAATTATTGCTCTGAAGAAAATTATTCAGCTGACAACCTTTACATGAATAACTATATGAATAATACTAAATAAATAAATATATATTTATTTATTTAATCGACATTTCCCCATTAGGAGAGCGATTGAACTTAAATACATGATATTTTAATATTTGATATTTTATATATATATATATATATCTATATATATATTAAAGACTACTATTGTTATTTTAAGTAGATAACAATTTTTATTTTAACAACATGTTTTAACCTTAAGGTCATTTTCCAGAATTATTGAAGAAGTTGGGTAAAAATTTGTAGCTGTATAAATGTAAAGTTTAATTGAATTGTATCCGATAGTGAGTTTAGTTATTCTAGTAGATTGTTGCTTTCGTCTAAATTTCTTTGAAAAGACATAAAATGTTATCAACATATCTTATTCAATATTTTATTTTTTATTTGAATGGGTTTATGTCATTGCTCATTTTATTGATCTCTAAATAGTGCATGTATATATCTGCAAGTAGACCCGATAAAGGTAAGCCCATTGCTAGACCAAGTATTTGTTGGTAGAATTCAAAGTTGTATTTAAAATAATTTTGCTGAATACAGTTTTTAGTTAATCTGATTATGTCTCTAATTTCTGAATTTGACAAAGTTCCACCTTTTTCTAAGTGATTTTTGGGAATGCTCAAGGTAACGATTGGTGGGATATTTGAGTACATATCCTTCACGTCAAATGAAATGGTTCTGCAATCAATGAAATATAATTTTTCAGAACACCTACTAACACAAAATCATAATTAAAAGAACATAAAAGAAAAATTATTTAAATAATTGAATTCACGACCAAAGGACATATCATGGATACAAAAGAGGAATATTAAATTTATTCAAGGCAAATAACTGACCCCCAAAAACATTTTGATCAACACATAACAAAAAACATCCCACTTTTAGAAAAAAATCAGAAAGCTGAAACAAAACATATAATTTCATTTTACATTTATACAGACACAATATTTGTTAACCGAATTCTTCAAGAATACATGTACGTTCATTAAATTTGAATTATTTAATATAATCATATGTGATTTAAATATTGTTTATATTAGGTTATCTTTTATGCATAACTTGAAAACGGCATAAAGGTTGAACATGTTAAATTATTTTATGGCATTTTGTAGTGTCAATTCATTTTAGATACAATATCTTGTGAACTGTACCATATTCAGAATGTAAAAGATTTACATTTCATTTAGGTTGCCACATTATTGTTGTAAAGAAGGAGAAATCCCTTTTTATGTGACACGTTCATTATTGCCGTAAATTTAAAACGGGGATTCAAAATGTAACTGTAAGTACATGCTTTAAGAACAAGACTATGGATATTTTGATGAAAACGTAAAGGAATTATCATTAGTTTAGATATCATTAGTCAGATAGTTTTCATTATATTATTATAAATGAACGCAACCGATGTTTCTTTTACTACACAAAGTATTTTTAATAAATACAAAAGTACGATTTAGTCCTGTTACAATTTGATTTTAATGTGGACTTTGACATTTGTAATGTACGAAATAAATCATGAAATTCTGGTTAGCGTCTTGGACTTCGGTGCAAAACGTCACGGATTCGAATCCGAGGATGCCCATATGGGTTTAGTCCGCTTTCTCAAACATTTTTTGTGCAAAATCTCTCTCTCCCCATTACAAAAATGCCTCTGGCCTATAAAGAAAAAATGATACTTTATTTTTAATGTTAAACTTTACTACAATATATTTACTAGAAAACAAATGACTATATTTAACCTGTTACGATGGTCCGCTATACGAGTATGTACGAAAACTATAACGATGGATATGCGTTTATCGTTCTTTAGACTAGCGAGCCGGAGAAGCATAAGCACAACAACATCTAGCAATTGCGAGTGATTATGTAAAGCTTTACGCGTTTCATGGAACAGAATGAAAACAACCTTATGTGAAGGGACTTAGATCCCAATTAAGGGAAGTGATAAATATTAATAAATCCTGAAAAGACTCTTTTGACTTTGATAGTGAATTTTTGGCCAGTAAGACCCGGATGGAGGATGACCTGGACGGTGGATCCCTTCCTCTGGTAAGTATGACAAGTATGGGCTAGGTTAGGCTCCCAGCTTCTACTTGGCCTGGTAGGCTGGAGGTCCTGACTTTACTTCTGGATCATAAAGGATTTAAAGAATGGCTTGGTGTTTTGATTCAAAAATTTTAATTTGCCTTAGGGAGTTTAGATTCAGTGAAATCCGTTAAGCAAAAAACTCTTCCAATCAAACAAAAACTAATTTATCTCCTTTTGTCTTTATCACTAATGGAGATGATTCTAGAGAAAAGTCGGATAAGTCCTCGAAGGAAGGTGTTGTATGGTGTTCTGCGCCCACAACCTTCAGTCCTTCCGCTCATTTTTCCAGCTGTTCAGGCTGATAACTGCCCTGAAATTCATAAAGCGTCAATAGTTTTTCTAAGAAGAAGGATTTTCTAAGATAACTTACCCTTTAAGTGGTGCTTTAAAGACTATACAACAAACTGATGGATTAGATGTTCATTTGGAGCTGCGGGAATTCCCCAGCATTACCGACACTGTGCTAATTGAAATTTTATCAAGCTTTTGTTTGGGACCTCTGAGAGATGGAATGTTAGTTTTTATGAAACGGAGGGTCACCTTTGACATTTTTCACTCATAAGTTGTTAAGAATGTTATTCCTGCTCGGCAATCCGGCTCGGGGGGGGGCTTTTAAAAGTGGAGCGTGAATAGGCACCTGGTGAGGCCATAAGCCGTTATGTCGGGGAGGTGTGAGAAGGGTGGTTCGAGTGTTGTGCCTTGGGTTCAGTCACAGTCAAGACTTCGAGACCAAACCGCAAAACAGTGGGCTGCAGAAAACCTAAGGATTGCCCCGGTGAGGCATGAGATGAGAAATATGGGCCTTCTTCAACACCTCGCCAGACCCAACTGAGCAGTCACTGGAGTGATAAACTTGAAAATGGGGTTACCTAACCACAGGTATGATTACTTAGTGGCTACCATGTTCACAGCCGAACTGACTGGATGAGCCTTGCAGTACACAACATCCCCCACCTGGAAAGAGTTAGCCACACAGCCATGATTATGCTTTCTTCCTACCAACTCCCAAACTTTGATGAGATTGCGACTGGCAGCAATCCAAGTGGTCTTTAAGTTTGCAGTATCATGCAGTGGCAGAAGATTCCATAAGTTCGCCAACGGATTATTTGGTGGATAACCAAACATTAAAACGAAAGAAACCGACTTTCATGGTGAGCAGTGTTGAATGTGAACTGTATTTAGGGTAACTATTGTTCCCAGGTATTCTGCTTTTCATCATGAAAGACGATGAGGGCAGAGCGAAGATTTCTATTAAAACGTTTGGAATGAGAGGGCTGTGGGTAGTAAGGGGAAGTAGTCATATAGACAACACCATTTCCAAAACAGAATTTCTTGAAACTATGGCAGGAGAACTGGGTTCGATTATCAGATATCAAGATGGCGGGAATTCCAAAATGCTGGAAAAGTTGGGTTCAGAGTACACCAGCTGTGAGCTGAGATGTTGCACTCCACAGAGGGAACAACCAAACGAATTTGGAGAAAGCATCCACGCATACAAGCAGTTATTTGTTTCCTGACTTGATACAAGGGAGAGACCCTATGTAGTCAATGAAATTTGTTTCCATCGGTCTGCGACTGCCGATGACAAAAACCCCAATTGAGTATGTAGCAGACGTCCCAACCCATCCTGATTCTACGCTGAAGTCGCTGCGCAGTGCATTTGGGTGAGACAACTCCAATTTATATTTTTGTCATGGAGGGGAGAAGCAGACCAACTGTTTGCACGAACTGTTTGTTGAAAGTCTGTGAAGAAAGGGGAGGAGAGGAATGAAAAAAACATTGTGGGGTGGAATGGACTATGATATTTGGTATTTATGATATGTGTTATTTGTTATGAGAAATAAAATTCATTTATTCATATATATATATATATATATATATATATATATATTTATATATAAGTTCTTTAAAAAAACTTGCTTAATATTTATGATTCATTTAATTATTGCATTTGTGTAAATAAAATTACTTGGTTCATGGGGTATGTTGGCCAAATACACAAAAATTTAGCATGTTAAAGAAAAAATAAAATAATAATAATAACATTAAATTAAATGGAACAGATTATGAAGTATGGTGTTAATGAATTGTTGTAACTGCTGTTTTTGTTGTTCTTTGCCTGACCCCCTCTGTATTTGTGGGTTCGGCTTAGTCCTGTGCACTGGAGGGCGCGCTTGCACAAGCCCTCTGGGCCGTGCAGGCTGAGTAGGGCTCAATTGACAGGAAGCACAGAGAGTCGTAGTCCTGTAGTCTGTAGTCGTAGTCCCTAAAAGGCCTGATACTACGGGATTAGCCTTGATAATGTGAAAACCAGTTTTAGGCTATTCCCTTGGAGAAGAGGGGGAGTTTGGGTGTGAGTCTCCCACTCCCGGCGTGCGTTAAGCATTTAAACCCTCTAAAAACTAGTTTGAACGTGATTGGTTTATCATTCTTTATGATTGGTTTGGTAAGTAAACAAATTCCTTTGACAAGAATTACGATTTGCTATTGAAATAGATTTAATACATACAAATATAATATGATGAACGAGTTGGAATCATACTGAAAACAACAAAGAGCAAACGGTTGTGACCAAATGTTTTTGTGCTCATCGGATAGCTCACTGAGGAGCAGAACGAAGTGGCTCGAGGAGCTTCTTGGCTAGTAAAGTGGCTTATTTGTACGCTTCCTGAGATAAGAATGGGTTGTAACGTAAGGGTTTATATGCAAAAACTATTATGATATAGGAACAAAATGGGCTTGGTCTAACCCCACATAAATTCTATATAAAATTGTTTTCTAAACCAATCTGGTTAAATGTCTTGCTGCTATACTACTATTACATTTTTATAAAACTTTAATGCCCCAGAGGGAAAAGTGCTTACTCAGTTTAGATCAATTTTATTTTTACCATTGCTTTACATTAACATAATGAGTTATGGTGATGAAATACATTGTGCCCTGAGTAAAAAAAACTAGGAAGCGTAAAATACACGAAAGAACGCGTGATTTAAATAAAAAAAATCATCCTCTAAATACATGTAAAATTAGGTCTGAATAAATAGTTTTTATTTCTAAATTTGTTTTTACTTTCTCCCCCTATACACAGGTATTTAATTAAAATAAATAAAAAAAGAGTAAATCTTTATTTCATGTTGGAAAAGTTATTTAATACTAAACAAAAAACAACACAATATTAACATTGAAATAGTAAAACACCAAATACAACTAATAATAGTAGTTTATTGTTAACTGTTTAAAATTACAAATTTGATATTGCTTTTTCGCTGTCCTGAAAAGTTAGCTGAAACGTTTAACTCCTTTCCTTCACTTGGTCTTCGAAGTATTGAACCACACTTCCAAGTCCTCGTCTAGACATCATGCATGAGAAATCATCGACTATATACATTTGTTTCAAACTATAGATATACTACAGACAGTGTCATTAGTCTGTGCGATATATAAAGGTTTGGCTCGCTCTCTTCACTATGATTGTCTACAAAATTTTCAGCAGAAATAAACAAATTAAGTCGCCCAACTGAGAAAGTAAATATTTATATTCATTAAAGTTAAATAAATAATAAATAACTAGTGTGCCACGAGCACAGACTAATGACACTATCTGTACACTACTATAAATTTTAGGCAACAAGACAATAATCTAAACACACTTCGATTAATTGTTTTAGAATATACTTTTGGAAGGAAGTTTCAAGAATTATTATGAATAACTTAAAGAGTGCTCTCACATCACTAAACTGGTTATTGATTCATTGAACAAACGTGACAGGTTTGTTAATCTTAGGCGAAAACGATAAATTCGCTCAATAAATACAATACCCCCGTCGCAGCAGACCTGCGTACTCAGCGAATTTCCAAATCAATAAAATAATAATAATAATATATGACAAGCTTTATAAAAATCTGTCCATAAACATGAGAATTATTTGCCTATTCTCCATTAGATTATCATGGGAAAGAGTGTGCAGGTTAGCTGCTGTGAGGAACACTAAAAGTAAACATTTCTACCATGAATAATTTTTATCTTAACATTTATACCAACTTTCATCAACATCTGTCCATAAATAAAGGAGTTTGCCTATTCCCTATATGATTAATATGGGAAAAGAGTATGCAGGTTTGCTGTCATGATAAACAATAAACTATGATTTTTAAGCATAAATGGATAGATCTCAACCACATGAAGCTAAATATAAAGTTTTATCCAAAAATATTGATTAATATAAGAAATATTAATTTTTCCCTATCCTCCATAAGATTAACATTGGAGCCCCACAATACAACGTACTGTGTTTAGATTTTTTTATATCTCGGTAACCGTTGGAGATAGAGAAAAACTTTAAGGAACTTAATTGTGTAGTTTTTTAAGTTGATTCCAATGGTGAAATATAAAATTAGAAAATTTTAATAATTACATGTGAAAAACGCAAAAAACCCCATTTTGGGGTACAAAACCCCCCAAAACTACCCGTTCCCATTGACCGATATGTCTGGTTTACGAACTCGTCCGAGCATTTGTAGGAATACACGTCTCTACCAAATTTGGTCTCGATCGGACCATTTTTACGAGAGTTATCGTGTTCACAGAATTTATATACATATACATATATATATATATATATATATATATATATATATATAAATTTTAACGACTATTGTTTTTGGTCTCTAGGCACCTAAAGAAGAAAAAAAATGGTCCCGGGCTTAAGTCTTACCATGAGACCTAAGGTAATAGCTTCTTCCCTATGGGAAATTCGCTAAAAATATACTCAAAATCAAAAAGTCCCATCACTTAAGACGCGGTTCACTGCAGATTGACCGGAAGATCCGGTCTGACAGAAATAAGGACAGTCAGTGGTTACTGACGGGAGAAGGAAGAGTAAACATCATCCCAAAAAATATATACAATTTATATAACCAGAAGTTTAAATTTCAATTGATGTCATTATGGTATATTTAAATAAAATATCAAACACGTCTATTGTTGTTTTTAGGTCAACGTTTTACATGCACTGTCAACGCTTACCGAAAGACACAGAAACCTTCCTTATGTAGCAATAAATCATACGATATAAAACTAGTATTTTTTATATTTGAACAAATTAAATCCTAAAGGCGTAGAACGCAGAGGTTGGTGCTTGTATACTTGATTGTGAGGAACAAGAGAGAATATTGAATGTGGATGTTCCCCGGCGGAGGGTGTTATTGCATAAGTTAGCTGTTAAAGTTTTCCTTTTTGTTGCCAAGTCTCCTCTCCCTAGCTCTGCAAGTTAATAGACATGGACAGTTTTATACAACATTTTTATACTATTTTAAATGTACAAAGTAACAGGATTACTTATAAATTTTACAATTAGCTCTAGTTACTAATAATTCCATCACTGCACTTTGTTTTCACAGTTTAGATATTATGCAGGTTATGTGAAGTGTATCCAATTGGCGGGTATCTATTACCATTGTAAACTATCACATTTTTGAATGCTATCCATACACGGTCCCTTGTATGGATTTGATGTTTGCTTACGCACAACTGAGAACATTGTTTGCTAAAGCTATTAAAAGTGAAAAAATCATATAACACAGAACCACCCCCGTATTATGTGATTTATCTGCAAGATATACCGTTCACCTAAATAAAAAAAATCTATTTCCATCGACCTATTAAGTAAAGGAAACATCAATAGGGAAGGGTAAACTGAACAAAGATAGCTAAACGATATTGACCTTTATCTGCCACTAGACCTCTAGGCTAATGATTTTGTCCAATGTTTGCTACTCCTAAATACACATTACTCTATAATAATTACGTCACTCAATTAAGTACTTTTCTTCAAGAAATACTTATTATAAGACATCAAATTTTAAAATACATACTCAAATACTTATTTTGTGTATTTTAATAGACTAAATGTTGTAAAATAATTGTTCGTTAATCCCATCGGTTGTTTTTCCCTAAACCTAATTATGTGATTACCTAAGACAAGGCTAGTCTGTAGTAGCCTTTTTCACTTTATTTTAAATGCCTAATGGCCTAATGGGTATAAAAGGGGATAAAAAGCTGAGGATCTTCGTCCTGGTCATCTAGACCTATATTTACATTACCTACTAAAAATTAAATTTTGTGTAAACGTCAAGGCAGAATCATTAACGGTACTGTCCAGTTAACCTTTAAAATCATAATCATAGATTGATTCATTCACATTTTCACTTAGAATATCAATAAATTGATTATTTTATCACCTAGTCTTAGGTAAAACCACTTTTATCGTCAGATTCTTCAAACAACAGATCGCAAATAGAGTTAATTTTCAAATCAGACATAGTAACCTGCATTGTGGAGAGATAACAGCTGTCTGTAGGTTGTTACAGAAACGCGTTATAAATATATTTTCTTAATAACAACAGCAGAGACTATTATAGAACCAATTACCTACAAAAATAAATAGCAAATGGAATATAGTACGAATTGGAAAATAAGTAACCAATGGACTATAAGAAAATACCAGAACCCGAGTATACACCGACATTGCAAATACTCGGAAATAAATAACGATGTCCAAGCTACATTATACTCGAACTGAGGCTACTAGTACTGAGAAGAATCATTCTCTGGCTGAGGTTTAAAAAATAAAAAGTTTTAACGTAACTTAAATAAGTGAGTATATTTACCATATGTTGTTTTTAGGCACGTAGCTGACACGTTCATAAATTGAACAGTAAAAATGTTATGAATAATTAAATAAGATAGGTAAATTCTGTTACAGCCTGAGTACAAAATATGCGTTTATGAATAAAAAGCCAATAATTGCCAAAAATCACAATAATTGATAACAACTCATAAGAGACGTGACCAGACAGGAAATGCCGCTTACTAACAAAAACCGACAGCGGATGTCATGACGGTGCGAAGGTAATTTGTCAAGGCGGTGACCGGGGACTTAACGATGATTCCCCAACATCACGGTTCCCCAGCTGCTATTAACGATCAGGTACTGAACAACCCCTGAGTGGGGTTGTTCAGTAGAGGCCATACATTTGCTAGCTTTGTGAATTGTTTACTACACTAATAGACATATACCTAACGAAACACAGTAGACCTATTATAGGGAGTAGAATTTGCATGGAGGGATTGTTTATATTAGTTTTATTTAAATAATTTATTTCAAAGTGTTGTAGTATAAATGTAGAATCATACGCTCGACATAAGCTTAGCATTAACACGCAAACCACTAGTCTAGTGAATGGGCATGTCTCTTCATAACCTTGTGGCTTTTTGAGGAGATCACTTTGTTATGTAATAAACTACTTAAGCCGTATGATAAATAAGTAGCGTAACATATTCAGTTTGATTTTTCCTAATTAATTAATTTATGACTGTCCGACAAGCCAACAGGCGGGCACAAACCCCTTAGCGCCAGCCATCTCGGTGTCGTATTTCGTGACAGTGTATGCCCGTGTTTAACTGTATGCCCTAACTGTGCTAAGTGTTTAAGTGTTTTCGACCGTTTTTATCCTTTACTTAGAACCTTATCATTCTCTTATTTCTCATACTGTAGAAATATTTTCGTACTACAGTTTTTCCATTAAGGACAAAAATCTTGTGATCAAGCGAATTTATAGTTTTTGCTCACCTCCAAATTCTACATGTCCACGGCGTAAATAATGCTTCTGGTGTTAAAAGGAATTATGATTTATTTTAAATTAATTTATATTAACAAATAATGGTTGCATTAAATTGGGGATAAAGTGTTTAAGGTCAGTTATGATTATCATACATATACTGTTTTCAAGGCTCAAAAATTAAAACCTTAATGTTTAATTGTTAGCTTTATTGAGTTAGTAAGTGTATTAGACGGTACCAGTGAACCAACTTATTGGCTCCTTAGTCACAATACTTTGTGTTTAACTGAGAATATGTTGGACACCCTCCTAGGATTGGCATCTGAGTCTTGTGAGATGAATGAAATCCAATCGGCAATAGCGGATGCTTGCGGCGGTCAGATACCAGAGACAGACATTTCTCTGGGGACTGTCGCCGCCCAATACAAAGGTCTTAGGGTTATTGGATCCACCCTGTCTGATTGTAAAATATTGTATATATCAGCTTTAACTTTTAACTTTTATCAATACAAAAATAACTATTCACGGAGGTTCTAAATTCCAATACACATAAACCCGTGAACGCCAATGTAAACTACGATATTTCAATACACATAAACCCGTGAACGCCAATGTAAACTACGATATTTCAATACACATAAACCCGTGAACGCCAATGTAAACTACGATATTGCAATACACATAAACCCGTGAACGCCAATGTAAACTACGATATTTCAATACACATAAACCCGTGAACGCCAATGTAAACTACGATATTTCAATACACATAAACCCGTGAACGCCAATGTAAACTACGATATTTCAATACACATAAACCCGTGAACGCCAATGTAAACTACGATATTTCAATACACATAAACCCGGGAACGCCAATGTAAACTACGATATTTCAATACACATAAACCCGTGAACGCCAATGTAAACTACGATATTTCAATACACATAAACCCGTGAACGCCAATGTAAACTACGATATTTCAATACACATAAACCCGTGAACGCCAATGTAAACTACGATATTTCAATACACATAAACCCGTGAACGCCAATGTAAACTACGATATTTCAATACACATAAACCCGTGAACGCCAATGTAAACTACGATATTCCAATACACATAAACCCGTGAACGCCAATGTAAACTACGATATTTCAATACACATAAACCCGTGAACGCCAATGTAAACTACGATAATTCAATACACATAAACCCGTGAACGCCAATGTATACTACGATATTCCAATACACATAAACCCGTGAACGCCAATGTAAACTACGATATTTCAATACACATAAACCCGTAAACGCCAATGTAAACTACGATATTTCAATACACATAAACCCGTGAACGCCAATGTAAACTACGATATTTCAATACACATAAACCCGTGAACGCCAATGTAAACTACGATATTTCAATACACATAAACCCGTGAACGCCAATGTAAACCACGATATTCCAATACACATAAACCCGTGAACGCCAATGTAAACTACGATATTTCAATACACATAAACCCATGAACGCCAATGTAAACCACGATATTTCAATACACATAAACCCGTGAACGCCAATGTAAACTACGATATTTCAATACACATAAACCCGTGAACGCCAATGTAAACTACGATATTTCAATACACATAAACCCGTGAACGCCAATGTAAACCACGATATTTCAATACACATAAACCCGGGAACGCCAATGTAAACTACGATATTTCAATACACACAAACCCGTGAACGCCAATGTAAACTACGATATTTCAATACACATAAACCCGTGAACGCCAATGTAAACTACGATATTTCAATACACATAAACCCGTGAACGCCAATGTAAACCACGATATTGCAATACACATAAACCCGGGAACGCCAATGTAAACTACGATATTTCAATACACATAAACCCGTAAACGCCAATGTAAACTACGATATTTCAATACACATAAACCCGTGAACGCCAATGTAAACTACGATATTTCAATACACATAAACCCGTGAACGCCAATGTAAACTACGATATTGCAATACACATAAACCCGTAAACGCCAATGTAAACTACGATATTTCAATACACACAAACCCGTGAACGCCAATGTAAACTACGATATTTCAATACACATAAACCCGTGAACGCCAATGTAAACCACGATATTGCAATACACATAAACCCGGGAACGCCAATGTAAACTACGATATTTCAATACACACAAACCCGTGAACGCCAATGTAAACTACGATATTTCAATACACATAAACCCGTGAACGCCAATGTAAACTACGATATTTCAATACACATAAACCCGTGAACGCCAATGTAAACCACGATATTCAATACACATAAACCCGGGAACGCCAATGTAAACTACGATATTTCAATACACATAAACCCGTAAACGCCAATGTAAACTACGATATTTCAATACACATAAACCCGTGAACGCCAATGTAAACTACGATATTTCAATACACATAAACCCGTGAACGCCAATGTAAACTACGATATTTCAATACACATAAACCCGTGAACGCCAATGTAAACCACGATATTCCAATACACATAAACCCGGGAACGCCAATGTAAACTACGATATTTCAATACACACAAACCCGTGAACGCCAATGTAAACTACGATATTTCAATACACATAAACCCGTGAACGCCAATGTAAACTACGATATTTCAATACACATAAACCCGTGAACGCCAATGTAAACCACGATATTGCAATACACATAAACCCGGGAACGCCAATGTAAACTACGATATTTCAATACACATAAACCCGTAAACGCCAATGTAAACTACGATATTTCAATACACATAAACCCGTGAACGCCAATGTAAACTACGATATTTCAATACACATAAACCCGTGAACGCCAATGTAAACTACGATATTGCAATACACATAAACCCGTAAACGCCAATGTAAACTACGATATTTCAATACACACAAACCCGTGAACGCCAATGTAAACTACGATATTTCAATACACATAAACCCGTGAACGCCAATGTAAACTACGATATTTCAATACACATAAACCCGTGAACGCCAATGTAAACCACGATATTGCAATACACATAAACCCGGGAACGCCAATGTAAACTACGATATTTCAATACACATAAACCCGTAAACGCCAATGTAAACTACGATATTTCAATACACATAAACCCGTGAACGCCAATGTAAACTACGATATTGCAATACACATAAACCCGTGAACGCCAATGTAAACTACGATATTTCAATACACATAAACCCGTGAACGCCAATGTAAACTACGATATTTCAATACACATAAACCCGTGAACGCCAATGTAAACTACGATATTTCCTTCTCGTTGGAGAATTGAAATTATTTTAATTTCTGCCCGACTGTTTTACTTAGTAAAGATGAATATTATTTTCATAATAACCTCTATTTACCTTTTCAACATAACTAAATATATGATTTTTATATTATTCGTATAAAAAAAAATTTATACCTAATGTGAGAAACATTATAAGTTTAATAATGTAAAAAGGGGGAAGTGTTCATCGTCCTATGATTATCATATATGGAGTGGTAAAGGCAGTATACTGACCAAAAAGATTAAAATAATCTACTTCATCTGCCTAATGGCAAGGGTTAGTGATATTTGAACGAAACTATTTCCAAACAGAGGACGATTTCAGAATCTCGGTTGTGTAAGCTAGTTTGCTATAAGTTATACTTTTGCGTGTCTGTTTATTACTTATGCAAAAAAATCTTTTTTCATACTATATACTTCGGCAAACACAGAAAGTCATAAAATTACGGTCAAAAAAAGTTCAGGCAGAACTTTGCCTTAAAATCTTGTAATTGGAAAAAAATCCATAGAAATAATAGGATTAAATTACTCTTGAGATAATAAAAGTTTTTTTTAATTGCCATAAAAATACTTTCTGGATATCAAAACATTTCCAAAGATTAATTAATTATTTAAAAGGTCAATTATTTATCAGTCAGTGTATACTTGAGTTAAAGTTAAAATTGGTATATTAAAATTAAAATACTAAGAAAATATAGTGAAGTGGTAAAATGTATTGATGAGTAAAAGTGAGAAAGAAAGTTTACACTAAATTTCAAGACATTTCGACGTTATATTGTATAGTGCTAAAGACGAATCAAAATCCGAAACAATGGAATTAATTAGGCCTGAACGTAATCCCATTGGGGCTCATATTAGCCTGGTTGTGGTAGAGCCAAACATGAACATGTTAGGACCAGGGTCGAAACTCCCTTACGTCCAATGCAGGCGCACACTACCACTACACCCGTGCCAGAAAAAGCAATGCTCTCTATAAAAAAAGACTTTTTAAATATACTTCTGTAGTGCCAACAAAATCAGCCGTTTGATTTATTTAGTTTATGTTTATAGTTTTCATTTGTTTGCATCTAATATCATTTGAGTATTCAACTCACCACAGATTGACTTTATTGAAAATACTAGTCCTACATTTTCATTTAATTATTTTCAATAACAAACTCAAAATAACACTGCAACGTTGATTTTTAAATTTCACATTAACTGCAACTGCAGGTTTTCTCTTCATAGAAAACAAAAAATAACCTCATTTACTTGTCGGAGGGGCTCGCAAATTGAAAGAAACTAGAGGATTTTTACAAAGATTTTAATAAATTTGTAATATCATTTGCACGTCTGATTTTATATCACCAATGCAGCCTTTTTAACTGCATATACACAATATTTGGAGATGATATGGAAGGTTAGTACTTACATACTAGTTTACATGGAATTAAATTCAAATGTCATAGTTTCGTGGAAACATTGGTAGGGAAAGAATACTTACGGAAAAGAGTTTACTTTGAACACAACCTTATTTAAACAAAAATAGCTCTATAAGTTGAGCCATCCAAGTAAATTTACTTTAAGTGGAAAGCAAACTCGTTGACTTGAAGTAAAAGTTTGCTCGGACAGCAAAGTTTATTGGTTCATAAGCACGGTAACGAAACTCTCGGGAGTTGACGTTATAAGCCCTTCTCAAGACTCTAAACAAACTCTAAAGTTATTTAAATTTTACATAAAACCTATACTTTATATCAGTTTAATGTATGGAATCTAACCATATTTTGTAAAAATAAACAAAATAGTTTCAACTCTAAAAATATTGTGTATTTTAATTGTTAAATGTTTTAATTGTTTTATTGTTTTATAAATGTTTTATACCATTTCACCAGGTAGTTCTAGGTGAAAGGGTTATCAAGGGATCAACCATATAGTTTAAAAAAACGTAACATCAAAGCTACTAATTTATAAAAATTAATTTCACCCAAAAAATATGCATAGTCTATTATGCATAATGCGAGTGTCTAAAAATATGCGAGTGCTTTGAGAAATTTGAGACTTTGTGATGGCATAAAATGCTAACATCTATTAGTGTGAAAACGATTAAAAAAACAAAATAAAACATTACTAATCATTGAATGGAGACTTAATTTGGTATAGTTAGTCTCTTCTAGAAAAGATAAACATGTTTCTGTTTAACTAAAAAACTATAAAACTATTTAAAAATTCAAGGTTACTAAAGGAAAGCCTTAAAATATATACATTTGAGCATTGTAATATATCTTGACATTTACTGTATAGTCAGAAAAATTTATATTAGAATGAATAAATTATTAAAATATTATAGACATAAAAATAAACAAAAGCTTAAATAGTAGTGGAAAAATTAAAATAACCAGAATTACGTATATTTAACAGTCCGACAAACACTCATATATCAAGTTTTGATTGGTATGAAATATTCAGGGCTCATGCATTTAAACGAAGGAATAATTAAGGAATCAACAAACAGCATACAACCAGCTACAGTACGTGGCCTATATATGTATATATATATATATATATATATGTATGTAGGCCCTATACTAATTTATTCTTGATGAGTACCGGTGAATTAAATGGTTAATATGACACAATATATCAATTGTAGCATCGAAAGACTTTTGATAATTTTTAACGTGTATTAAACAATCCGATTCGAATTTTATCGTATCTTGAATGTAATTCGGTACTAGGTAAATATAAAATCTTAAAAATAATCATAATTAAACAGATCTATTCTACCAAATACAATAATTTCATAAAAACGTATTTGTTGCAATTTTAGCCATCTGGTTTGTATAATAAAAACTCTGCTCTCGAGAATAAAAGTCGGTAGCCCCACAGGAACGAGTCATGTCAACTTTGTAACAGCACTACTGTGATGTGAATGTGATGTAATATTATGTAATGTGAGAATAATGAATTTCATTAATTAATTTTAATTTTTATATTAAAGAAGATACTCACTTGTTAATTAATGGGCATAACTGCATGGAAAATATCTATGAAAATCTATTTAGGAAAATAAAATTATACATTTTCTGCCTCAAATGGCCACTACAATTTGATTTGACAAAAATATTTTTACAACCACTATTTAGTTAGTAGTGTTGAGAAAAGAATAAAATTTTCTTATGGGATGAAAACCAATATGGCGACTCTGATGAAGACTCTTCGTAAATTAAAAAAAATTAATACACTTATTAATTGATCATCGATGGACGCGTGTAGTCGAGAGGTACAGAGCTGCATCATGTATTTATGTAGCAATCACGGCCCGATGTAGTGTGATAAATTTTATCCTCGTAACGTAAGGATTTATCATTTAATCTATCATTTAACATTCTCGTTACTAAAATCTAAATTACCTCCACGAAAGAAAGCTCTAATGAATCGGTTGTACCCAAATATAGTAGAACACACGATCAGTCTTAGTACAAAAATTAAAGTTTCATTTTCTACATTTTCGGAGCTTTATGTTTTTGATTCACAATCAGTGTATACTTTATAACAATGCAAATTTTATTTACAAACTCAAATGTTACGAACAATTTTGAAAACCACAATACATTCACATTTACATTCAATCCGAATGTTGTGCTGATAAGAAATATACACTGACTTAAAATAACAACCAACATTTGCTATTAGAGAAAGGAAAGGTATAAAACATTATTTCATTAAATAAAGTTATCTAAGGTAAGAAATACAGTAATTTTTCCAATAGAACTGAAGGAGACACGCAGGAGTGTGGCTCTGGTTGCACAAAGTGCATTAGCTGCACGTGGCTGCAGCACAATGACGTTTTAACAATGGGATCTATTCACTTGCCACCGCATCTCTGACATCACTCATATGAACTCAAATCGTTCATTTCCATTCTTATTTTACACTCTAAATATTACTATGTTTTAAATTTTTACTTTTGATAACACATTTTACCTTTATTTTTTAATGAGCTTCTGTTTAAAAGGACATCACAAATGAAAATATGAGTATACAATAACTTTTCATAATGTATTTTTTCACGACACAGAGCTATAGAATAGATCGTAAATATTTTCTAATCCAAATTATCTAAACAGATTTAGTAAACTAGCACATACTTTCTCCCTCTACAATCATATAAGTATCATATTCGTAAACTCTTATCACCGAAACGAATGTATTGTATCAAAAGTATTTATGAAACTTTGCTACCGAACTCCCTTGATCAGTTAAACACGTTGGATGTAAGCTCGAACCCCCCACGAGTTTATAAAAAATATTTTAGGTGATGTGGCCGGAATCTCAATACTAAATTTCATTAAAAAACTGTTGAGAATTACGGAAGAAATTGATTGTTACTGAACCCCAAAAGAATAATATTGAGCGTTTTTTACAATGCTTACCACAGACACTAATTTACATTTCTTCTTAAATCATTAGATGTAAGCTAATAAATAATTCGAAATACTAATTTGTTCAGTCTTATACGTCTTTTTAATAGTAATAGTCAAATTATTTTTATGCCAAAAAATAAAAATGTATTCTGTCATTTAAAAGCCCATAGCCTTGAAATTATTAGTTTTAGAGATGTATTGGTGGAGTTTCATTATTTGATACCTTAATAGCCATAAACCATAAAAGTTCAATAATTTTAATTGCCACACAGACGGACAGATAGACAGACATCGGTCCATAAACCACATTTTTGTATTTAAGAATCCTTTTGCATTCAATAGATCAGATCAATATTCTTTTTATTTTCCATTTACAAATTACTATTTTAATTATGTTACTTTTTATTAAATTTTCTATTCGTGCTCAAATACGTATAAACAAAAATTTACTTTCAGGTTAAATCAATGTTTTCAGTGTTAAAATAAATAATAAAAAAAACAAGTCATCGAGATGAAAATCAAAGGTTGTTAAGGACCTCAAGTCCGAGCTCTCAGCATTTATCGGAAACGCTCAGCACTCTTTGTACCACAATCAGCCAGCATTCAGTCAAGTGGAACGCTGCAATTAATCACAGAGTCAGCAGTCAAGTCAGATCAATCAGTATCACATTTACATTTCACATCATATCATATTATATACATTTATAATTTAATTTTTAATTTAAATCTTATATAATATTATATAATATATATCATAATTAAATATTACTTTAATTAAATCATGTTTTCAGTGTTAAATAAATATAAAAAAAAACAAGTCATCTTTCGAAAAAAATAATGTTAAAATAAAATCAATCATATCTAGAATAAGTGTTCACTCAAGTCGCATCAGCACATACCAGCATTCAGCTCTAACAGCAATCCTCAACAATTCAGCGGAGTCAGCAGTCAGTAGTCAGTAGTCAGCAGTCTGCACTCTTTCGCCATATGGTGACTTTCATCATTTACTAAAATGTTTAGATCACTTTTAACTTCGAGGCAACCTATCAATTAGTTCAAAATGAGTTATAATTCCAGCCCTATGAATTTACATAGTATATCCTAAAAAAATACACCAGAAAGTATGAACTCCAATATTAGTTCATAACCTTTACATTGTTAATGCAAATAATAATCTTATTACATTACTGAGTGTAAGTACAATAAATTGACGTTCTCCTAATGATTTAATATTTTGTAATGCATCTGTATATTTGTGATTGTAAACTATAAAACTAAGCAGCTTAGAAAACTAAGATAAAAAACTTTAAAGTAAAAAATTTCCGGTTTGTTTAACGTTAAACACTTAACATTTATAAACTGAGTTATTTAGAATATCCCATTCGATGACTAATTTTGATAAGATTATACATTATAGATTACTATATACTGTAGAGAATGTCGTGCTCATTATGTTGGAGTCGAAAGCATATTTAGGAGTGATTCTTGATCAAAGTTGAACTTGGAAATGTCATATTTTAAATTTAAAACAAAACATTGGCCAAAATACGATTATTTTATTTTATTCAAATGTGTATTGTTAAAACTGTTGAGGTAATTGTTGCTTCCATTATTCTATAGCAGAATGAAATAGGAATAGGTTGTTGGGGTGGTGTACGGTTAAAAAACATCTTTTGTGGTTGATAAAAAGAGCCGTCATTTTTAAAAATCGTTTAAAATGTTTTGTTTCATAAATAAGGTGTAAATAAAGGTTTTAAAACACTTTTTATAAGAAGAAAGGACAATAAGGAAAGGTGTGACTTCCAAAAGCTAATACCTATTTTACAAAGTTTTTTTAATTTTTTAGCGATATGGATTCTGGACATGGATTCAAAAATATCAATTAACAAGTACTTTAAAAGAAATTAATAATATTAATATTATTCTTAAGAAACTAAGACCATAGTATTTTAGTATAGGGGACATTGAAGAGCTGGTTATACGAATTAGTATATAAATATTTGTATGTATTAATAGGCAATAACACTGATATAGTCTTTGTTTACATTAAAATGTTTATATTTTTCATTAATTTTACTCTCTATTACTCAGTTTTATATTGGTTAATATGAATGTTTTTATTTAGCTATATTTTTGTATTAGAGTTTTATTTTAAATTAGGAAAATAATGTGCTAATGTTGTTTATTGTTATATCTTTGTATTTAGATTTACAGTATTAAATGTAAATTATTTAACAACCCTAGCAAATAATCTGTCATCTCAAACATATAAACTGATCAATTCAAATAAATATTTAAACAGGCTAAGTCTTGGAGGAATAAGGTTTCTCTTTTTGTTAAATGTGAACTTAAGCGAGTCGATTCTCTGATATGCTATGTGTAATAATTTATTCAATATGAAATGTTTGACCTTTCTTGTGTTTCGATGTAAAATATTTAATCTAAGTAAGAAGAAATTAAATGATTCCATTTGTATTAATTCAATATATAACGTAAGCTACTATTTAATATCGGTTTAAACCGGTTTCAGCTATATTTTTGTGGCGGGTCTTTCATGAGCAATGTAAAAATTATTTATTATGATTAAAAATACCTTAATCTTCTCAATCGCCTGGTTGGAAAATCAATGCCCTAATTCAAATGGCATCGATTGAGGGAAGTTTTAAAATCATTGAAACTTTAACGGTGTCCATAATGAGATTTCGTCTCATTTTTCGACACATTCCCCACAGTCTAATAATGGAGGTGTAATGAAAGTTTCGGCTTGCCGTCGTTAGCGGTCGTTTAGCTGGAGCTCCCGCGTTGGTCACGTTTTTGCAACTCGGCTTTTTTGGAAACGTCGAGGCAATCTAGCTTAAACTAGTTTTTAATAGTTCAAAACAAAATTTATTAGACGTTGAAACAAATATTTATTGATTTCGCTCACACGTGTTGATAAAATTAAAATAATTGAAATGTTTTGATGTTGTTAGTTAATGATTAAAAATGTAAATTAAAATAACTATCGTTATTATAAATGCATAAAATAAATATTTTTATGAGAAATAAAACTCGATATACTTTACTATACACTTCCCGGACAAAAAATGTTTGTATTTATTTACTTCCCTGTGGGAAATAGGTTAGATCATGGATATGTCTAAAGTGAATGCTTTCAGTTCATCCAACAGCTGTTCTTATTCTTTTATATCTAAAATTCAATACAAATATTTCTAGTAGTTTCTATGGAAACCTGTTACATGTTTTCCATCTTAAAAATCACCAACACCCCCAGAGCTATGACATATCCATGTCAAAAAGAATTTCAGTCTCGTCGAAGAATATTTTTATGATAGGGACAAGAATAGCAGGAGAATTGAATAAGAGAAGATTTACAAATAGGGAATTAGTTATCATATTTATCTTCAGTTTCTATATAGGTAAACAAATTTTATTGCGCGTTTCGTTATTTTCAAGAAAAAAGTAACCAACAAATAATGAACAATAATATTTCATTTCACACGGTGTTTTTGCCTGATATCGTCAAAAATTTATTCATTTATAAATGTATTTTACTCTTCAGGTCAAATAAAATGTATTAAAAAGTGAAGAAATATTCTACTTGTAGCAATATTTTATTGCATAATTATATCATAACGTACTGTATCTATATTATGATAAACATATTTTTATAGTAATTAAACTATGATAAAATATTTGTATTTACATTCAATTAAAGAGCCTGAATTTCAAATCGTATTACGATTAAAGCAAAGCAAAGCTAAAGTTAGATTTGAATAATATTTAATCTTCCGTATAATTTCAAGATGCGAGCGAGCAAGCTATGCTATTTACTATTAATCGGGAAACATACATATAATAGAACGTCACCATTTCGTATATCATTTGCGTGTTGTAAAAGATATTTATTAAAAAGTAACTAATTCGTAGATTTCAAACAAGATATTTAACTCAATTCGACTCTAAAGTTAGCTCTTGTCATTCAGCCTCTCAGCCTTCACACATTAATAATTGAAAAAAAACTTATTTTATACATTACCTACTAAAACAGCATTTCATTTATTTAATATTTTCTACAAAAAAATAACTCTTGTACATATCCTATCAAACTAAACATATTTTATATATTTCATGTAAAACCCAATATTAGAAAACATGTTAATATCTTGTAAAGAAGGATATTAAATCTAAATCAAAGTAAATTTTGTATATTTGGGAAAAGTAAAACGATTTTCACAAATCATTGTTTCCTATTTCTATCCAGCCTTCTAGACTTATTGCCGGTTAATCCCTAGTTCCCAAGCACTGTATTTACAAAGTAGATAGATTTTTACTTTCTCCCCTTATACATAGTATATGGAGAAAGTATTGTTTTCGTCAAACTTTTCGAATTTGAGTTGAGGGTGGATATATCCGTTTCGGGGTCCCCTGAATCCAAAAAAGTGGGTTTTGACGTGATGTCTGTCCGTCCGTGTGTCTGTGTGTGCGTGTGTGTGTGTGTGTGTGTGTGTGTGTGTGTGTGTGTGTGTGTGTGTGTGTGTGTGTGTGTGTGTGTGTGCGTGTGTGTGTGTGTGTGTGTGTGTGTGTGTGTGTGTGTGTGTCTGGATGTGTACAGTGCCACAGCCTACCCCGTTGGTCCGATTTAGATTAAATTTGGCATGTAGTCACCGTGTCTCCAGGTGTTTTTTTCATTTTTTTGAATTTTTGATTTTTAAGGGTAGTTCACCCCTGAAAACCTTAAAAAACGTGAAAAATCCAATTTTCTCAAAACGGCTCTAACGATTTTGATTAAAATTTGATAGCTTATAGTGCACAGAGTAATAAATAATTTGACACCACCCGCATGTCTGTAAAAATGACGGTTCAAAAGTTATGGGCTTTGAAATGTAAAAAAATAAAATTTTTAAATTTTCAGCGAAAACAATAAAAGTAAAGTATAACTTGACTGGTACCATTGAAACCAGCTTAAAAACTAAACAAATTAGTATTTTGAATTATTTGTCTACGACTAACGGTTCCAGAGAAAAGTTAAATTTACTGTCCACGATAAACGCAGTGCGTTGTCTGAAAGCGCCCAATGTTATTCTTATGGAGAATATAAAAAAATCAATTTCTTCCTTACTTTCCAACCGTTTTCATGAAACTTGGTATGAAGTGTAAGCTCAAATCACTGAACAAAACAAGCTCAAAAAAGCTTGGTATTACCGGGGAGGGGGTTTCCCCCATGCAATTTGAACAATAAATTATTAAATGATATTTAGAATAACTTTGTAGAACATGATAGTTTTATTACAGATTGTCTTTTTTAAATTTACTTAAGGGAAAAAGTATGTGTCAGTCCACTGGTACCGTTTATTTAAAACTACTACATATAATTAGACTACTACATATAAGCAATGTAGTTGTAAACTATAGAGCATGGTAAAATTTGGTTGAATCTTCCTATAAATATTAACTATAAATTTAAACATTAGGCCGCAGGTGAAAACGAGAAGTATGCATATTCAAATGAACGCATATCCTCCATGAATGTTTACCTTCTGACCCGTTTGACCAGACAACTTTCAAACTTCATGCATGTGAAATGAGTAATGATGGAGTGAGGTAGGAGTCGCAATTTGTTTACCTAACCTGGCCTTATCTAACTAAGGTCACCGACACTGAATAAGGCTTAATTTATGTGCGCTTTCTTATTCTGAAGCTCTTCCCAACACCAAAGATCAAAGCTTGTTGTATAATTTTTTTCATTGAAAAGTAAAGAATTATTATAGTAAAAATGTTAACAGTTTAGCTCGTAGATTATAGTAAAGAACTCCGATTAGTCAAGAATAACAGTAGCAAAACTCAGAGTAGATATATTATGCCTTAAGTGACAAGGGACTTATTGTCCTTGAGTTCCAGGAAGGTAAACTTGTATTGTAGATAAGAATATATCTAGGGTATCTGAGGTTTTTTTACTCTTTGTCTGTCCGTTTTTAGTTTTTAATTCAAATCCTAACTGACGAAATTCAAATAATCTTTGCTTAAACACTTCACATAAAAGTGTAAACCTTAGCAACAGTCGGTAGTAGAATAAGAACAACTTTACTTCCTAAAACCTGTAAAATAAAAAACAAATTGTTACGCAAATAAAAAATTCCATGTACGTGCAGTTAGAAGCAATCATCCTAATGCATTTATATGAGACAGAACATGTAAAATCTTATTTACAGTGTAAATGTTTGTGCACGATTATAAACTGAAAAAATAAAAAAAATAACTGAAATGAATTACTTTAATTAATTGCTTTAATTTGATAAATTATTTAAAATAAATAGATAGTGATTAAGCGTGTTTACTAAGTCCTCCTTCCTGCAACGAACCAATTATCGTAGGTTTTATATATTTTTTAACCCCAGCTTTAGGTGTAACTCTGACTACAGTCTTAAAATGAAAATCGTTTCACATCTTTTACGTTGAACAATATCAAACCATATATTTTTGTGGTTCTTATCACTGTACTTCACAGTTGAGTCACTTAAGATCACATTTTCATTTTGTTGCATTATACGAATCATTGTTTTTTTTATATCATGCTAATTCAGAAATGTCAATGCAACAGTTTACAAAAAAGGTTACTGCTTCTTTATATTTTTTAACATTTTAAATACAAAAGCATTGCATTTTGTAATAATATGTTAAAAAAATAACGTAGCGTTGTATAGTATAAACAAATCTTTACTTTAAGATAAAAACGTTTAGAATCTTTAAATGGCTGATAATTTTGAAACGTTATCGAGAATATAACGAACGGAGATAACTTAAACATTTGAATTAATTCAATAAATATACGAACATAGGAATAACATTTATACAAAATGGTTGATTGCATTCATCTAGATGTTTAACCCTCCAAGTGCTATGATTGTTTTAAAATTTTCTATTTTAGAAAAACACAAAAACATGCCCTCCTTTATAACCACACAGCCAAAAAAGTGCTAACCATAAAACCATAACCATTAATGCAAAATAGGCATACACTGCAATCCCAATTACGCCTACAAATGTCGTCAACTTCCACCCAAGCCGGTCACCGTTTATTTTAAGGTGGGCCCTCCACTCCACAATACCACACATTTGCAAGCCGAATCGGGATAGCTCATTGTCGGGATTCTGTAAAAGCATGCTCTAGCGGAAAAATAACGAACTCAGGCGTCAGAGCAGGGAACTACACAAGCATTCATCGAGATGTTAAAAGAATATCACATTTCATTTAATTCTGTTCATGAAAGTGTTTAATAAATATGAGTGCTTAATATTAATGAATAAATATGATATATATATATATTATTAAATTAAAAGAACTTGTGCTCCCTTTAAACATTTTATTTCTTACATTATAAACGACACGTGTTTCGAAACTTAGTTCATTTTCACAGTGTATTTTAACTTTGAAGTTAAAATACACTGTGAAAATGAACTAAGTTTCGAAACACGTGTCGTGTATAATGTAAGAAATAAATGTTTAAAGGGAGCACAAGTTCTTTTAATTTAATAATAACTATATTAGCTTTCCTTACTTGTGAACTACATAATCAAATGTATATATATATATATATATATATATATATATATATATATGTATATATTTAATGTATATTTGATGTATATATACATTGAATTGTCAACCGTGAATCAAACATCCACGGGAAGAAATCAATTGAATCAGACTTTACTGAACCACTTAAGAAGGATTAATTAACCCTTTAAGAGTTAAAAGTTAAAAAAATAAATATTTCTTAAATACGTTTATCAGCAATCATAAAGAGAAATAAGTTGAAATAATGTTTGTCACCGAACTAATGAGAAATAAATTTATCGAAATGGGGTTGGCTACTATTGTTATTAATCAACCATACTAGCCATGTTCGATGGTGGAGCGTGGAGCACACAGTCATCATTGTATGGGTCAAAGAGCACCCGTCCCATTGTTGTAGTCTACTGCATTGCAGCGACTATCCTGGCCGCTTTTGTCCAGTGAAATCTTATTTGAAAAAAACATAATATACTGTGTACAATATTTATTATTTTAAACTCATTATTGTATATTGATGACTCGTATTTTTATGCTTCTTTATGCTTATACTAGTTAGGTTAATATTTATAGAAACTATATTATTATATTAATAACTTAAACTTAAACGTTCATTAAAACTGGTAAAAGGCTGATTGAAGATGACAAACTATGAGTTCTCGTAATAAATATTTAAGTGTAATACAATACTTAAAAACTAAACAAATGACAAAATCAACTTTTTATCTAAAATGTTTTAGAGAAAAGTACTCGGGGTGTTTGGATTTTTGTAATATTTCAGTTCTTAATTTAACTACACAAATGAAATGATTTGAATATCCCTAACTAAGAAATTACTTCGATGTTATCGTTAGTGCATTTGGCAACGGTTATATTATTTCAACCGATAGTTATTATGGTCAAAACTAGTGGACAAAGGCTAAAGAGTGTGCGTTGTTATGGACATAGAGGACCTGATCTTTATTTCTGTAACTCTCGGCACTGCATTTTCATTATGCATTGTGATCACATTCAATTTGAATCAAAGGTTTAACTTTATTTCTGGATTAGTTTTAATCCAATACTATAATACGAGCAAGGTTTGTATATATATATATATATATATTTGCACACGGATCTCGAAAACGGCACCGAGGAATTTCTTAAAATTTTGGAAATAACTAATTTCCGAGTAGAAAATAAGTTCTAGATAGGTCTAATGTCCAGGAAAATTCGTGTTTTACTGTAATATTAAGTTTAAAATCTAAAAATTTAACATTACGCTTATGGAGAGTAAAATGTAAACAATACAAACCAAAACAGCTGTTTATAACCGTTTGACAGTTCTTGATTGAAGACTGCGGGAAACAATATAGAGGTTATGCATTAATATTTATTTTATGAGTTCAATAAATGCAAAATTATCAGGTTACTAAACAATTTGTAAAAACTTAAGGATAACATAGCTGTGCGAAATAAAAGCATAAAAAAGTATTTCCAAAATCTTCCGTGTTTTGATAGAAAACGTATTCGTTGTATTGCTTGAAGCCACTGTAACAAACCAATTAATTGATGTAAATTACATTTCTCTTTTGCTTTTCAATCCTCATTCCGTTTATAACAAAATCAGTTGATCACAGGCTAATAATAACGGTATGGATAATTAAACAGTAAATGATCGGCTTTGGCTAAAATACGTTAAACGGCATCGCTCAATTGACTAACGTTGTAGCCGAGTTGTAGCGTGTCGGCCTCAAGAACTATAGGCCGCGAGTTCCATTTCCACCAGGGACGATACTTTTCAGTGCTTATTAATTATGGTGTATTAAATCGGTTTTATTGCAACCACATAAATGTTTTCATTGGGCAGTAAATTTGTTTTAATTTTGCTAATTAACTTGTAAAAACATGTCTTATTCTATCCGAGCAAAGCTCGGTCACCAGGTACTATAAATATTATTGTACTAATGTAGTTGTTGGCTAGGATAATTACAGTAAAATACGAGTATTGTATCCAATTACCAGTTATTACCCGGTTTACGTATAATAATGCGCTTTTGGCTTGGTACAAGATTGCATAACGGAAATAATCAAGGAATTAGTTCATGGCATTATCATCCATGAACACTTGACTTTACCGATGAATACTTATGATCCAAAAAAATATATAAAAAGTAAAAATAAATAAAACTGACAATTGAATCTAAGAACATGAACATGAACAACTAATGATCACACATCACAAAGATATGTATTTAGATCATAATGCATACATCAATAATGTGAATATTGTATTACAGCAGTTTGTGGGTTTTATGGGATTTGATTGTCAATTGAATCAATTGTTTTAAACCAGAAAACAAAACAAAAACATTCTTGAGTTATTGCCGAATGATTTTAATTATATAGTGGATGATTGTGGACAATTATTTTTGCTCTCCAAGCTGTGTGGGCCATTTTTTTATTACCCTCCACTTAACATCCTGGTTTTTAATGTAGTAAGTTATTTGAGTTTAAATAAATTACGTAGTAATTATAAGTTGTATAAATATAATTATAAAGTATAATTATAAGTATAATTATAAATATAATTATAATTATATTTATAATTACAGATTATAAATATAATGAATAAAACTTAGGAATGTTTTTGAATAAAACATTGGAAAGTTTATTTCTTTTATATTTGAAAATACTTTCATGCGTGTTTACTGTAACACATACACTTTGCTGGTTGATACAAACAACCATAGGGTGGATTCAATAACCCTGAGGCCTTTGTATTGGGCGGCGACAGTCCCCAGAGAAATGTCTGTCTCTGGTATCTGACCGCAGCAAGCATCCGCTTTTGCCGATTGAATTCAACCGTATCTCACAAGACTCAGATTCCGATACTGCAAGACAAAAGCAGAAAACATAATATATGTATAGTCATGTACGAGTAGTCATGTCGATATAGATATTATGCATATAAAAATACAAAAATATTAGTGCATTTTGTTTCTTTCAATATTTGATTTTTCTGGATCGTGGCCAAACCTCAACATTATACCAATATACTCGCTCGTATATTTAACAATTCTTATTAAATAATTAGATTAAATTGTATTACTAATGTATTTTGAAATGACAACCAAACCTAAATGACAGATAAGTACTTTATGAAAAATAAAATTCAATTATGGATGAGAAAAAAGTGTAAGATGATTGTGGTGCGATATTGTAGGCCGAGTCTTGTTTCTGACTAAGGCTGACAAGTTCCTTATACATGACTGTAAATAATTTACACTCCAACAGCTAATGGCATCTATGGTACCTTCAGTTTTACGGAGGTTTTGAACCACTTTTGTCTCTGAATTACAAACTGGTCTAATAATTATGAGGATGGTCTTTGCGGATGAAAGTAGTATTAAACAATGCAGACGTTTAAACTACAATAGAGAACATCAAATCCACCGACCATCGCTCTTAACTACCGTATCCACAATTCGTGACATCCAATTGGCTGGGTTACATGACACGCCACCGTCCCAAACTATATGTTTGCAAGTACTATTATCTATAATATTATAAAGAAGAGGTGGTTTCTATTTGTTTGTGGGTTTGTTGTGGCAAGTAAACACGAAAATTACTGAACCGACCTGATTGAAATTTTACACAAGGGTAGACTCATGCAACACATAGGCATATTAATTTCCTGAAATTCCCCTCGGGCTACGCCCCATGAACGTCCAAAAATTTAATTTTTTACAATTTCAAAGAATGAAAACTATAGCGCGTTAACCTAGATATGGAGGTCATAACCTTTCAACCTAGGCAACAAAAGTGATCATGTACAAAATGCGAGTAACTATAAAATGTAGTTATGGAGGTTGTAACTTCTCAGCCTAGGCAACAAAAGTGGTAATGTACAAAATGCGATTAACTATAAACTGTAGTTATGGAGGTCATAACCTTTTAACCTAGGCAACAAAGGTGGTAATGTACAAAATGCGAGTAACTATAAACTGTAGTTATGGAGGTCATAACCTTTCAACCTAGGCAACAAAGGTGGTAATGTACAAAATGCGAGTAACTATAAACTGTAGTTATGGAGGTCATAACCTTTCAACCTAGGCAACAAAAGTGGTAATGTACAAAATGCGATTAACTATAAACTGTAGTTATGGAGGTCATAACCTTTCAACCTAGGCAACAAAAGTGGTAATGTACAAAATGCGATTAACTATAAACTGTAGTTATGGAGGTTATAATCATTTAACCTAGACTACAAAAGTGATAGTGTGCATTTTCTACGAACATGGTGGTTTGGGTGAATTGATCAATATGGAGGTTTGAATCAAAGTCTGATACAAAAGAGATAAACAATTCTAAAGTAAATTTATTATTATAGTTACTTTCAGATTAGAATCAAGTGTTTAAAAGTATTAATCAAAAAACATCCTCAAAGTATAGATAAAGCACTAAGTTTTAATTGAAGTTTGATCGGTGAACAGAGTTCATCAGTTTTTTCAGCTCTTTAAAAACATTATAAGTTTATTTCTTGGCCTCAAACAGCCTTCGAACTCATTCATTATACACCAATGACCAAGTCATATTTAATATTTTCTTCCTCTTCCTCAATAAGGCGCCATTTAAAAACTATATCATAATATAAAATCTTTAATATGATATAATCTTAAGAAGTATTTAGTGTTATGAAAATTTAGATATATTAGTTTTTACTTTCCTCAACTAACACACTACTATAACATTGTATGCACCTCATTAAATTTTGAGTGTTTCCCCTGAACCGTTACTGCATGAATAATTAACCTAAAAAATATTGATTTTAATATTTTTAGTCACTGGTTGTTATTCATTTAACTATTATTTCTTTCGATTAGTTTGAAAAAGATTTATATAAAAAGGAAAACTTGCAAAACACATTTTAAAAACTGATACTCCATTTACATGTGTTGATCATCATTACGTTTTCAATACTGTGACGTCCCCGTCACAGACGACGCCGGGCAAAGGTCCCGAGAGGGGAAGGGAGGGAGAGAGCGCGGCGTATGGTGAGCGGATGAGGCCTCTAGGTCAGTTGTGCGAGGCGCGAGGGCGACAAGAGGGAAGACATTGGCTTAGCTAAGTTTAGAATAAGTACCAGGGGATAACGGTGTAAACGGCTATGTAGGGATGAATAGTCACTAGGGGAGAATACAATGACTGCCTTAGAGCCGGAAGTAATATTAGTCCATTGTCAAGTAAATTGTTTCACCTTCAAATTCAGGGAAATATATTAAGAATAACTCAAACCCATTTCTGTCTAATGACGTACACTGTACGTCCGCTTACTTCGCTAGACAGATGTCTAATGACGTGTTGGTTATCAGCAAACAATGTACGCCGCCTGCTTATATTTCGGCGTAATTCTTTTTTCCGCCGTTAGGTGTTCTAGTTCATTTCTCATCCGATAGATGGTGTTGGCGTCCTCTTTTATCATCTTATTTAGTGTCAAATGTTCCGTATTGGCAGTAAATTATTTTCTCGTTCGCACAATTCGTTCAGTGATTGTATTTATTGATGATAATACAGTAATAACGATTATTATTTAAAGATTTATCAATAACTATTTATTACTGCAGGTAACTAGAAGTAGACCTGCCAAGTGAAATAAAGGAATCTTTTGAAAATTAAATAACATTTGACGAAACAACAGTACCTACTTGTTTCTAAGTCTACAGCTTGGAACTGGTAAAAAAGTACAGTAATCATTTTTTTCATGCTAAAAGTGATTGTGCACGCAGTTAAAGGGCATAAGGAACAGGGCAAAGAAATCAAAACATATAATTCATAAGTTACTGTTAATTCTTTTACGCTAATAGTGACGCGTAGTCGTGTGAACGAGGCTCGATTTTCGTTCAGACCGGAGGGCCTCAGGCGCTCTGCCCGACGGGAATGGGTTAAATAACGTTTATTAAGATAAGCAAAGATCCATTGGATCCATTGGAACGACTCGTTTCTACTCTGCTGGGTCCGAGCGCGTCAATACCAGCATCAATACTAGAAGGCCCAGAAGCTGTGGTCACACTGAAATTCCTATTTATTGTTTGTAATATGATTTGTATACTCGTGGCTACAGACGCTGCGTTCAGCTGAGAGATTGTCAGTTCCGGCATTGCTATTGGTAGTTTTACCGGTGTTGTAATATGATTTGTATACTCGTGGCTACCGACGCTGCGTTCAGTGGAGAGATTGTCAGTTCCGGCATTGCTATCGGTAGTTTTACCGGTGTTGTAATATGATTTGTATACTCGTGGCTACAGACGCTGCGTTCAGCTGAGAGATTGTCAGTTCCGGAATTGCTATCGGTAGTTTTACCGGTGTTGTAATATGATTTGTATACTCGTGGCTACCGACGCTGCGTTCAGCTGAGAGATTGTCAGTTCCGGCATTGCTATCGGTATTTGTACCGGTGTTGTAATATGATTTGTATACTCGTGGCTACAGACGCTGCGTTCAGCTGAGAGATTGTCAGTTCCGGCATTGCTATCGGTAGTTTTACCGGTGTTGTAATATGATTTGTATACTCGTGGCTACCGACGCTGCGTTCAGCTGAGAGATTGTCAGTTCCGGCATTGCTATCGGTAGTTTTACCGGTGTTGTAATATGATTTGTATACTCGTGGCTACCGACGCTGCGTTCAGCTGAGAGATTGTCAGTTCCGGAATTGCTATCGGTAGTTTTACCGGTGTTGTAATATGATTTGTATACTCGTGGCTACAGACGCTGCGTTCAGCTGAGAGATTGTCAGTTCCGGAATTGCTATCGGTAGTTTTACCGGTGTTGTAATATGATTTGTATACTCGTGGCTACCGACGCTGCGTTCAGCTGAGAGATTGTCAGTTCCGGCATTGCTATCGGTAGTTTTACCGGTGTTGTAATATGATTTGTATACTCGTGGCTACAGACGCTGCGTTCAGCTGAGAGATTGTCAGTTCCGGAATTGCTATTGGTAGTTTTACCGGTGTTGTAATATGATTTGTATACTCGTGGCTACAGACGCTGCGTTCAGCTGAGAGATTGTCAGTTCCGGAATTGCTATCGGTAGTTTTACCGGTGTTGTAATATGATTTGTATACTCGTGGCTACAGACGCTGCGTTCAGCTGAGAGATTGTCAGTTCCGGCATTGCTATCGGTAGTTTTACCGGTGTTGTAATATGATTTGTATACTCGTGGCTACAGACGCTGCGTTCAGCTGAGAGATTGTCAGTTCCGGCATTGCTATCGGTAGTTTTACCGGTGAGCTGTTATGAAATTACTTTTCCTTATATTTAAATATAGATTTAAGTACTGTATATTTTAACGTTGTATTTTACATTTAAATGTAAAATACATTATATAATCTATACACCCAATACCACCACTGGGTGAAAGTTGTATGATTATATTTTGTGATAATAATATTTGAGTTATTTTAATGGAAAAAAATAGAATAATATTGTATTTTAAAGTGAATGAATGAATGAGTTTATTCTAGAGATATTACAGCCAAAAATAGATAATGAATTAAAATTAATAACGAACTCAAATAAAAAAAACAATAACATAAATAAGAATTATTTGGCTGCACTGTAAGTTTAGAAAACTGTCTTGGGAAATAGTAGATATAGCCAGTGCCTCTGTGTCTGCTAAATTGTTTTTAAAACATATATTTGACCTGGAAATTTTTATACAATATAAGTATTTAAAGGTATTATTTGATTTATCTAATTTCAAAGGAGAAAAGATTTGTGTTCGTTTTGTGATATAGTTTATTGCCTAAACAGCAACTACTGCAAAATTATCAAATTACATGAATGATTTTTATAAATATAACTTTTTTAAATAAGTATTTTAACATTACCTAAACTATATTTTGTTAATAGGTGTACCAAAAAACTATAAGGCTTAAGCATAAGAATAACGTAAGTATGAGCAAAACACAATTGGTTTAATACATAGGCTTATGTAAATATGTGTATAAAATGAAAATGTATAAAATGTTAGGGGGAGAAGAATATAAAACTAACTAAATCATCTCGAACGTTATCTGAGACAGAGTTCTGAGCCAAAAGGATCTCCTCTTATCAACCTTCTGCCAACTCCCTACTTGAGTCCTCTCCCTTGGAACAAGAATAATCTTATTATGTTTCTGGCTATCCAAGACAATAAAACAAAAGACAGAAAATAAGCACAAATAAGCACAATAAAACTCTGATTCAATCATAAAGTATTCATAAAATTAAGCGCTCACACAGCTCTGCTAATTTAGAATGTAATGATACACGTTGCAGTCATTAAGGTAATAATTTGTTCGCATTGATCTTGGTCACGCTTTGCTTCAGTCATTCTCGTGTTCAGACACGTACAACGTACTATGTTCATTATCTGGTGGATACGGGCTTGTTATAAATATGTCACTCAAATGCTCTAGGATGAAATGAGTTACTAAGTATTTCAATGGGAAATAATTTAAATAATCAGTAATTTATTCTTTTTACTGTTAATTTCAATAAAGACTATTACTTTCTATGCTTATAACTCAATCCTCTACATAAATAGTAATATAAATATAGTAATAATAAACTCTAAATAAACTAAAATTTGAAATTACAATTTAACTTTCAACCAGTTAGAATGAATGACAATTGGAATCAGCAGATTTTCTACGTTCACTCTCCAATGACAGAGGCTTTCCTCCTGAAAGGTTATAGTTTATTGATTTATAAATTAAATATTTTGTAGCAACAAAGCTGGTTACAACCTGTTTTGAAAACTCAAAATAAACCAGTTGAAAATATTTATCCACTATAAAATAATTTTTAGGGTCTAATCTGGAAACTACTTAAATACTTATACTACTATATATACTTATATATATATATAGATATACTCTCCATTTTACTGAAATTCATTGTTTTACACGCTTGTCTTATATTCACAATATTTGTTCTGTTTCCGTATATAACATAAAATAATTTTAAAAAAAGCTAAAACAATGCTTTTTACGAAATTAAAATACATACAAATATTGTGAAAATCAAGATTTTGAAACGGTGTTATTGCAATGCATCAGCACTTATTTTGGCTTTTAACAACAAAAACGATTGTTGATAATATGTTCTTGAATCAAAATTAGAAATCATAATAGCTTTAACTACCACCTTCATCCTTTATAAAGATGAAAATCAGCAAATGTTAAAGACGTCAAGTCCGAGCTCTCAGCATTTATCGGAAACGCTCAGCACTCTTTGTGCCACAATCAGCCAGCATTCAGTCAAGTGGAACGTTGCAATTCTCAACCCTCACAGTCAGCACTCCGTCGCCATCTGGCCTTCTTTTACTGTAATGTATACTTTTTTGCGTTACTCCTCGCGTTAAATAGTTCCCTCAAGTACAGGTAAATACTATTCAACATTCAGCATCGACTTCATCAAAGATTATATCAAAGCGTATCACGACTGCGAAATGTAATGAACCATACTAATAATGTTTGAGAAAAAATAAAATAAGGATGTGACAGTAATAATAATTTTGACAATGTAGTGAACAGAATAATATTGACAAAATCAAGTGTAATAAAAATTGGGTTTCAAAAAATGTAGTTTCTTGTACCAAATGAATCATATAAGACTGCCGATAAACGTATTATATTACTTTTCACCTAATTGAATTCAAACGTTTTTTAATTTAAGTGTTCTAACTCTAAGTGCTTCCAACTCTCGTTCTGATCACACGCTATCTTGTGTCGCCCCACTAGCTTGTAGGCGGAGTGTTTTGGTTTTTTGTTGATTAAGTATTAAGTATTGTGGATTAATAAATAATAATAATTATTAATAATATCTGTATAGGTTTTAACTCTTGTTATTGACAACATAATATGATTAATATCTGTTACTTAAACTTTCAAATTTTAATGTAAATTATCATTACGTAATCACTTAAAACGGTTGCAGTTTTTCCGTCTCCAGAAACGATGAGTAGTTGAAAAGAGTAACAAGCGTTGGAAAGGTCCAATAAAATATATTGAATAAGTTCTCTAGTAACATCGTTTTAAAAAATCAAAAAATAATAGAAGGGAAGACGTAACCAGGCCATAACGTCAATCAAGTACGCTTAGAAGCATTTTACGAGGCATTATACCATTTTTGTTATGTTATAATATTATAATATAATAATATTATTATAATAACTATAAAATTAGTTGAAAGTGAAGCGAAATATGTGTGTTTTCACTTAAAAGCAATCTTTTACTAGTATGTCGTGCATAAAATTGCTCACAATAGGGCAGAGTAAGGCGCGTTTTAATTAACGTACTTCCACGTTAATTAAATGACGCAATACTGTGACTACGCAGAACTAGATTTGTTGTTTACTAAAATAAAATCTTTACGATAATTTAATGCTGTCATAATGTTGTTATGTAGGACAAGACTTGTTACTCAGCAAAGTGGAATGCTCACGTTGGCTTTATGCTGCAAACGAAGCTACAACGGACGAGACTTGTTGCTCATGAAAGTGAAATGATAACGTTGGCTTTATGCTGCCATAACAAAGCTGCGACGGACGAGACCTGTTGCTCATCAAAGGGAAATGTCTACGTGAGTTAAATGAAGCCATAACGTGGCTACGGAGGACAAGACTTGGTATTTATCAAAGTGGAATGCTCACGTTGGCTTTGTGCTGCCATAACGAAGCTACGACGGACGAGACCTGTTGCTCATCAAAGGGAAATATCTACATTAATTAAATGCAGCCATAACGTGGCTACGGAGAATGAGACTTGGTACTCATCAAAATTGAATGCTCACGTTGGCTTAATGATGCCATAATGAAGTTACAAAATACGAGACTTTGGCCAAGAAAAGACCAAGTTTTTGGTATTTAAGAGTACAAGATTTGGGCGAAAGATAAAAGAAGGGAAAATACCAAAATCTTCCACTGTTTTGGATTTACTTTATAATTAATCAATTTTTAACTTAAATAATTGAAGTTTTATCCATCCATTCCTTAAAATAGTTATCTTTCATAATTTAGTTAGAAGAAGTTTACGAAAACAATCATGCAGAGAAGTTATCAATTGTATAAAGACGGCGGAGTTCCCCCGGGAGGGTTGGCGACGCGACGGATCCGGCTGAGGCGGTTGTCGGGTTTGGCGCTCCCTGAGGAAGTAGGAACAATGCAACACAAGACTTACCGTACAACGCTTTTGATGGAATATTTTTAGAATAATATGGTACACAACTATATAGTTAGATAATAATAATTAATATTAATAGTACATGTATGGGTATGGGTATAAAGCTAGATTAATAAATATTATTACTATTGTAACGGAGCTGGGCTGGGGTCTGGGCCCACGTCCTGGAAATACTTGTCTATTGTGATTGCCTTCCCGAATCCAGAGCGGAGGTGCCTTGCAGATTATCTCTGCCTACCCCACGATGATGGCCTCTCCATCAACAGGTGTGAGGGAGAGATAGGCGATCGATCTGTCGTCGCAGCACCGAGGCAGATCGATCGCCTATCTCTCCATCAACAGGTGTGAGGGAGAGATAGGCGATCGATCTGTCGTCGCAGCACCGAGGCAGATCGAAAGACCATCGACAGGGAGGAGCGTAGCCACAGCTTCAGCAGTGTGAATAGGCCGAATGGCTGAATCGAGTGAACGTTGGACCCACAGACTAACCCCTAATATTCGACAGTGGGTGGAATGCAGGCAGCACGGTGCGGTCGATTTATTTGTGACCATATTATTATCGGCTCACGGGTATTTCTTCCTTCCTCTTCCTTTCTGCATAAGATTGGTAAAGTCGCCACGATTTTCTATGCACATTCATGAACTGTCCCGGTGTCGAATACACGGCACAGCACACTTTCTTCTAGTGTGAGAGATGAAGTGTGCAGCAGTGTAACTCTCTGTGGCGATCGGCGTCATAATTCATCCTGACAACATCATTGGAGCCCTTGCTCCAGGGAGAGGCCATCCGGAACTTCGTTAAGCAATATTTCCATTCCATACTTTGGGCGAAAAAGGTCAATCTCAATTAACCTTGATGTACTATGATCATCCCAATGAAGAAATAAATAGTGGCAAATTAATCTAAGGTCTTCTAAATAAGACCTAGAGATGAAGGAGAGGGTTTAAGTGGTATAGTCTTGAAAAGTCCCGCACTAACGAGTTACTCCGGTGTGCATTTGCATTTTAAAAAATCCCACAAAAAACTAATGTAACTAATAATAAGTACTTCAGTAATAACTCTTATATAATTTATATGTAATATATATTTTGTAGGGATAAAATTCAATCGAATTGATTTAAAATCATGAATCAGAAGCGAAATTTTATGAATAATAAGAACCCAGTATATAAAATTCATAATTAATGTAGATTTAATAAAAAGAGTAAACCGACTATTATCAATTAGAATGTTTGAACATATACATCAAAACAGTGAGATAGGATATAAACAAACATGTGGCTGTGGCGTGGCAGCATGTGACACAGACATGTTGCTGATAGACTCTGCTGCTGGGAAACCACATTGGGGGAGCCTCGGATACCTCACGTATGCGAAATATTATTGCAAACGATACACATGTAGAATTATTTTTTATACAATATATTATTGTATTGTTCAAAGATTTTAAAATGTATGGTGAAGTTCCTGGAACTTACTGATAACTCTATTAAAAGTTTATGTTTATGTATATGTTCTACATGTATTTCTTTTGTCTTTTTAAGCTGTTAACCATAAATAGGTTGGCACAAAATAAAATAAACAACGAATTAAAATTAGCTAAAATAATATTGCTTAGTATACTATGTAAAATTTAATGATACATTAAATTATATCTTTTTGCAATTTAAGAAATATAATTTTAATACAATTAGTACGAGCTCTATAGTATTTTAATAACTCGCTAAAAAGTATTATAAAGGTGTTTATATTGATAATTATTCAATATATTATATATATATATAATTATAATTATAAATTATATATATATAATATATTGAATAATTATCAATATAAACACCTTATATATATATATATATATATATAAAATATAATGTATAATACATGATTTTAAGTTAAATATGAACGGGATTAATTATTATTGGCTGAAATCGACCATTCAAACGACGTTCATTATTTTTTATCTCCTTTGGAGTTGGAGAATTGTGGATAAAAATAACATTACTCGACCTAAAGTAGCATGTTAAAGATTTCACATGGCGGAAGTAGTCGATAGGCTGATGCCATATGGAACCCCACATCGAGCTTTATAATATGAAAATTGGATATGGGGATTCCGTTGATAAATAAATAAATATGATGCTAAAAGTCTGCCGGTTTAACATTAAGTACCTGGGTAGAATAAGAATATGTATTATACAAGTTAATTAGCAAAATTAAAACACATTTGTTACTCAATGAAAACATTTATGTGGTTTAAATAAAACGGATTTTATACACGTTCATTAATATAGCATAAACACTGAACAAAAATTTAGTCCCTTAATGGGGATCGATCTCATATTCTCTGGTTTACGAAACCTAGCGCTACCACTGAGATACGACGGCTGAGCTTGCATTGTTGTTTAAGGTCTTTTAGCCAACCTCAATAATTGTTTTAGCTGATCATAAACTATTCAATTACCCATACAGATATTAGTAGGCTGTGATCAACTGATTTTGTTAGAAAAAGAATGAGAATTGATAAGCAAAAGAGAAATTTAATTTACACCAATTAATTGGTTTGTTACTGTGGCTTCAAGCAATATAATGAAAACCTTTTCTATCAAAACACGAATGATTTTGGAAATACTTTTCTCTGCTTTTATTTCGCACAATTATTTTACCCTTTACTTTTTACAAATTGGTTAGTAATTTGAAAACTTTTCATTTATACTTAAAATAAATCTATGCAAAACCTCTATTCACATGATGTTCACCACCATCTACAATCAACAACTGTCAAACGGTTATAAACAGATGTTTTGATTTGTATTGTTTACATTTGATTCTCCATAAGCGTAATGTTAATTTTTTTTAGATTTTAAACTTAATATTACAAAAAAACCAGAATTTTCCTAATTAGACCTATCTAGAATTTATTTTCTAATTGGAAATGAGTTATTTCTCAAATTAGCAAGGTTTGTATATATATATATATATATATATATATATATATATATATATATATATATACAAACCTTGCTCGTATTATAGTATTGGATTGGATAAATGAGCGACAATATTTAAATCCAGCTAGATAAAATGTCCGCCACAGAAATACACATACAGAAAGGGAAACAAATATTGTCTTTTCGTTCCGGAATAGTGAAAGAACATTTTTAATGTGTTTATTACAAATATTTTTTAAACAAACCCCAACAAAAACACATTTATATCATATTAATAAATTAAAAGTAATTATAATCCAGTCTGGTTATGTTATGCCTTGTCCAAACTAATTCTAAAAACTTTAAAGCCTATTATTTATAGAGGAGGTTAATATAGATATATGTTATTAAATCAGTTTTATTTAAACCACATAAATGTTTTCATTGAGTAAAAATATGTTTTAAATTTGCTAATTAACTTGTAAAACTTACAAAAACTACATGTCTTATTCTATCCAAGCAAAGCTCGGTCTCCAGGTACTCTTATTAAATACACAGTATCATAATGAGACCGATACAAAGTGGTTAATTGGAAGAAAGAAACATATAAAATAACAACATATGGCCCATACAAATTGAAGGTGCAATATATATATTAAAAATATTTTTTTAAATAATTTTTTATAAACTGAATACACATTGCTTTATTTGTTTAACCCTCTTTAAAGATTAAAAACACAATTTCAACACTCATTATTATGAATTATTCCTACAAAAGCCCAACAAAGATAAAACATGATTTACAGCCTTTATTGAAACGCTTTCAATGAAATCCGTCTATATTTTGCCAACAAACCTTTTTGATAAAAAAAAGCTTATGCAATGTTCTAATGTTCAACAATATAACGTAGTTGATTAATATCATACGATTTTAAGATTCAACCCTTAATATTGTAATTTTATTATGATTTCACTATAATTATTATGTTTTAACTATAATTATATCATACTAATATTATATTGTAAATTACTATAAAAATATTAACTTTAATTTTATTTCACAAAATTATTTTACTGTATGTTTATTGCATTAAGCATTACACTTTATCAAGAGATGCTATTGCATATATTAGTAGTTAGTACAAGTTGTAGCCTACTCGGTTCCCCATAACAATGCCAGTAGGCCGGGTTCGTGTCATCTGCCGCGGGCCGGAATATGACAGAAGCTTAGCAACAATATGTGACTGGCATCTCTAGATAACACCTTTGTGCTCCCCTATATTTGTAACATTTGCTTTTCAGCTGCCATAGTACGACAAATACTTTAAAATTGGTTAATCTTTCACATCATTACGATATAAATATTAGAAATGTTAATGCTTTTCATTCATAGAATTATTTTAGTGACAGTATAATCCATTAGGCCTCTAGTTAAAACATTAGTGAGTCATTTCTGCGTTCTAAAGCGTGATTACGTAATGTATGAAGTTATAACGTAGCAAATGTTTTACGTAAAATAAAATAAGTCGTAGTACTTAACTTCTTATTTTGGGAGTTAAAAATTAAAATAATAGCTATAAATAAGAAATCAAAACTTTATGAACTAGTGGGATCTCTAATATCCTATAAAACAACTACGAAAGGTATTGGCCCCTATATTGATTTTTCATATCTTGCTCTGACATTTACAAAATTATATGGACGTTATTTGCTATTTATTATCTAAGGCGTCGTTGGTGGATTTAATCATATTTATATAAGATATTGAAAAGTCTACGTATTTTTAAAACAGATATCCCCGACTTAAAAGAACGAGATCATCTTCTAGAGACACGTTCAATGAAATTCTTCCAGCTTTACATGTAATAACCGATTAAAATGACGGTGCTATTTTCATTCCATAATACTTAGATGAGCGTGGTTCTGATCTTATGTAAAAACACACTTAATTATTATATATTTATTACCATTTTAAAACAAAATTATTCAAATGATTAGTCTTCAATATTTTTAATGTTTTTAAAGAAAAGAAAGTTTTAAAAAGGGTTCAGTTTTTTAACTAATATGATCATTTTTAACCGTAGTAGTATGGTCTAATCTCACAAGGATGACATTTTATGATTCAAATAAAATATACTTGCTCAAAACTGTCGTCGATGGAAAATATATTTCCGTTAGATAATTTCCTCTGTTAGTGGCTAAAATTAAATTTTCAGAAATTTGCCTCATGTATGTTTGTGAATATTGCAGCTTATTGAATCCATATAAATAGAATACCCCATCGCAGCAGACCTGCGTACTCAGCGAATTTCCAAATTAATAACATAATAATAATAATATATGACTAGTTTGATCATTATCTGTCAATAAATATGAGTATTATTTACCTACTCTCCATAGATTAACATGGGAAAGAGTATGCAGGTTTGCTGCTGTGAGGAATGCTGAAAGTAGGTGTTTCTAGCGTAAACAATTAATTTGTTTAGCATTTATATCAACTTTCATCAACATCTGTCCATAAATAAATGAGTTTGCCTATTCACCATGTCGTATGTATGTATCACCATGTATCATTTGCCATGATAAAAAACATAAACTATGATTTTTAAGTATAAATGGATAGATGTCAACCACATGAAGCTAAATATCAAGTTTTATCCAAAAATATTGATTGATATGCGAAATATTAATTTTTTCCTGTCCTCCATAAGATTAACATTGGAGCCCCACAATACAACATACTGTGTTTAGATTTTTTAATATCTCGGTAACCGTTGGAGATAGAGAAAAACTTTAAGGACCTTAACTGTGTAGTTTTTTAAGCTGATTCCAATAGTGAAATATAAAATTAGAAATATTTAAAAATTACATGTGAAAAACGCAAAAAACCATTTTTGGGTACAAAACCCCCCCAAACTACCCGTTCCCATTGACCGATATGTTTGGTTTACGAACTCGTCCGAGCATTTTTGTAGGAATACACCTATCTACCAAATTTGGTCTTGATCGGACCATTTTTACGCGAGTTATCGTGTTCACAGACACATATATATATATAAAAATTTTAACGACTATTGTTTTTGGTCTCTGGGCAACTAAAGAAGAAAAAATAACATGGTCCCGGGCTTAAGTCTTACCATGAGACCTACGGTAATAGCTACTTCCCTATGGGAAATTCGCTAATGAACGTAACTTAACAGTAAATCTTTTTTTAACGTGAAATTTATATTACGACGGTGTTAAGTCCGTATTTAATTTAATCTGCGATTTCATTAAATAAAACTTACGACAGCAATTGAAAAATACCCCCGTCGCAGCAGACCTGCGTACTCAGCGAATTTCCAAATCAATAATATAAAAATAATATATGATAAGTTAAAACAAAAAATCTGTCCATAAACGTGAAAATTATTTCCCTATTCTCCATAAGATTAACATGGCAAAGAGTGTGCAGGTTTGCTGCTGTGAGGAACACTGAAATTAGACATCTCTACCATAAATAATTTTTATCTTAACATTTATACCAACTTTCTTCAACATCTGTCCATAAATAAAGGAGTTTGCCTATTCCCTATATGATTAATATGGGAAAAGAGTATGCAGGTTTGCTGCCATGATAAACACATAAACTATGATTTTTAAGCATAAATGGATAGATCTCAACCACATGAAGCTAAATATAGAGTTTTATCCAAAAATATTCATTAATATGGGAAATATTAATTTTTCCCTATCCTCCATAAGATTAACATTGGAGCCCCACAATACAACGTACTGTGTTTAGATTTTTTTAATATCTCGGTAACCGTTGGAGATAGAGAAAAACTTTAAGGAACTTAATTGTGTAGTTTTTTAAGCTGATTCTAATGGTGAAATATAAAATTAGAAATTTTCAAAAATTACATGTGAAAAACGCAAAAAACCCCATTTTGGGGTACAAAACCCCCCTAAACTACCCGTTCCCATTGACCGATATGTCTGGTTTACGAACTCGTCCGAGCACTTGTAAGAATACACGTCTCTACCAAATTTGGTCTTGATTGGACCATTTTTACGAGAGTTATCGTGTTCACAGACACATATATATATATATACATATATACATATATACATATATATATATATAAAAATTTTAACGACTATTGTTTTTGGACTCTGGGCACCTAAAGAAGAAAAAATAACAAGGTCCCGGGCTTAAGTCTCACCATGAGACCTACGGTAATAGCTTCTTCCCTATGGGAAATTCGCTAATAGGAATTGATCTATATATTAGGTGACCAGAAAATTTGAATTTATTCATACGAAAAAACAACAAAGCAGTTTGCAACTAACAAGCTAAACACATTAATCTTGGAAGCTGTTGACAGAAAGTTTCTTTGTTTGGATTGTGATAAATTTGTAGCAGAGACCCTTACATGTGTTAACAAATTTACAGATCTTCAGCCTATTAATTTAAACATTTGTTATATAGTAAATATAATATATTTAGAACTATTTTAAACCATTTCAAATTGTTAAATAAATATTTTACAATCACCACTAAGTGATTTATAAACACTGACAGTAATTGTGTTTATTTCAACAAGTTTTATGTCACAAATTTCAGTAGTGTTCTAATGAAAGCCCAGTTAAAAATCTTTTTTTGTATACATTTCTAGATCCACAAACAATTTGAAATTTTCACCAACGGAAAATTCTCGCAATCACAAAATTATTCAGTGCAAAACTTCTTCCTGATCATATGTAAGCCACAGTTCAAACATATAAGCCATATCTAAGAGTATTTGATTGGATAGTTCTTGTTTTTTATTTAGACAATTGACTATCAATTTGCAAATATTTACTCTGTTGTCTTTATTGTGTGTACTTAGGTGAGGAGAATTTACTCCTTAGTAAGAGCATGATTATGACCATGATTTGTGACAATATGATTGGACTAAACATCATACATGACCTTGCCGCTACTAGATGTAGAGTAAACTACGGATCGAGGCCTTATAGCCTCTTGAAAAGGTCAAAAGACAACGAGGGTGCTCCAAAGAAATATCAATGACTTGACCCTTGGAGTCGATTGTGCCATAAATCTAATCTAATAAAATATTTTTATGGTGCAAAGCAGATGAGATAAGTGTATAAACATTGTACTTTTTAAAACTGTTTTGAAATGTTAGAATTACTTATCGTTTTAAAACATTGCATTTTGATTAGATCAGATTATACTATATTAGCAATAAAAATGGATTGTTTATTTTATAATAATATTTCAATGGAAACTGTTTATAAACGTAATATCCCCATCGATAAAACTCATTTCTGGTTTATGGAGCCGAAACAAGAGAAAATGAACAAACCGTGTTGTGTCAAAAACATTATTACATCCGCTCAAATAAATTTGACCGCTATATCGCAAAGATATTACTTCTTTTCATGTATGTATAAAAAATATTTCTCTTCTGTTCTGTGCTTAAAAAAATATATAGTCTGTTACTACTAAATAATTAAAAAGCTGTTTGTATTAAAAGATTTTTTTTTAAATTACCGAATTCAGTGCTTCTATTTGGTCTATTTTGGGCAAATATACAACATGGCCTTGTGTATTTTAGAATACAGTAAATTATAAATACTTGTTGATAAAAATGGAACGACAGGCATATTATTTTTAAGGCAGAATTCACTTCGTATGCTTATAATACCTATTATTAATGATGTAACCTTTATAAAGTAATAATACTATTTTTTTAACATTACCTTTTGATAGCACCTTTTTTCGGTTTCAATGCCAATATTTTGGTCAATAGAGCCAAAAATACTGATTTTTTCTCGTATAATAAAATATTCTATTAATACTTTAAAATCCTAATCAATCTGGAATTAAATATAGTTGTCAACCTGTATGTCTGTATACAAAATGTATTAATATAAAATACTAAAATACTAATAAACACCCCCGTCGCAGCAGACCTGTGTACTCAGCAAATTTTCAAATCAATAATAATACAGTATATAACAGGTTTAATCAATTTCCGTAATAAAGATAATTTTCCTATTCTCCATAAGATTTACTTGGGTAAGAGTATACAGGTTTGCTGCTGTGTGGAACGCTGAAAGTAGGCATTTTTACAATAAACTATTTTTATTTTGACCATATACCAAGTTTTATCAATATCTGTCCATAAATAAATGGGTTTGCCTATTCACCATAAGATTAACATTGGGAAGAGTATGCAGGTTTTCTGCTGTGAGGAACACTGATAGTAGGCATTTCTAGCATGAACAATTTTCATTTTTACCATGTATACCAAGTTTCATTAACATCTGTCTATAAATAAGGGAGTTAGTATTTTCCCATATGATTAACATGGGAAAAGAGTATGCAGGCTAGCTGCAATGATAAACACATAAGCTATGATTTTTAAGCATAAATGGATGGACCTCAACCACGTGAAGCTAAATATCAAGTTTCATCCAAAAACAAAGATTGATAAGTGAAATACTGTATTAGTTTTTCCTTATCCTCTATAAGATTAACAGTACCTGGTGACCGAGCTTTGCTCGTATAGAATAAGACATGTATTATAAAAATTAATTAGAAAAATTAAAACACATTTATTACTCAATGAAAACATTTATGTGGTTTAAATAAAACCGATTTAATACACCATAATTAATATAGCACTGAACAAAAAGTATCGCACCTGGTGGGGATGGAACTCGCGACCTCCAGTTCTTGAGGCCGATACGCTACCACTCGGCTACGGCGTCAGCAAATGAGCGACGCCGTTTAACGTGTTTTAGCCAAAGCCGATCGATCATTTACTTTTTAACTATCCATACAGTTATTATTAGCCTGTAATCAACTGATTTTGTTATAAACGGAATGAGGATTGAAAAGCAAAAGAGAAATTTAATTTATATCAATTAATTGGTTTGTTATAGTGGCTTCAAGCAATACAACGAATACGTTTTCTATCAAAACACGGAAGATTTTGGAAATACTTTTTTCTGCTTTTATTTCGCACAGTTATATTACCCTTAAGTTTTACAAATTGTTTAGTAACCTGATAATTTTGCATTTATTACATACATAAAATAAATATATTTATGCATAACCTCTATATTGTTCCCCGCCGTCTTTATTCAAGAACTGTCAAATGGTTATAAACAGATGTTTTGGTTTGTATTGTTTACATTTGATTCTCCATAAGCGTAATGTAAAATTTTTAGATTATAAACCTAATATTAAACGAAAACACGAATTTTCCTGGACATTAGACCTGTCTAGACCTTATTTTCTACTCGGAAATTAGTTATTGCCAAAATTTAAAGAAATTCCTCGGTGCTGTTTTCGAGATCCGTGTGCAAATATATATATATATATATATTTATTTTCTTGTTTATATATATATATCTATATATATGTATATATAAATATATACATTATATATTATATATATATAACTACTGTAGTTAAAAATATCACAAACCTTGCTCGTATTATAGTGATATATATAAAATTAAGGATTTTTACCTCCAATATATCTATGCCCTAAGAAAAAAAGGGGGGCCCATAAATATAGATCTTATTTTAGATCTTAAAAATAAACCATAATATTAACACAAAATCTTTCCTTTTGTATGAGAACCGGTAGACCGTATGAGTATATAGCTAGACTGTAAGATAGTTTATAATAGAACTATATATATATATATTAATATATAGATATTTATATATATAATATTATATAAATATATTATATAAATATATATATATATTATATATAGTAATTATATGTATAAGAATAGTTTTGTATATAATATGACCTGGCGAATAATGTATAACATAAAATACATGATTATTAGAATGGCCATTTTAATAAAATTAGCATAAATTTTCGTGTTGTTGAATACTATATATATATTTATAATAACTAGCTTAATTAATATATATAATATATAATATTAATATAATAACATATAATATATATATATTTTATTACATATAATATATATAAATATAACACTTTTTTAAACTAGACTGTAAGCGAATAGTTTAAAAACAATAATTTTAATAAGAGAAGCTTTTGTTTATGAATTATTATCTAATAATTCTTCCTAGTCGTCTGACGAAAGAACACCAAGGTTCATTTATGCATAACTAGCTGACCTGGCGAACTTTCGTAACGCCTAACGGTAAAATACATGTTAACTTTAAGATTGGCCATGTGCTGAAGTCAATTAGCATTGTGGTTTCGTTGTGAAAGCTTGAAATATTTAACAGCGATTATTATAATCAACTCAATATGTATTAAGCATTGTAATTATTTTTATTTGGATAGTATAAACACGTGACTTTTAATCATAAAGAAAATTAAAGAAATATAAATACAATTACATAATTCCCAAAAACCGTAAACGATTAACGTGGGGAATAATGGTGTTCATTTTGTACAGCACATATTTACTTCATAGTTTTTACACTAATTGAATCATTTCAGATGTCATTGGAATAGTAAAGCATATTGCTATACGGGCAGTAAGCAAACAGCTGGTTTTAAGAAATTAAATGTTTTGATTGTAGATAGTTGTAAACAAACTTATTCCCCATAAGGTTAACATTAGAAAATTAAAATGCAATATAATAAAAACGAATTGAATTTATGGGAACTGAATACGCCTATAGCATGACCTTGCATAGACGAAAACGAAAATCAAAGATCATTAAAATCGGCCTAGCCGTTCTCGAGTTATAATGCGTGTAACTAACACGACTTTGTTTCATTTAGATTGACATTTATGATTTAGTAATGAGACCATGTTTGTTTTTTACCTTGTACTGATTATAAAATAAATCATTTTTATTAACAATACTAATTACACTTGCATTACAAATATCGCACTTATACTCAGAGATTTCAAATTCATGTCACAGGTTTACTAATTAATTAATAAGACATACGATTAAAATATTGGAACAAATATTGTTAAACAATTCTCTTATAGTAAGCTACTGAGTTTAATAAATTTACGTATATAAAAGGTTTTATTGATTTCAAAATCTCATGGAGTAAATTCCCAAGAGTATCTCGTAATAATAAAGCTTACTTTATGGATTAGAACAACTTAACGGTACATTGAAATATGTACCAGAGAGAGTAAAAGAGGAAAAATAAAAGGTCCTCGATAAAATGAACAATGTGTTCAGCTCATTCCCTAAAAGACAAATTCTTCATTTATTTTACGTCCCGTAGGACGAAGGGTTGACAAAATAATCTTTCATTAATCCCAGGGGATCTGTCACAGCAAAACTTAATCTTCTCTTGCTCCATCTTCCATTACATCACTGAAAATCATCAATTGCGTGATATCTATATAGATCTATACAGCACTGTTCTCTTAATAAGAATAACAAAAGTTTTGCGCATTTAATTTTATTCAGATCCAATGAATCATTTCAAAAATTAACTACTCAATAAAAGGCTTTTCAAGTTTTTCTTTCCCTATGGAAAGTAATTGGTTGATCAAAATAGAAATAGAAAAAAATCCAAATTCCTCAAAAATGGCTTTAACAATTTTGATTAAAATTTGATAGTTTATAAAGCACAGAGTCCTAATAATTTGACACGGCCATAAGCGTAATGTAAAATTTTTAGATTATAAACCTAATATTAAACGAAAACACGAATTTTCCTGGACATTAGACCTGTCTAGACCTTATTTTCTACTCGGAAATTAGTATTTCCAAAATTTAAAGAAATTCCTTAGTGCCGTTTTCGAGATCCGTGTGCAAATATATATATATATATATATGGGCACCTAAAAACGACAAAATAACATGGTTCCGGGCTTAAGTCTTACCATGAGACTTTCGTAATAGGTTCTTCCCTATGGAAAATTCACTAAAAGGTGCAAATCAATTTATATGACACACGTACTGTATTTGGATAGATGTATCACAAGTTTTATACAAATGTAGCTGTGCAAATACCATTTTACTAAAACTTGCTATATGAATTATACAATACCCTTTTACGGCCCCTTGAAAAAAATATTGGTTTCGAAATCCCCATTTTTTATTATTTTCGAAAAGAATAACGGCATATCATAAATATAGCTGTATAACTATCTATAAATCAGGTGTGTGTTTTTTAAATTCCGAACGGAACGTTGGGATCAGCGGCCATAATTACCCACGCAGTCCTCCGTTCAGGCCACGACTCGAGTTAATTATTATCCAGGCAATGCGACGACGCGGCCAAGAAACCGTGCTCTGCACGTTTGTGTCCTGTGCGAATTTACATTTATACTAGCGTTGTAACAAAAAATAAATAAATAAACTAAGCTAACTGCTCTACCTGTACCAAACTTTTACACACATTTACATAGCGTTGTAACAGAAAAAATATACTAAGCTAATTGGTCTAACTATGCAAAAAATTTACACTAAATTTGTTACAATAAATAAATAAATAAATAAAAGTTGTATACCTACGTGACATATTTTACACATATACACATGTACACGTCGCTAAATATTTACTACCTTAGTAACAAAAAATAGATTAATGAAATAGACCAATTGTTCTACCTGCAAGACAAACTTACACTAGCTTTGTAACAAAATATAAATAAATAATCTTTTGTAAATACAAATAAATTAATTAATTTAACTTTTTGGTCTACATGTGTGACACATTTACACTTGTTTTGTAAAAAATAGGTAAACAAATTGAACTATTACATCTATCTGCACAGTGCACATCACATTTACAATAGTTTTGTAAAAAAAACTAAAGTAATTTAATTTATTTGGTGATCCAAATCAGTCATGCATAAGTTTTGTCAAATAGATGGTCAAAGTTTCGACGAAATTATATTAAAGAATCCTTCAATGAGTTCAATGAGACCTGTAGCTCACTATTTAATAGAGCTTTGAATATCCCCCGAACATAGTACAGTAAGGTTACTAGAAGCCTGAAAATATAATAGAAATAACGTATTTTAGTATCTAAATTATTAAAAAAACTTAGTAAATTGTCATTTTATGTTAGTATTATTTTACTATGGTTTCAAGAGAATACAATTGGCAAATAAAATTAGTATCAAGTTAGTTATTAGTTATTGAGCTATTAAGTTAGTTTATTAGATTATGTGTTTTCATCTGTTCTCATAGTCACATGACACCAATGCCATTTCTAGTTTACATTACGTTTACGTGTAATATGAAACGTATATCGCTTAAAACGAAGGAATTGTGTTCAAGCCTAATTAAAAAATAACATTATGTGTTACTATATAGCGTATATCGAACATGCTTTAATCTACTCCTTGGTAAAGAGTCTGTGATAACTTGGACTCCCAATGAGGACGCAAGCACTTGCAAACTTGGGAAACTACTGGCTGTAGATCATCTTTATCACCACAAAGTTTGACTTGGGGCCATGGTAATGTGCCGAGTATTCTTATCACTCGAGATAGAGAGTTACGGTATGTTACAGGACCAACCGATGTATCATCTTTAATGATAATAATAATAAGCTATGTACAATGAATATGGAGCGACGTATTTTAAACAAGTATTTTACAACTGGCATGGTCCTACAATTTGTAAAGGTTTGAAAAAGAAAAACTATTTATTCATTTCAAAAATTTAAAAGTGGATAGTGTTAGACAAATGTAAAAATTTCAAATACTTTTAACAACATTCATTATGCATCAAACACCTATAAATCATTAGCGTGGTCATGATGTGACTTTTTAATATTTATTAAATTTTTAAAATTTAATATATAAATAATATTAAGCTTATTAACATTAATAATAATAATAATTAAAACCTTTTATGGGTCTAAAGAGCTAACATAAAATAACGTTAAAAGTATTAAAATTTTAAAAAAATATGGAAGTTTAGAAGAAGTAAATACAATTAAAAATCAGGCAAAATTCTTTACTTTCATTAGGTTTGAAAATAAATATATTGTAATATTTGGTTCTTTCCTTATTAAACTTTATAAATTTTTAAAAGTCCATGAATTTTCACTTAAATACTTTGTATAACCGAAAATTTTTATGTAAAACATACTACATTCACTAGTACAGGTAAGAGAAATTTATGGATTATGGAAATTTATGGAACAAAAAGCCTACAAATCATAGAATGTAGTTTTGTCTCTGGAATAGCTCAACATATATGTTATAACTAATTTTACTATTCAAACACCTAAAACATAAAACACCGATTAAATAAAATATTATTTAATTAGAGTTTAAAAACATATTTAGTACTCATTGATGTTGAAATACATAATTACTAAATTTAAATTTATTTTTGTTAATTTCAATTTGTAATATTTTATTTCTTTACTCAAAAGATTTTCTTCACCCAAAGAGTACACACTTCAGCCCCAAATCAGTGGATACAGAGCAGTGTTTTTATGAAAAACCAAAACATTAAATACATACTGTATATGGTTAAAGCAAAATACAATATTATTTAGCTACAATATTATTTTGGTCCACTTAGTGCTTCAGCAAGCACTTTTTTATGAACATCGTTACTTACTCCCTAATATAGTCTAGCTCAGGTTTGCTTTTGTTTTTAATAAATTAACCTTAGACTTGATAACCCCTTCTTCTTGCTCAAGTTTCATGGACCCCTCTTCATTGTTTGTTTATCTAGGTACTTTATTTATGTTTTATTGACTTTTGCGTAGCATATGTCTACAAGTGGTTTAATTGCAATGCCTGCATGTCGACTCTGGGCAATGCGCGCATGCCAGTTTACTTATATCATTAGCTGTGCATACGAATATACTATGCTTTTATCAAACTTTTAATTATTATGTGTGATATAATTGTAACTATGGTATAATTAATTGTTTTTACTGCATAAGATCCAATATACCTTATTTACGCATTTATCTGATACAAAATTGAAATATGTTAATTTCATCAGCTTTTAATTACAACCTTATAAGATATCACAGTAAATCATAATTTATACAATAATTTGAATTAATTAAAGCTTATATTTTACCAGTGTGATAGCTTAAGGCCAATTTACACGCTGCCAGTCGGCGTTCCAGTGGAGGTTTTCAAGTTACTAGATGCCAACGACTGGTGCCATGTAAACAGGCATGTAAACTTTAGACGCCAGTCAGCTGCCGTCACGCCAGTGGCTGGAAGCTCTAGTAGGACAAACATTTCTGTTTTTATGGCGTACCATTTACCATCACCACCATACTCCAATCCTGGTGCCAGTCGACTGGCATTGTGTAAACAGCCACCCCTACATCATTGGTTACTACTATGGTGAGACAAGGAAAAGGATTCATTATAAAATACGTCAAGGATGATTAAAAAACAGTTACATATTATATTAGCTTTTATATTATGATAGTAAGAGGAATTAATATGTTATTGATTTTAGATTTTTTTAAGATTTGTAACTGTCCAATCAATTGATAAAATTGATAAACAAGTTTATAAAATTGATCAATTGATAAAAATAAACTTTTTTACATGAGATCTAATCTTTTTATTTAAACGTATTTTTTTAAATAGTAAAAAATGGAAGGAAAAGGGTACATAGCTTCATAAAGGACGCAGCCGATATTATTTTAAGAGAACCTAAGCTACTGACGTACTACCCTCGATCGTAGACGCAGACGAGTAAGTTACGGCTAGTTATGTTATGCTCACTAAAACCGGCATAATACTGTACACAACACAAGCTTTCTTTCATGTTCAGCTTTCATGCGGTTATTGCTTGTGGAAAATGTGTCCTTTCATCAAATCAAAATAAATCTGATAGACTATGGAAACCTTTCGTAAATATTATTTTCCCTTACTCGGACGGTCAATAAAACATTATTACAACACCATTTTTAAAATTAGATTAAAAGTGAATTTAATATCGCTAAAGATTTTCTGATCCCTCTATACTGCCGTGTATGAAAAGAACGAAGGATTGTAAAAATAAACTCCGGGCTGGTAACGAGGAGCTGACAGCATAAAGTCCGAAAACATAAACCTCTACTGGCCCAAACAATCGGTGACAATCCCTGCTTTGTGCCCCGAATATTGCCGTATCGTAAACAGGATGTTTTATGGCATGTTTCTAAATATGACAGTTTGCCATTTATGTATAGCTTTTTATACTTATATTTTGTATACCTTTTGCTGACCTTTTAACCTACTCCAAATAAAGCTTATAACTACAACAATATATTATATTCTCTTTCATTAGCTTAGTGTGGGAACTTCAAAATTTGTAAGTGTATTAGTACCTAACATTTGACACTATTAACTTAAGTAAAAAAATAAAAAAACTGTATAGAAGTCCTAAAATAAAAAAAAAATTAAAACAATAATTATCTGATATTTGTAAAATATTGTCCAAATATTTAAAATTTGATCGAGTTTCTTCAATTACCTGCCACAATAGCGAAAGACTATTGTGACTTCGCAAGTCAATTCTCTCACTGACTGCGCGCTATTGTTATCGCACAAACAAAGCGTTACGTTACCTCCCAGATTAATGGATTTCCTTCAATGTCCTGTTTATTTTCTGTAATGAGGAAGAAGGTGATTTTGTATATATTACTGGTAACCTGGATATACTGTTAACGTTAAGGTAAATTTCGTAACGAGCTAATTCAATAACATGTATTAAGACTGGGTCAGGTATAGTTTATACTTGTATAACTATTATGTTTACTGTCTCCATTTCACTTGGACAAAATATCGGTTTCAACGTGATATGCTAAATAGTTGGACAGTGATTTATAGGAAAACATTTCAGAATATACGTGAAAAAAGGCAATATAATAATTTGAAATAAAGGAATAAACACAATCTCCTCGCTCTTTCTTATATACACATCTTACAAAGACTAATTCCCTCACAACTAAAGAATAATTGGGATTTGATAAAGTCAGGAACTTGTTACTATTACTATTACTTGTTCTATGATCCAAAACACAAGCGTAAAGATATATACCGCCGAGGACATTTACTCGAAGATATATGTGTCAAGGACATATACTCTAAGACGAACTTGCATTTGTGTAAAAAATATGTCAATTAAAACTATAAGAGCCAACATATAACAAAGAGACCTGAAACAGCATTACAACTTTGATGACATTGCTTCTGCTCAATATATGAGTATTATTATTCTAGCCACTAACCAACTATGAATAGTTGACCTAATGAAATTATACCGGTCATGAGAAGACATTTAGCCCAACATTAAGTGATTTGGTTTTTAGTAAAATTAGGTTTAGGTTCGACCCTCCAAATGTCGCCTGAAATTTCATGAAATCAAAACAATTATACTTAAAATCATTAGAAGTATTCAAATACCAAGTACCTAAAGCACTGATAATAATAAATATCAAACTGCATGAGATCGAAGGCCCGATTGGTGAGGGGTAACGTAGCACCCCACTCCTGTGTAACGTATTGTGGCGGACGACTCCTGTCAGACCTCTTAGATATCCTGTGTAACGTATTGTTGGACGGACTCTCTGTCAGACTCCTTAGATATCCTGTGAGACCTTCTGTCTCAGACCTCTTAGATATCCTGTGTATACGTATTGTGACAGTATCTTAGAGAATCCCTGTGTAACGTATTGTGGCGGGCGACTCCTGTCAGACCTCTTAGATATCCTGTGTAACGTATTGTAGCGGACGACTTCTGTCAGACCTCTTAGATATCCTGTGTAACGTATTGTGGCGGGCAACTCCTGTCAGACCTCTTAGATATCCTGTGTAACGTATTGTAGCGGACGACTTCTGTCAGACCTCTTAGATATCCTGTGTAACGTATTGTGGCGGGCAACTCCTGTCAGACCTCTTAGATATCCTGTGTAACGTATTGTGGCGGGCAACTCCTGTCAGACCTCTTAGATATCCTGTGTAACGTATTGTAGCGGACGACTTCTGTCAGACCTCTTAGAGACTTCTGTCAGACCTCTTAGATATCCTGTGTAACGTATTGTGGTGGGTGACTCCTGTCAGACCTCTTAGATATCCTGTGTAACGTATTGTGGCGGGGGACTCCTGTCAGACCTCTTAGATATCCTGTGTAACGTATTGTGGCGGACGACTCCTGTCAGACCTCTTAGATATCCTGTGTAACGTATTGTGGCGGGGGATTCCTGTCAGACCTCTTAGATATCCTGTGTAACGTATTGTGGCGGGGGACTCCTGTCAGACCTCTTAGATATCCTGTGTAACGTATTGTGGCGGGGGATTCCTGTCAGACCTCTTAGATATCCTGTGTAACGTATTGTGGTGGGTGACTCCTGTCAGACCTCTTAGATATCCTGTGTAACGTATTGTGGCGGGTGACTCCTGTCAGACCTCTTAGATATCCTGTGTAACGTATTGTGGCGGGGGACTCCAGTCAGACCTCTTAGATATCCTGTGTAACGTCTTGTAGCGGACGACTCCTGTGAGACCTCTTAGATATCCTGTGTAACGTATTTTGGCGGGCGACTCCATTCAGACCTCTTTGCTAGCCTGTGAAACATATTGTGGTGGGTGACTATTGTGGTAAGGCTTCCAAGTTAGCCTGGTAACGTAGCCTGGGGTACACCTCATATCATCATCATTATCAGAGTTTTTAAAATTCATAATAGCGTTGGTTAATAAATATTAAATTAACAATTAGTTGGACTTTCTTCTTTTTTTGGTGTAGATTTTAAACTGAAGACGCGTTGGAAAAGTCCAACTAATTGTTAATATAATAATCATCATTATGATATTTTTTCTTTGAGAAAAACAATGAAAAATTAACTCGTAAAACCTATAACGTACTTTTATTTGGTATTTTACAACTATTGTTTGGTAACCCCTTTTGAACAAGAATTCCGTATAGTAATAAATAAGCTAAAAACCTTTGCTTTTTACTCTTTATACATAGTATATGGAGATATTGTTTTGTAAAATTATATTGTGGCGGGGGATAACCTTTAGGGTCCTGAATCTGTTTTGGCCGTATTGATGTCTGTCCTCCTTTATGTGTGTGTATTGTGGCGGATGTGTACAGACAGACCTTTGTGATTTGTGAAATTTGACTGTATATATATAGTCACGTATAACGTATGGATTTGGGGACTCAGACCTCTTACGTGTAATCCTTTATTTACGGGACTTTAGATTTTGATAAATTGTTTTGGCACGACTCACTAAAAATTTGCTAGCCTGTCTGTAAAATACAATATAGGGTAAAATTTTATCTAAATGTCAAAAAAATCATTTTTAAAATTTCAGGTAACTTAAAAGTAAATAAACTTGACTGGTACATAAATCTTAAAAAATCATTAGTATTGTGAATTATTTTCTAAATTAAAAATTAAATATTAAATTAACGTTAAAAACCAATTTTCTTTATTTGTTTTTTTTAAGATTTTAAATCAACTATTATTATTTATAATAACCATAAAAAAATTTGATTAATTAATATAATTTAACAATAAAAATTAAATTTATTTATTACTTTGTAGAACAACTATTTTATTAAATTGTTTTTTAAAAAATTCCGTATAGTAATAAATAAGCTAAAAACCATTTGCTTTTTTATCTTGAGAGATACTTGGATGTCGGACCTGATGTCCCGAGTGATACGCTAGGCTTCTATAAATTATATTTTGTGACAGAAAAACTGTGATGAATGGTCTGACGTCGGAGAACATGTTTCATTTTGAGATAAACGAACGTGAAAAGTACTCATCGTATTTTATTTTGTTATCAGTTGGCTACTTTGTTTGGATACAGAAACATTATAATATTTGATAAAACCTGAAACTGTATCGTCTAAATCTTGAATGTACATTATACATATATTAAACATAATTTAGTTATTCATCGTACATAATAGATTATACGTAAAGTTGGCTATCTAGTTTTTATAATTACATTGATTTATGGCAAGGCGTAAAATAATGCATTTATCTTATTTTTCAACAAAACATTTAATCTATTTCACTAATTATACTAACTTATATAAAACACAAGAATACTGTATCGGCAGAAAAATTTGCTACAGTAATACCTGGAGATTGAGGATGATTATACATATATAAAATATAGAGTATAAATCAATTATCTTTAACAATACACAAAAAATACTTTTTACGTTTCAGATAGCGAAAGGAAAATATAAAAATATACAATAGCTGTTTATCGTAAAAAAGTAATATATAAATATAGTAGCCCCTCCTTTTTAGTTGGCCAACATGTAAACATTTGACTTTGAATCTGACAGAAAAAAAATTATCCCCAAAAACTATAAAATATCAATTTGGCGAATAAAACTGTTCATTCTGTAAAACGGTACATATTAACTTTATTGTTTTATATTAATGAATGATTCAGAAGAAATTGGATAGTAAAGCATGTTACTATTAGAAAGTAAACAGTAGAGTTTACTTATGGAAACAGTACCTGGTGACCGACCGAGCTTTGCTCGTTTAGAATAATACATGTATTATAAAAATTAATTAGAAAAATTAAAACACATTTATTACTCAATGAAAACATTTATGTGGTTTAAATAAAACCAATTTAATACACCATAATTAATATATCACTGAACAAAAAGTATTGACCCTGATGGAGTTTGAACACGCGACCTTCGTTCTACGAGGCCAACTCGCTACCGCTGGACCACGGCGTCTGCCAAATGAGAGACGCCGGTTAAGGTGTTTTAGCAAACCTCAATTGTTTTAGCCGATCATTTACTGTTTAACTATCCATACAGTTATTATTAGCCTGTGACCAACTGATTTTGATATAAACGGAATGAGGACTGAAAAGCAAAAGAGAAATTTAATTTACACATATTAATTGGTTTGTTACAGTGGCTCAAGCAATACAACAAATACGTTTTCCATCAAAACACGGAAGATTTTGGAAATACTCTTTCCTGCTTTTATTTCGCACAGTTATGTTACCCTTAAGTTATTACAAATTGTTTAGTAACCTGATAATTTTACATTTATTACATACATAAAATAAAATAAATATTTATGAAAAACCTCTATTCACATATTATTCCCCGCCGTCTTCAATCAAGAACTGTCAAACGGTTATAAACAGCTGTTTTGGTTTGTATTGTTTACATTTTATTCTCCATAAGCGTAATGTTAAATTTTTAGATTTTAAACTTAATATTACAAGAAAACACGAATTTTCCTGGACATTAGACCTATCAAGAACTTATTTTCTACTCGGAAATTAGTTATTTCCAAAATTTAAAGAAATTCCTTAGTGCCGTTTTCGAGATCCGTGTGCAAATATACAAACCTTGCTCGTATTATAGTATTTGATACAATACATATACTCGAAACTTATGGAGTTTCTGGAAATTCTTTTCGCTAAAACTTTCCAGGCAACTTCCTAAAATTGTATGGCGATCGGATGAGCAGTTTGGCAATGGATAACACACATAACGCTTATACACACATACATATATTCATTTTAGCAAATTTCCGAGTTCCTAATCCAGACATTTTGGTCAATGGGGACGGGTAGTTTGGGAATGTTGTACTCAAAAATCTTGTTTTTTTGCGTTTTTCATATGTAATTTAATATTTGTTCAGTTTTACCTTTCACCATTAGGATCAGCTAAAAAAAACTACACAAATAAGCTCCTTAAAGTTGTATTCTATCTCTAACGGTTACCAAGATATAAAAAATCTAAACACAGTTCGTTGTATGCAATGTTAATCCAATTCTAATCTCTAGGAGGATAAGGAAAAATTAATATTTCACTTAATATCACTTAATTTCACTTAATAATATGATTTTAGGATGAAACTTATTAATTAGCTTCATGTGTTTGTGATCCATCCATTTGTGCTTAAAAATCACATTTTATGTGTTTATCATCGCAGCTAACCTGCATACTCTTTTCCCATGTTAAATCATATAGGGAATAGGCAAGCTCCTTTATTAATTGACAGATGCTGATGAAGGTTTGTATAAATGGTCCAAATAGAAATTGATTCTGGTGGAAATGCCTACTTTCAGTGTTCCCCACAGCAGCAAACCTGCACACTCTCCTATGTCAATCTTAAGGAGAATAGACAAATAATTCTTATATTTATCGACAGATATTGATAAAACGTTTCTTCTATTATTATTATTCTATTATTGATTTCGAAATTCGCTGAGTACGCAGGTCTGCTGAGACGGAGGTATTTATGTATAGAGCCTAGCTGACCCAGCGAACTTCGTAGCGCCTAACAGTAAATACGTCTTAACTTTTCTAGCTTTTAAGTACATCGTACATACGTAAATACATCTTTAACATACAGGGTGTTTCAGAATTCCCTACCAATACTTTAGGGCATTGTTCCTTGGTAAGAAACATATCTAAATATCATATTTAAATTGTCTGGAAGTCCTTAGTTACTCACACAGCCTCCATTTTGTTTTTTTCACATATAATATTTTTTCTGAGTAATGGTTAAACGTACAGAATTGAAACTTTGCACAAACATTTATGGCAAATAGACAAAGCTACAACAAAATTATGACAATTTCTCAAATTCATAAAACAAAATGGCGGCCATTTAAAATTTTGTTTCTCAAATAACTCGTGAACCGTTGATTTAAAAGAAGATTTACAAGAATAACTTATTTTAGGTAATATAATTACAAATCGATTGACACCAAATTGTATTAAATTAGACAAATATTAACTGAGATATGGTAGCTTTTGTGATAGGTGACCGCTAGAATTTTAATGACAGTAAGCAGGCGGAGACTGTTGCATTGTTGTGGCAGACTCAAGTCGCATGCCTTTACATGCACTGCAACTAAGCTCTAGCGGTCACCTATCACTAAAGCTACCATATCTCAGTTAATATTTGTGTAATCTAAAACAATTTGGTGTCGATCGATTTGTAATTACATTACCTAAAATAAGTTATTCTTGTAAATTTTCTTTTAAATCAATGGTTCACGAGTTATTTGAGAAACAAAATTTTAAATGGCCGCCATTTTGTTTTATGAATTTGAAAAATTGTCATAATTTTGTTGTAGCTTTGTCTATTTGCCATAAATGTTTGTGCAAAGTTTCAATTCTGTACGTTTAACCATTACTCAGAAAAAATATTATATGTGAAAAACAAAATGGAGGCTGTGTGAGTAACTAAGGACTTCCGGACAATTTAAATATGATATTTAGATATGTTTCTTACCCAGTAACAATGCCCTAGAGTATTGGTAGGGAATTCTGAAACACCCTGTATAATAGCTTTTAACATATAGAGCAACTTTCTAAAATGTCATGGTAATCGGATGAGTAGTTTGGCAACGCATAAAGAACATACACACATACCTAATACGTTTATTTATATATAGAGAGAGAAGATTAGTTCTACGTAATATCCCAAATATCCTAGATTGGTTTTAATGGTAATTAACGAGCCCATTAACCACGTTCTTTAAGAACATTTAATTTCTTATAACTTTTACACTTTACAATAGAAAGAAGCTATTTCAGGTACATAAGATTAAGTTAATTTATATATTATATATATAAGTAAATAATATGTATAAATAATATATTTATCTATATACAGGGTGATTCACGAGGATATGCGGTAAACTTTGAGAGCTCATTCTATATGTAAAAATAATGAAAAAAACTTATATAAACATAGGTCCGGAAATGTTTCGTTAGCGAGTTATACAGGGTTAAAGATTTCGCCTGGATTTCAGTTCCGCTGAGTAAATGAAGACTCTCTGAAATTCTGGGAAGTTAAATTTAGGGGCAAATGCCATTGTTTCTTATGGTTTTTTACCTGAAAAATTGATTAGAACAGGTCCCAGAACTGTAAGATGAGTAGTTTTTGAGTAATCCAGTGTAAAATGCAAAAACATTGAGTAAAAAAACACAATTTTTACATTTGGCCAGCAATCGCTTTGTTATTTTACCAATAAACTGATCAAATTTCAGAACAAAACTTGTAGAAAATTTAATTCTAAACAAAACGGTATGATTAAAGTATACAGAAAGTGAACAGATAATCGATTAAAGGAAGTTTTATTGAAAACAGAACAACACACGTTTTTCATTTGGCCGACAATAACTCTGTTGATTTCTTATTAAAGATCTGTAAAAAGTTAATGATTTTTACTTAAATTTAACACCTTAATATTTTCGGAGTTATTTTGAATAAAAGGGTAAAAAATACAAAAATGTGAAAAATCACTTTTGACTTTAAGCCTTGATTTTTCGAAAACTATAAATTTTAAGTTGGTCAAACTTCTTGGACATATTAATCATACCAAGGCTTTAGCGCCCTTCGGTTCAATATAGATTTTGATCCTTAGGCTATCACCTATCTTCTGTTAAAATTTCAAGTCAATCCATGCAGGACGAAAAAATTGCAAGGTGAAATGCTTCATTTCCTGGACTATATATTATTGTGATTCATATTTCTAAAAGCATAGTGATTTTATGCACTAATAAACGTTATGTTGAACAAAATAAAAAATAAATGTTTTGTACGCACAACGAATATTTACTCCCTGATACACGTCGTTGCTACAGGTAGTAATGTTGATGACGTCAGAGCCCGCCTCAAGTCACGTGCCTCAGTAATGGAAGAGTTCATGTCGGCCATGGCTGAGTGTTTGTTTCCGCCTTCAATGCGCAACTTATATTAATCATACATGATAATCGCTGTATTAGTCCTAACCGTCGTTTGAAACTTTATGTTGTATGTGCAACCATGACGAATTCATGAAGTTACGTATATAAAAGTAGGAATAACTAGTGACAGAGTGAGTTAATTGTACTTAAGTATGCTGATAGGTAAATATAATAGTGCACTTAAAAGAAAGTTTTTGCAGGTCCATACCATTCTTACTGCAGCAAATGAAAGGATCAGCGTTACCTGTAACAAAATTATTATTCATATTATTTGTACTGTATAAATGCACATGGGTATAGGTCCATATATATAGTTCAATTTATATTAAATATTATATTTAATAAACCCTTTATAGTCGTCCTATTTTCCACCTATATAAGAGTAAAATAGGAAAATACGTAACGATCCTAATCTTAAACCTTGCCAAAGATAGCAGCCATGCAACTATGAAAGAAACTAGTTGATATACAAAATTGAGAATCTTGAAACAGTGTATCAAAACAAAGCCATTGAGTTTACAAAACATCTTTACAACCTGGTTGGATGTTATAATTGGATTTTATGCTTAATTATCATACAATAAATAGAAATGTAAATTTCATACTACCCGTACTTTCGATGAACGATAGAAACCAAACATTATTAAAAAAAATTAAAATCAAATTACAGAGTTGTAATACCATAAATGAAACATTAATGGTTTCTGTGCCAATAAAAAATCATACCTCGTATCGTTTTACAAATCCTCGTCAGTATATAACACGAAATGTTGAAATAAAATTATTCTGTCTTTAGGAGGTAGTAGTATAAAATTTGAAGACATAAAACCTACCACTGGGTGAAACGAATGCCAACAATTCCTGTTTTGCGTCTTCAAACATTACCGTATCGTAAAAAAACATCAGTTTACGGTTTGTGTCTCAATAATATGATCCATATAATTTCCTTTACTCTCTAATAGTATAGAACTTTAGTTTCACGGAATATTAAGTGAAGCAAAACTAATAAATTGGCTTTTCAAATTTGTATTAATTGTTCATTTCTAATCGTATCTTATTAATTATTGTTGATGACTTTTTAGTTTTAAAATTACATTATATGTGGGATCACAATATGATACCCTTTCAACAAATTTATTTTGTTTGGAGTACATCACAAGTCTCAATGATTGAAATTGAGTTTATAAGAGAAAAAATAAGAAATAATTGAACGGAAGGTAATTCGGCAAACGTCTGTTGCGTCGCAATATTATCATATTCGTTATGATAATCAGAACTTTAATATTTTGATTTCTTCGATGACTGCAGTTTTTTTTATCTGCAAAACTATATAGGTTAGTAGACATTAGGCCTGTAGATTGTAACTGATTGAATTCAAACAAACCTTTCTTGTTAAATACTAACAATTTCATTGAACTATTTTAACGTAAGAATAAATGTGTTCTTTACCAATTAAATAATAAGCTAGTCGATGTTTCACGATTTAATGAGTTTAACTGGTATAGTATTCCCACTATTGTATTAGTATGTTTTCAAGTATTCTAAAACCTAATATTGTATTATCATTACGTGGTGAAGGACCGTGTTACTATTAAGACATATTCAGTTTTGTTATAAAATGAAATTTCAGATAGAGATGAAATATGAGAAATGCTGAGAGACAGTCGTTGATATAACGCATTCTTTAATCTACAATGTCAATCATGTTTTACTCAAACTATACCGCCTCCCTTTCCCCGCCCTGTCGACTGAGACACGCCATCCCTCTCCAGTAACTTGTTTGGTTCCTGCATTGTACATAGCAGACGAGGGGTGAACATATCACCATCACACACGTTATGCCATTAGAGGCCTCTGCATCAGGTTTTCTCACAGTTTACTTATTAGAGTAGACTGTGCTTGAATCTTCATCACGCTACCAAATGGTAAGACATAAACTGTGCTTGAATCTTCATCACGCTACCAAATGGTAAGACATAAACTGTGCTTGAATCTTCATCACGCTACCAAATGGTAAGACATAAACGAGTAAAGATGAACTATTACATTTTTGTAACATCTTAGGTAAAACTGAATCTTTAAGTATTATGGATTAAATTTATAGTAATTGAAGTTATTGTTGTATTTTATTTTTATCAGTTTCAGTATCAGCTTTTCTCAAATACAGATTTTTCTATAAAGTGTTTCTATGATTACTAATTTTTCTAATATCAACTTTAATGACAAGTCTTAAACAAGTAAAACATTACTCTCAGGGATTATAATCATATAAGGGATTATAATGGTAAGACATAAACGAGTAAAGATGAACTATTACATTTTTGTAACATCTTAGGTAAAACTGAATCTTTAAGTATTATGGATTAAATTTATAGTAATTGAAGTTATTGTTGTATTTTATTTTTATCAGTTTCAGTATCAGCTTTTCTCAAATACAGATTTTTCTATAAAGTGTTTCTATGATTACTAATTTTTCTAATATCAACTTTAATGACAAGTCTTAAACAAGTAAAACATTACTCTCAGGGATTATAATCATTATAAGTTGATCAATATTTGAAGTAACCCAACCAAAACCATTTGGTGCTGTAGGTAATAAATTGAACTTTTTGGTAGCTAGCTATGTCGATATTTTAATCTCAGAGATCCTTAAATACTTTTTTTACGTTTTACGTTGTTTTTTCAAAAGAAACTGTTTGATATCATCAATAAGTATAGTAATTGACGCGCAATCTACAAAGTAACAGAATGTTAACGACTACTGAAGCTGATCAGATAACGGCCAGCAGGGTACTAGTGTCTTCACCTACATTGGTGGTAACGTGTAACCGTGAGATGTGGCCCAATAAAGATGTCTCGCCAAACGACGAGGACGTGGCCAGGTTTTGGAGTTGTACACTGCGGCCTACAGTCTCCACCTACATTGGTGGCAACGTGTAACCGTGAGATGTGGCCCAATAAAGATGTCTCGCCAAACGACGAGGACGTGGCCAGGTTTTGGAGTTGTACACTGCGGCCTACAGTCTCCACCTACATTGGTGGTAACGTGTAACCGTGAGATGTGGCCCAATAAAGATGTCTCGCCAAACGACGAGGACGTGGCCAGGTTTTGGAGTTGTACACTGCGGCCTACAGTCTCCACCTACATTGGTGGCAACGTGTAACCGTGAGATGTGGCCCAATAAAGATGTCTCGCCAAACGACGAGGACGTGGCCAGGTTTTGGAGTTGTACACTGCGGCCTACAGTCTCCACCTACATTGGTGGCAACGTGTAACCGTGAGATGTGGCCCAATAAAGATGTCTCGCCAAACGACGAGGACGTGGCCAGGTTTTGGAGTTGTACACTGCGGCCTACAGTCTCCACCTACATTGGTGGCAACGTGTAACCGTGAGATGTGGCCCAATAAAGATGTCTCGCCAAACGACGAGGACGTGGCCAGGTTTTGGAGTTGTACACTGCGGCCTACAGTCTCCACCTACATTGGTGGCAACGTGTAACCGTGAGATGTGGCCCAATAAAGATGTCTCGCCAAACGACGAGGACGTGGCCAGGTTTTGGAGTTGTACACTGCGGCCTACAGTCTCCACCTACATTGGTGGCAACGTGTAACCGTGAGATGTGGCCCAATAAAGATGTCTCGCCAAACGACGAGGACGTGGCCAGGTTTTGGAGTTGTACACTGCGGCCTACAGTCTCCACCTACATTGGTGGCAACGTGTAACCGTGAGATGTGGCCCAATAAAGATGTCTCGCCAAACGACGAGGACGTGGCCAGGTTTTGGAGTTGTACACTGCGGCCTACAGTCTCCACCTACATTGGTGGCAACGTGTAACCGTGAGATGTGGCCCAATAAAGATGTCTCGCCAAATGACGAGGACGTGGCCAGGTTTTGGAGTTGTACACCGCGGCCAGCAGGGCGCTAGTGTCTCCATCTACCTTGGTCATCATGTTTAGCTCTACACCTTCTTTTTTCCTGGCTCAGTAACTCCATTCAGACAGTTGTTACTGTAAACAGGGTTTCTATTTTTTTTTATATTAGTTTGGTGATGTGATTACTGTACTTCATTTTCATATCTTACAAACGAGAATTTAGTTTTATACGTCTGGTCCAATGAATACATCATTTAATTTTATTTATTTGCTATTCTTAGTTGATATTTATTTTTAAATAATGATAAGTGTAACAGTTGTTGTTACAGATATATTGTGTTACATTTTGTATATTATTTTCCAAATCTTTAGTTCAATTCGTCGCTGAAAGAGTTTAAATAAATGTCATAAGCGTTATAAATATATTTTAATTTCTGTAAAGTGTATGTTTCACTATGTCACTGATGAATAACCTATTATTCTTGAAAATTATCTATGGTAATGAAATAATAAATGATATTATACATCCCGAGATGGGTATTTGTGAAAGAAATCTTAGTTATAAGTTTGCGGATGTTTGTGTATCAAGTCAGAAGTTTACTATTTATCTTAAACTCAAGTTAACTCATCTAAACAAAGTCACTTGTACACGCTGCAGGCTTCTTCGTCATCACTTCAAAGGAGTTGTAATTAGCAGGAAGTCTAAGTTTATAAAAATATTTAGGTTTTAGGTACGTTTTTTTTAATATCTACAAAAAAGTTTCTGGCTATGTTAATACAATACAAGGCGAATAAATCTCTCAACCCAAAGTAAAATACTAAACCACTAAATTATTCTAGGTTATTTTCTGTAAACATGTACTGAGTTTACAATAGAAATAAATAAAAATATTATTATTCTTAATAATTTTTTTCCCACGTAAATAAATTTTTAATATAAATGAAAGCAAACACTGTATTTTAACCTTTGACAGCGATACCGTTCCATAGTTGTTATAATAATCTATTCTAAAACATGATGTTATTGTCAGTCGAGGAAACAAGTAGTACATTTCTCTCTGCCAGGATAGAATAATGTTGTCTTCTGGGACCAACAGTGCTTTATTGCCTTTCCATCTCCTTTTCGATATAGTTTTTTAATCGACAACTTCTGCAAGATAAAATGCATGTCTAATTAAGCCCCATATTCCTCAATATAGCTTTATTTATTTAATTTAACCCAGAAATTTTGCTCAACAACATGTGCGAGTAATCTATATGTTCTACACTATAATATAACCACAAGGCATGAATTCATAGACAACTCCTCTCAAACAAAACTTGTATGCTTAAAAGTATATTTCCTGCAGCGCATATGCATGCTTTGTAATTGAACACCTTAAAAACTGTTACATGTTTCAAATTAAGTGTTTAATTAATATTTACCAAGAAATGAAACCGCTAATAGTTTTATTCAAAGATTTTCCTCCAGATAATGTTTTTTGAGATGAAAGACAGAAATGTATATTCATAGTACAACACAGTCTATTACACTGCCAATGTTTTTCGTACTGAGATAAAATTAAAACTATTATAATGCATATTACTTAGCAGATAATAAAATAAATTAACTAGTCAGGTTCTATTTTTAATATTTCTAGTTTTTCATAGTAAAGAGCCACTTTATCTTTAGGCCACTATGGTCCATATTATTTTCATCGAGGAACAACAAATACATTCTAGTGAGAGGAAAATGTACAAAAATAATGAGTCTAATGGAAATTAGCTCTGTACGCCAGCTCATGACAGTGCGGGTGCTTAACATAAGGAACAATGTTTAATGTAGTTTAGTGATGCAGCGTCAAAATGGTGTCCTACAGCAGTGTCTCGGCCGTAAGGCTAACTGTGAAGTATGGGCCAATAAAGAAGCTGGGAGGGCGGCCTAGACGTGGCCAGACTGCTAATGTCACTTTACATGATTTTTATATGGGTTTCATTCAGCCCTTTGGGTATTCTAACATTCCTTATCACCAATCGTTATATTTGACTCCCTATGGAACGATCAACCAGTAAAGAACATGTTTGTGGGAGACTGTGTAGGTTACGCTTAATTAAGGGCGTTGAAATATGTCATCTAACGTAAAAAAAGTAGAAATACATTTAGAGTATTTTAGGTTCATAAATCTTATGTGCTGATATAATATACCGATGGTTAAATTGATGTGTAAAGATAATACTGTCTATGGCAGGTCTTCTAAAGATTGGCTCTTGGATAATTGCCGAATATGAGTTTACAGGTAATTTTATTGAGGTAGTAAAATTACCTGTAAACCACTATTCGGATTTAGCAGTATGCCTAGTTTCTAACCTTACCCCAAAAATTATCTTTACACGTATATAGCAAATTTGATAAAGATTAGAACATTTTAGGAGAGTAATCGTTATTATTATCAATTGTTTACTAATATAATAATATAATCATATGTTTTCTTTAAGTTTGTATTTGTTTTTAACTGTAGGTGAATTTTGAAATCAATAAAAAAACTCTGAACATAATTCTATTTTTTTTAATTTAGTTAGTATCCAAAAGATGGCGACGATTCGCCGGCCCATTCGTGAACAGCTACTTTTCATTATCATCGATGCTTTAAGTAAGTGGCCCGAAGTTATCCCGATGAAGTCTATCACTACAGACAAAACCATAGACTGCTTGCGAACCTTCTTGAGCAATTTTGGTATTCCACACGTATTGGTTTCAGACAACGGTACACAGTTTACTTCACAAGAATTTAAAAGCTTTTTGACACTGAATGGAATTTTCCATAAACGTTCTGCCCCATATCATCCGGCCACTAACGGGCAGGTCGAAAGGTATGTTCAAACCTTAAAACAATCCCTTATGTACATGAAAGATGAATTTGGTTCTCTGAATCAAAAAGTTTCAAGATTTCTTATGGCATATAGGAGAACACCTAATACAGTTACGGGAACAACACCTGCTGACCTTTTCATTGGAAGACCATTAAGGTCAAGACTTGATTTGACATTTCCTAGATCTTCAAATAATTGCATTAATGACCAGTCTACTCAACAATCGTGTGAGAGGAGCTTCAAAGAAGGAGACTCTGTATCTTTCAGGATGTATGGAACACCACAAGGAAAAGTACTACAAAAACTGGGCTTGTGCCACTACAATATCGAGTCCGGAAATTCTACCTTTAGGAGACAAATTGATCAAATCAGATCAGTCGGTTCTCGAATTAGCGGTGATCCTGAAGGAACTGATCACCAACCTTCTACTACTCAACCTCAATCTTCAACACCTATGCAACCAAACGTCCAAGCCTCAGTTCCCGTATTAAGAAGAAGCTCCAGACACAGACAAGGACGAACATGTGAATAAAAAGATTAAGGGAGAGGCGCTGTATTCCTATATCAATTGTTTATTAACATAATAATATAATCATATGTTTTCTTTAAATTTGTATTTGTTTTTAACTGGAGGTTAATTTTGAAAACTATAAAACAACTCTGAACATAATTCTATTTTCTTTATTTAGTTACTATTCAATAGTGCTTTTGGAGTCTTGAGACTCCAAAACAAATTAATTGAAAATTGGTCCTCAACCCAGATTGTCTTACCATGAGGATGGCGGTAATAGCGTAAATTTCCAACAGGAAATTTGTTCATATTTGAAAATTAAATATAAGTATATTGAAATATATATAGAAATAAATTATTTGAAAAGAAAATTAAATATACAGTACACATTTTGGTTTTCATCTATTTACTGTTTAAATAAAACCGAACAACAGGTATTCTTACAAATGAGACGCAAAGATTTTTGCAGAAAGCTGTATAAAACCCTAAATTGTTGTGTTCTCGGGGAATAATGTTCTTGCTTCAAAAAGCAAATCTGAAGGCTAGACAGATACTAATTCTATATAAATTACAAATAACTGATATGAGAATATACCATACCAGTACTAATGATTATTACATGGCCGAGGACAAAAACTAAGAGTAGTAGTGCGGTTGCCATGAAACAGCTTGTGGTGAACGTGGTGCAATATCAGTGACTGCCAAGCCACGGCGTAGCCAGGGAAGGTGGAACATTATTGGTGTCTGCCGTGCCACGGCGTAGCCAGGGAACGAGGTGCGATATTGGTGTCTGCCGAGTCACGGCGTAGCCAGGGAACGTAGTGCAATATCGGTGACTGCCGGGCCACGGCGTAGCCAGGGAACGAGGTGCAATATTGGTGTCTGCCGAGCCACGGCGTAGCCAGGGAACGTGGTGCAATATCAGTGACTGCCAAGCCACGGCGTAGCCAGGGAAGGTGGAACATTATTGGTGTCTGCCGTGCCACGGCGTAGCCAGGGAACGTGGTGCAATATCAGTGACTGCCAAGCCACGGCGTAGCCAGGGAAGGTGGAACATTATTGGTGTCTGCCGTGCCACGGCGTAGCCAGGGAACGAGGTGCGATATTGGTGTCTGCCGAGTCACGGCGTAGCCAGGGAACGTAGTGCAATATCGGTGACTGCCGGGCCACGGCGTAGCCAGGGAACGAGGTGCAATATTGGTGTCTGCCGAGCCACGGCGTAGCCAGGGAAGGTGGAACATTATTGGTGTCTGCCGTGCCACGGCGTAGCCAGGGAAGGTGGAACATTATTGGTGTCTGCCGAGCCACGGCGTAGCCAGGGAACGTGGTGCAATATCAGTGACTGCCAAGCCACGGCGTAGCCAGGGAAGGTGGAACATTATTGGTGTCTGCCGTGCCACGGCGTAGCCAGGGAACGAGGTGCGATATTGGTGTCTGCCGAGTCACGGCGTAGCCAGGGAACGTAGTGCAATATCGGTGACTGCCGGGCCACGGCGTAGCCAGGGAACGAGGTGCAATATCAGTGACTGCCAAGCCACGGCGTAGCCAGGGAAGGTGGAACATTATTGGTGTCTGCCGTGCCACGGCGTAGCCAGGGGACGTGGTGCAGTAGTTGTGATTGCCGAGTCACGGCGTGGAACAGTTCACTATATTTGTCCATCTCTTGAGTCTGAGACTACTTGAAACTTTATTGCTCTCTCCTTGTTATTGCAGAGGAGTTTCTAGCTCAAGATTCATTTGTTCTATTATGTAGAACAATGTTTTAGTTACATTCTCCTCTTGATTGGTCTTAGGATGTTATTGAGAACTAAAATTATATAAAGAAACTTATGATGGCTAATAAAATAAATATACATCAATGTATTATTCTTGTTAAGCTTACATTTGAATCAATGAAGTCCTAAATAACAATTTGGGTTTTAAAATAATTTTCTGCAATATTTGGTAGTCGTGCGGAATACAAACAAGATGGAAAAAACATTATAACGAAAGGGATATTCAGTCATACGACTAAGCATAAGCCGCCTAAAAACATATGGCTTCATTGTTATACGATAACTGAAAAAAAATTAATATCAGTCCTGATAAAACAAAACAAATTCCTCGACAAATTATTAACCAGATCATGGATCGTCGGATGTGCTGTAATGTAATAAGCGGTGCAACAATAACAGTGAGCGTATATTGAGCAGTTAAGTTGGCATACCTTCACGCCGCTTTTGAGGGAAACCTTTTTAGCGTTTTTTTCAAAATATTATTTTGAATTTTCAAACATTTTCTTATATTATTTTAAACAACGCAAATTTAGTGTAAATACCTAGTGCTAGCAAAAAATGACAATATTGACATTATTGTCATGACAGTACCAAGACCAGGGACTAAATTTTGTTTCGATTTGAAGTCCCTAGATACCAGAATCGTTTGTTAGATCATTTGTTTTAAATTGCGTTCATACTCGTAATTATAGTTAAATTAATGTTTATTTATTGTTTTCCCGGAAAATGTTGAACATTGAAAAGCCGATAAATTTATTAATTATTGATACATTGTTATTGTTATTGACATGAGGGCGGTGTCTTATACGAATAGCGAGCCTTAACACTATAAATCATTCAATTTTAATTAGTTTGTTAGATTATTTTAAAACAAATTATTTTAAAGACTTTTGTGGGGTGAAATACTCTTATCCACACCACACATGAGATACCTCGATAAACAGACACGGACTGATGTCTTTCACTTTCTGGATTCAGGGAGCCTTAAAACGGATATTTCCACTTTCAGCTCAAATTATAAAAATTGGTGAAAAATATAGATTGAAAACTTTCCCCATATACTATGTGTAGCAGATGCAGTAATAATACTAATAGGTAAAACCAAATATGATGTACGGTATGTTATTTCATTTACAAACTTGATATTACAAATATTATATCAACGTGTTTTTCTGTAGTTAAAGTCCACAGTTTAAATACGGTAACTAAGTTCAAATATTAATAAAACTTTCTCATATAGTAAGTATCTAGCATTGCGTGGTGAGGCAACAAATACACAATTTTTCGTTATAGTATATTTTTTTTAAATTCATTTAGTCAACTTTATAATTTACTAAAAAAAATCAAAATTCCCCACAGATGACACTTAAGTAACGGGTGCCTACAAGTCTTTCCTATAACCAACACATTGTATATAGTTATACTGATAGTAAAGTTTTTTCACAGGGCGGAATCCGAGTCATGCTTATACATTCATTTGACTATATGTGTAAATGCATGTCTGTGACAGCAAACTTTAACTGTTGAGCAGACAAACTTGTGAGGTAGATAAAATATAAAAAAAATCAAACCAGTTTCAAAAATAATTGGGAGCTCAAATATGCAAATTTTCATTGTTATATTGCACCTTTAGATGTTGGAAAACAATAGACCGACTTAAATTTTTAAATCTATCAACAAAAAAATGTTATCGTCTCAATAGATCTTTCGTGTCATGCAAAATAAATTAACAATGTTTCACAGAATCCATGAAAAAAATAGTCCTAACTAGACCTCTAATATTTTAGGGAAATTTGTTTACTGGATATTCGGTCAAAATAATTAATCACACTAAATTATTGATAGTGTAATATTTATATATTTTATTCTTTACCCTTTCGCAACTTTCCAGAATAGTTGTAGCACCACAAAAAATTAAAATAAACCAGCGTAAATATATTGGTAAAAAACATGAGTTGCATGTTTAGTTTTTAATTAATTTTGATTATGCAAGACACATTTGCATTAGAGTGGATTGTTTGTTTCCGGTCCGAAGAAACATTATCATGATTTATAACTTGGTTCATTATTCTGACGAAGCTCCAACTTTGCTCTCTTGCTCTTGACTAAGTTGGCTCATATTTTAAAAACCCATACTGACGAATTAAAAAATAAACAGTTCATCATATAGTTATAAAGGATGTTTTTTTTCTAAACCCTATATATAAATATTACAGGCTATATATTTTTAAATTTATTAAACACATGAGTTTATATTGAATAGGCATATAAATTAAGCATAACTTGTCGCTTAGGCCCATTGTGTAACCAAGTCAATTCAACGAGAAGAATTTTAATACTTTAATTTTCTAATATTTTTACATTACATTTGTTTTAAATTTCCTTAAGGTCAAAAACTAAATATACTCTGGACAGGACACTAGGGCAAATATTTTAACATTGAGCACATTCAAGCTATTGTATACTGTATTTGTATTAAGTTGGTTTAAACCAAAGTAGCTAAAGTACCTGTCCTTTGAACGAGTAAAACAGGTTTGAGAGACGTTTTCTCTTCGGCATGAAATAAATATTCTAAAACACGATTAAGAAAAAATACTTTAATTGAGGTAAAATACTATTCACGTCAAAAGAGGTATTAGTGTTTTAGTGTTATACTAATCGCGATCCCAACAACTTATTATCACAAAAGTCTACTACATTAAAAGGTACCACCTGTTAAGCAGTATTGGGAAAGGATAAGGAATAACCTAATAGAGACAGGTATCAGGAGAAAACTTAAAATCTACCATTTCCGGCAATATTAATTTCAATCCAGCAGTTTATCCGTAAAAATGAACTTTTTTCTTCTTCTTTCTGGGCTGTAAAAAGTATTATTAAGAGATGGTAAAATCATTAACTGTAAAAATATTGAAACCTATGACATTCACAGCAACTATGTCTTCTGCTTCCCGAACTGTCAAATTTTAGTATTCACAGCTTTTTACGTTTAAGTAATTTAATTTTACATCCTTTGAAAATGTAACCATTGAAACACAGGACGTTCACGGGGCGTAGCCTGGGGGGATTTTATGGAGATGAATACACCTATGTGTTGCATGAGCTTAAGATCTACCTTTGTGTAAAATTTCAAACCGGTCGGTTCAGTATATTTTGCGTTTACTTGCCACAACAAAATGACCCACAAATAAACATACAGAAACCGTCTCTTCTTATAATATTGAATATAGATTGTGTGATATAAATATTGTGTTTATCCAAAACTGTTGTTTTTACACACGTACTGTGTATTGCTTATAAGCATTTCTGTAGTCATTGTTCAATAATCTATTCCACTAACGTTTTACTGAAACTACTCAACATATGGTATTTCTGATATAGATTACTAATTTTTTCGGTGGAGAATCAGAAATGATTACGCAGCGAAAAACTTTGCCAACGCAGGTTTTACATTCATCACAGTTTTTGGTCCTGAATATCTTATCTATATATCTTCTCGATACATTAGCCGGAATAGGTTCATGTTCTGTTTGTTGTCCGAAGAAATAAGATGTAACCATAATTTATACAGATCAAACCCTGTCACTATGATAAAAAAGAGAAAACTCTAGACTACACAGAGATAATATGTATTTGTTAGACCTCTCACACCCAGCAGCCCAGACCATAAGGCAGCAAAAAGTAGAAACTATGGGCTTCATCCATCTATGTTTCCTATTTCAGTATACAGTATATAATGTTTAACAAAAGAAAAACTTTAGAATGAGAATGATTATATAAGTAAAATCATATTCATTGTACGGATCTCAGTAGGTAAAGGTAGTTGTACTTAAACTAATTTAGAATCGTAACATTTCATTTATATATACAGTTTATATTGTTTTATTTTTAGATGTATTTGAGAACTCTTATCATTTAAGATGATACTCTTTGACTCTTGTCTATAGCCTAATACGTTCATGGCAATAAATAATTATTGATTATTGTATAAAACTAAATAAACCTTGTTGAAAACATATTTTAATTACCTCTCGACTCGGTGAATATAGCAGTCACAAAAAGTACCTTTATTTTTATAGACAATGTCCATCCCTCTGGAAGGACGTTGATTGTGTGGACGGTGGCCATTTTATTGCCCATTTCTGGTTTTATTTTGTTAAAGTATAAAATCAAACGCATTCAAGCCTTAGTCTGCTAAACATTCTACAGACGTCTTGGTGAACTTAGTTTTGCGTTACTGGAAACTTCTGCCTTCTTTGGTTTGAAACTTCTGAGACCACAACTTGATGCCATATTTTATACCACGTATTTCTGGATAATTTATTACCCAGCAGTGGCATTCTCTTGTTTCCAACAAATTTATAAACTAAACATTACGAGCAACACAGTTTTCTCGCATAAAATCTGTAAATATATCATGTAGGTCTACTTTTGGAACGTATTAAGCGTTATTATTACAAATAGCTTCTTGTATTATATATTTATTATTGCTACAGATTTATTACAATCGACCTTGTTGATTAAAATTATGGGTGGAAATAAAAATATCGGAGAGTCTTAGAGGTAAAGATTTGGCTCTCTTCGACTCTTCAATTGTTTGTGCAGCCTAGCTAGCCCATGCGGTCGTAAAAAGCAATGGTTGCTACAGGAAGCGCGGTTTGATATTGAGTCCACAGTCTTAGAACCAGTAGAGAACCACTATCTCTTTGAATATGGTAAATGAGTAAATAAAAAATGACGACGAATAAGAAACTTTGTACCAACGTGAATTAAACGTAAGAAACAGATTATATACGATGAAATAAACAACATTGACTCATATAGAAGTCCCATAGTGAAAACCCAGTGATGGAGCCTCCCTTAATTATTACAAAAAAAAACTGAGAACTAGAAGCAGATATAATATATACATGATTAAATAATCAAATGAAGTAAATTCTAAAATAGCCTATGTAAAGAATATTTAAAAAATAAGTGCTAATAATTAAAACAAAATTATAAAATAATCTCCAATGTAGTCTATGGTCAGCATAACAATTTTAAGCTAAGATACAAATAAAATAATATTGTTTCTTCAAGAAACAACAACAAAAAACAATATCTTGCCATACTGAGTGTGTGCAGAAAAAATCAAAACAAATGTTAAACAAAGAGAGCTATAAATACTAAGTTTAAGTTTGAGATGATGAGATGGCAAATACAAAAGCACTTCTACTAAAACGTTTTAAATAACTTATTTTAAATACATATTAGCCTAACCGTAAATGCAAGATGCTAAAAATACAATTATCCCTATACTTCAAGAGTGGTAAAAACTTTTTGTCTGTTCATTCGTTTAATTCTGTTCATTTTTTCGTTCGTTCTGTTCATTTCATTAATACCATTTCGCAACAACCGTAAAGAATCGAGCCAAATTAGAAAAATTTGCCAAAGAAGCATCTCACCGTCTCATTAAGGTGTTCCTTGAAAACCTTTCCTCTATATAAACCTTTCATCGATATTACTTCACGGCTTTTGAATGAAATAAAATGCTTAAAAAGTGAACATGCTAGCAGTGATTGATTTTAGGACATCATCAAATATGTATATGGTTGTAAGTTTAAATTTTGACAAGTGTTTTTTTTGTGGATTAGTTGATAGTTCGATGGTATTCAACGCTGACCTAGTGTTCATCCCAATCTAATTATCTCATTACCCCCCTCTCTGCCTCAGCTGTGCCCTTCCAATATTGTACGTTGCGTTCTACATACAGATCAGTGTTTATGTATATGACCAATGCATCGAGCAATGATGTTCCCATCGTCCATCTTGTACAACAATCTGAGCACAAATCTATTGCTGCAAAGTGTTTTAAGGATGTTAAACGACAAAATACTACATTTTGTATGTTTTCAACATACCACATGTATCATGTTGTTAATGCAATTCGACGATTATCCTTATATAGGCCTACATAAACATAAAAAACAAGAAACAAAAAATCAACCACATGTAGTTGTTTTAATAATTCTTAATTCTTTATTCTAGTAGGTACTTTTTGTTCTTAAAATTGGGATCAAATTGTTAAAACCAAATAAAAAATACATAATATTGAAGAGAATTGGCTCTCCGTTTTCATTGTTATATTATTTTAAAAATTATTTTTTCTTGATTGTAGGGGTTAAAAATAAATAATTGTTACATTTTATTTGATCAGCACCAACCGAGTAACAGAGGCTTCAGTAGTTGATGGTTGGACTAAAACTAGGTCTCCCATCATTCATCATAAATCCAAGCTTAACCCAGATTACATGGTGGCGCTTGCACGAGTGGCTGACAAACCTACAATAATTCTGAAAACGATTGAGAGAAATAGCCACCCATCACAATAAAACGAATTGATTATCAATAATCACATAGAGTTGATAAGTAATTACTAAACCATTCTTCGCTTACTCTAAGTAATTATTTATATCACATTATTAATACTATAAACTCATAGCAGCAGACCTGCGTACTCATAAAATTCAATTTATTTATAAATTATTCAAAATGATGGCAACTAAGCTTGATTTTAGGTTAAGCCTAACACCAAATGCTTTCACATTATGCTAATAAATAATATGCATTAATTTACATATACTCCGTAAGAGTACAACGAGAGATGAGCACGCAGGTTTACTTACACGCGAAATATTAAATATATGATTTTTATATACATTAATTTAACTTAAAACGATGAAGCTGTGTAACAACAAATATCACAATATTACAAACAATAAGGAAGTTATTTCAATTGGGTTCCGTTCATAAGAAATAACGTGGTACGTGTGTGAATAAATTTGTTGCCACGAGTAAAAAAAATAGATTTTTCTACATACATTGCTATATCATAGCTATATGTAGATTAGAACATAGTTTGTAATACAACATTTCCTAAAATACCCCGTCAAAGCAGATCTGCGTACTAAGCGAATTTTAATTAATTAGTAATTTGATGTAGCATGACACCATGCTACATAATTAAAGCTATAATCTAACAAGCTAGAATATTCTCATGTTAAATATAAAATTAGAATGCAGGAATGTGGTGGTATGTTGGATGTTGATAGCTATCAGGGAATTTTTATAAATGAATAGTTGACGATGAGACATTTCAAAAATTAATACAGCAAGAAACTAATCAGTTTTTATTCATGATGTAAGCCCCATAGAGAATAGGCTACATTTTGATGTTAGACGCACTATAAAAACGAACAGACCTATGGTATACATCGTTCATAAAGTTCAACCACATAGGGTATCAACGTTCTTCACCCTTCAGCCATTCTAACTCATAGAAGGTGAACTTTAGATTTTTAACAATCTTTGTGTTTATTAGTCAAATAGTTTCACCATACATCATTGAATAACTCTGATATCATATCACTTATTCATGTCAGAATAAGCGATATTCCGAGATGAATAACACCTACGTTGTACTGTACTTTGTAGGTGGAAATTCAAATTTTGTTATACATTTTAGTAGTAGTTAAAAATGTTCATTAAAATTGCTTTGATATTTCAGATTGTTTCCTATCAGAACGTTGATATGGCTGAAGACACAGTGATCTCGTGTTGACTATTTATCAGCTCTTGGATACTTTGTAATCAGTCCAGCATCTCGGATATTATAACTTGCCTTTAAGGCTCGAAGTAACTTCAATACCTATAGAAACACAGTAACAATAAATCCGCCAGACATTCTACAGTACGATACTTTAATGAATCTTTCATTACTGTGTTGATAAAAACCACTACACAACGACCGAGTTACGATTAAAATGTGCATCACGACCGGTATTGTTATTACCTTATACATTTCTTCTGATATTTAACTAAACAATCCAATTTTAAACAAATAATTTTTATAATCGAATTAATGACCCATATACCACTAATATATGTTCTATTTAACTAACATTATATTTATTAATAATACATTTACACTTATACATTTCTTCTGATATTTAACTAAACAATCCAATTTTAAATAAATAATTTTTATAATCGAATTAATGACCTATATACCACTAATATATGTTCTATTTAACTAACATTATATTTATTAATAGTACAATTACACTTATATTACAATAATTTAAAACTAGAAATATAATAAAGCCTGTTAACTAGATGAAACTAGATATTAAATTACTATAATAAGCGTTTGTATACAATAAAAAACAAAGAGCAGTGTCATTATATATTTTAAAATTATATTAAAGCTATAAAATTAAGACAACATAAAAATAAAATAGCAGTTGGCATTAAAAGATACATAGGGTAATATTCTGTTGCAATGGAGTAAGGAAAACTATAAAAAAGACAAACTTGAGAATATATAAAAAAAGGGCCAAGGTGTTAACAAATAATTGTGATATTAAGTGCTTAGAGCCTCGAGGGACGGAGGGGTGAAAATGTTCGGTAATATAGAGGGGAATAGTTTTTCCAGTTTGACGCATCAATCTAACTCATTTTTTACGTTAAAATTTTGTTTGTTGATTTTCAAAGATGGTTAATGGTTGAAACAACTTTACAGGTAGTATAAAACACATCTTTACCAATAAAACCAAAGTTTCCGTGGAGATGGAAACTTAAGAGATGCATTCTCTCATTTTTACAGCAATTTTTAATTTATTGACTCTTGGGCTAACACTTTTGTTATTTATGATTGAAACAATAATGGTGAGTATGAAAAAATCTTATGTTGGTTTTTATCTTAAATTAATTGTCATTTATGATCAATTTGGACGTTTCAAAATATTTATGTTTAAGAAATTTAATCATTGGATTAATTATACTGAAGCTCTATTATTTATGCCAATCCATATAGGCCTGCCAGCACTGATTAAACATTTTAGTTATGTAAACAGTTTTCCAAATTTACGGTTTAATCCAGACCTGTTATACTTTTCTAAAAATAACCTAAGCTGACGCCTGAGCTGCCACGTCGGTAAAGTAATGTTATATACTTAACACTAAATACACACTCTGGTGTACACATCATAATTTTTCTTTATTTCCAGTTAAAGAAAAATAGCCATAAGAAAGATTTTAAGAGCGATTTTTAACATACGGAATATCACTGTTATACCTGGGTGTTGGGATTATTAAAGTCAGTTGTCACATTACTGGTATGTCTTTTGGGTGTCCAGTGTAAAATGACTTCCTATCACCTACTTTACTTCTTGTCTCTTGGAGCTGGAGTCTTGTCTCACGAGTCTGAACACTTAGTCTGACCGGAATTCTTGGGGAATATTACATATCTTTACTGACCACTTGAGAGGGATACCCTGGATGAAGATTGTTAATTGACGTGCTGTTTTCAGGGTGTGAGGTATACTGTCCCTTTCCATTTTCCTGACGACTGGGCGAGGTGTTATTGATTTGGTGCATGGATCCTCTTAAGGTCTTATGGCCATAGCCCAGATCTGATTGGTTTGGAGGTTTTCCATTACTTCCCTAACAACCAGGTTGACAGTAATGTGTCCTAACTTGCATTTATCTATAAACGCACATAATATGCGATGAAATACATGTTGATTAAAAAATAAATAGACGAATTCAATAGCCTCAACAAAATAAACTAGTTTATTTTAACACAGTAAGTACTATATGTTATTAGGAAATTTCTTAAAGTCTGTATTAATACAAATGTTGCTGACTATTGTTCGGCTAATTCCTAACTATCAGTTTAGCAATATGGCCGCTTCTCAAATGGAGATAGCTTATTGTGTTTTTCACTGAGCCAAAACAACTCTGTTACTGTTGTGTAGCGTTATTTCAGAACGAAATACGATAAACCACCACTAACAAGGCAATCAGATTATGACTGGTATACATTTTTTTAAAGCTGCGGATGAGTGTCTAAGAAGAACAGTACTGGAAGACCTTCTGCTACAGAAGAAAAAATTATAGTTTTCGTGATGTTGTACGTCCAGGAAAATCAACTAGATCTTCGAGTTGCAATTTCCTCATCCTATCATTTCAGAAATTTTCAGATAATTTTTAAGAAATTTGAAAATGACCCCTTCTAAATTGTAGTAAGTACAAAGTTTAAATGACTATGACTAAATGATAATGTTTTATGTCAGGAGATGCAGCATTGTCTTAAAATGAAGACACCACATTTTTACATTAGTAGAAATTTAATAGACATAATGTACAAATATGGGGAATAGAAACCCAAGAGAGACTGTACAATTCTCAAAGTGAACGTGTTTTGCGCTTTATCTTGTCAAAGAACCCCTTCATCCAAGAACCATCAGTAACAGTGAAACGAATGGTTAATGCCTCAACTCCATAAAGATAGTTGTAACTTCATTTTTGTATAAGATGGAGCGCAGCCTCACCGGTATTCAGACGTCAAAGAGTATCTGGATTGCTGGACGAGGCCGTGGAAGTGAGGAAAACGACGTGTTTCAGCCATGACCACCGCCGGGCCTAACGTCCTGTGACTATTTCTTGTTGGCTGTGTTAAATACAGGGTTTTCGTATTTCCGCTTCCTGTTGACATTGATTATCTCAAACAACGAATCACAAATGCTCTTACTACAGATTACCGTGAGATGCTTGGTCGTTTATAGCCAGAATTCGACTACTGTGTTGATATGGTGCACACATTTAAAATCTGTCATTTTTTTAAAATCATTTAAAATCTGATATAAAAAAACTTAAAGAATTATTCTACATAATTCATGCAAATAATGATCTAAACATCTAAGAAATATATTTTCTACTAGCTATATAAACTATTTAATTTGTAATCACTCTCTATATTATTTTAATTAGGGGCTATATATGAGGCAAATATATGTTTTTGTAAATAATTGGTAAAGTGAACTTAAAATAAGTATTTTAAATCTAATTTATTTTCATTGAAAAACCAAATATTTAGCTTATACTTTTCATTGTTGATTTATATCTGTAATGTTCAAATTCAGATAAATAATAATCAATAAATCTTTGAAGCATAATGTTTTTGTGATCCAATTGGTGTGCGACTTGTGTTCTAGCCACTTTAATAAGACATAAATTTACTGGGAAATCTTAATCACTAACGTACGCTAAATGTGTCCGTGGGTTTACTCTACGGACATTCTAAGAAGGCTGTTCGTTAAGGAATATTAACTTGCTTCTTTGAAGCCCTCAACTAAAGTAAACTTTACCCAAGTTAGGAAATGTTAAGTTTCTAAAAGAATGTCTTTGGAATTAACTTGACAAAGTATTCAAAATTAAGTAAGAAACCAGCAAATTTCTCCATTTATTTACGATAACGTTATTTAAAGTTATCAAGATTTCCATTTTCATTTTTCATTCTTATAAAATGTTTTTTTAACAGTGAATTTTGTTCAATAAGCAACAAATCAATCATTCGTGTATGATATTTGCTAACTAATATCAAACTTTAAAGGAGCCTAAATATGATAACTTCCCCAAATATTATTCGGAAATATTTCCAGGCTCATCATCATTAAAATGTCAGACCCCAAGGTCCAGGCATATCCAGGCAGGTATTTTAAGTCAAGTATGAATGAGAAATGAGTGTATAATGATTGTGGCGCGATCTTGCAGTCTTGTTACTGACTAAGGCTGACATGTTCCTTAGACAGACTGTCAACTAATGTAAACCCAACAGCCCAACAACCAGTGACATCTCAGGAACCTACAGTTTAACGTGAGTCCGAACCACTTTTGTCTCTAAACTGCTATCTGGTCTAATAATATAGATGGTCTTTGTGGATTATATGTAGCATTCAATAGTGCGGACGTTAATCCACAGCAGAGAATGTCACACGCACCAACTATCACTCATATTATCTACAATTCGTGACCTCCAAGTAGCTGGATTACAGGACGTAATCTGAGAATAGTTAATAATAAATGGTAAATTATTATCTATTGTATAACAAACACGATCTAATTTATTCAATAATAAAGTACACATACATTATATAATGTTTACTTAAACTATATCAGTACCTGGTGACCGAGCTTTGCTCGTATAGATTAAGACATTTATTATAAAAATTAATTAGAAAAATTAAAACACATTTATTAGTCAATGAAAACATTTATGTGAATGGAACTCGCGGCCTATAGTTCTTGAGGCCGATCAACTCGGCTACGACGTTAGTCAATTGAGCGATGTCGTTTAACGTCTTTTAGCCAAAGCCGATCATTTACTGTTTAATTATCCATACCGTTATTATTAGCCTGTAATCAACTGATTTTGTTATAAAAGGAATGAGGATTGAAAAGCAAAAGATAAATTTAATTTACATCAATTAATTGGTTTGTTACAGTGGCTTCAAGCAATACAACGAATACGTTTTCTATCAAAACACGGAAGATTTTGGAAATACTTTTTCTGCTTTTATTTCGCACAGCTATTTTATCCTTAAGTTTTTACAAATTGTTTAGTAACCTGATAATTTTGCATTTATTTAATTCATAAAATAAATATTAATGCATAACCTCTATATTGTTCCCCGCAGTCTTCAATCAAGAACTGTCAAACGGTTATAAACAGCTGTTTTGGTTTGTATTGTTTACATTTTATTCTCCATAAGCGTAATGTTAAATTTTTTGATTTTAAACTTAATATTACAGTAAACACGAATTTTCCTGGACATTAGACCTATCTAGAACTTATTTTCTACTCGGAAATTAGTTATTTCCAAAATTTAAAGAAATTCCTCGGTGCCGTTTTCGAGATCCGTGTGCAAATATATATATATATATATATACAAACCTTGCTCGTATTATAGTATTGGAAAAAATGACACCCATTAACAAAATTTCATCAATAAAACACCTGTTTCAACTGATTACCTGCTTTCAGAGTGTTAAAAATATGTTTCCTCTTGTAAAATCTATTTCCTCTATTTTCCTTTCATATAATCCTAGTTTATTATTGCTTAATATTTTTTAAACCTTATAAAAACCCTTTTATAGAACTTACCCTATATTTAGTCCCTACAATAGTTACAAACTTTCAAAGGTCCACCGACAAAGTCTATCCAAAAAATAAATATAATAAATAAATTAAAAGCTATGAGACAGTAAAGTATGATTCCTTAATTTAATATTTTGATGAAAATCTTTAATAAATAATATTATGAATGTTGATTTTTCTTTTATTATTCAATATAAGCAAACAATGAAGATAATAAGTTAATTGTAAACCATCATACGAGTAGTTAATAAGCATTTCCCACAGAGATATAAGTACAGTAACACAGCGCATTCATAATTGATTAAGTGTTCTGTAATGCTCAATTACTCCAAGCGGACTGCTTTAATTTACATGTGGAGGACGTAACATGGTTCTTCGTCAATGAATCAACCTGTTTAGTATTCATAGGTTTCTGTCTCATGAACTAGATCTAATCATTTTTAACTATTCGTTTTTGAGTATTTTCAAAATAGCATAATACTATCCATTGGTCTAAAGGACTTTTTTTATTTTGATTTTCATAAAATTAGAAATAAAGCTAAATTTGAAAGAAATAACGTGCTCAAAATGAGTTCGTTATTTCCATTTAATTATTATTTACAATAAATTATAATTACTTAAAAATTTTAGTAGCCAATGCGTTTACAAATAACTACTCCCAACTTTACAACAGTAACGCAATAAATAGATTTCTCTTCCTTATCCTAATTTTCTCACACCGACGAATGAGAGGAAAATAATAAATGTAAGACAAGCGCTTTAGTCGTTACTAACAGTAATGCCGCGGCAGAGATAAAGCAGTCTGCTGGAGGAAGCGGAACTCTCGGTGAGAAATGACTACGCTCTTAGGTTGCTTAGAAATGTTGCCGTGGACGAGAATTGTTTGTACATTTTCGAAACTCTAAAATGGCTTAGATTTAAACTCAATGAACATTGACGTATTCAGTATTCTAGCGGTATTGTTTTTTTAAATATACAACAGTTAACTTTGAAAGTACATATTGGTCCAACTCACCATTTCTCTCATTAGACCGTCTGGCCCAGGTTTACATCTACATTACATGCAATGTACACCAATTACTCCATTAAAACTTTTAATGGTTCATTAACCAATAAAAAACTCTCTACTACCCTTAAACATTAACTATGACTTTTATTATCGTGTAATCATGGTCTAAGGTTTGTTGTCTAAGATTAAGAATGAAGTTTGAGACAACTAATTTCTACCTATCGTATATTTTTAAAGGAGGATAACATAATTATGATAGTATATTTCAGGCATGTTTTAATGCACCATCAGGGATTGTCTGTGTTTTCTCTAGTCCAGGTCGAGGATTGAATTATATTGTAAATTGAGTTATATTATGTTGTTTTATAGTTCTATATTGAATTAAATAATCAGATTTAATTAAAATAATGAGTATAATTATAGTTCAACTATAAAATATTGACAAAGAAGCTGCGTTGAGCCAGCTGAACTACGCTTCATAGCCACGGCCGCGCCGCGGTGGCGCATGGGTCTTGTAATGTAACATTGAACCTGCATTTTCTCGCTTAGCCGTGGACGGATCTCGTTCACCAAAAATACGTTCGACTTTAAATTAAAATCTCAATCTTTTTATCTGTTTTAAAAATGTTATTAATTTAATAGTTTTTATTATTTTAAATAAAAGATTTTTATATGTCGTTATTTAGAAAATTCAAAAGCAAACTAAATGATACTTTGAGAATATTTTTCTCTTTTACGAATAAATTTGTGTGCAAAGTTTGGTTTATGTATCTTAAATACTTGATACATAACGTTTTTTTGCATAAAATACAAAATGGCGGTAAGCGGCAAAACGAAGGATTTTTCGACATTCGTTAACAGGTATTTTTTTGTTTATTTTGATGAGTACAATAACCGCTCAAAGTTTGTCCCCGACTTCAAAAAACACCCTGTATAAAAATGCTAATTACGAAGGACGATGCTAGATCGTTACATTGCTTTATAAAGTGGCCTGTTAAAAGTTAAAATATCGATTGAGGTGATTAACGGCTACTTTATATAGCAACGACATAAAAATATGCTTTAATTCGTCCTCGGCAATATCTATTTACAGAGGTGAATGCCAATCACTTGTAATAGGAACCTCATGAATATGCGTTTTCATTCAACCTCAGCAATATCTATTTACAGAGGTGAATGCCAATCACTTGTAATAGGAACCTCATGAATATGCGTTTTCATTCAACCTCAGCAATATCTATTTACAGAGGTGAATGCCAATCACTTGTAATAGGAACCTCATGAATATGCGTTTTCATTCAACCTCAGCAATATCTATTTACAGAGGTGAATACCAATCACTTGTAATAGGAACCTCATGAATATGCGTTTTCATTCAACTTTAGCAATATGTATTTACAGAGGTGAATGCTAATCACTTGTAATAGGAACCTCATGAATATGCGTTTTCATTCAACCTCAGCAATATCTATTTACAGAGGTGAATACCAATCACTTGTAATAGGAACCTCATGAATATGTGTTTTCATTCAACCTCAGCAATATCTATTTACAGAGGTGAATGTCATTCACTTGTAATAGGAACCTCATGAATATGCGTTTTCATTCAACCTCAACAATATCTATTTACAGAGGTGAATGCCAATCACTTGTAATAGGAACCTCATGAATATGCGTTTTCATTCAACTTTAGCAATATCTATTTACAGAGGTGAATGCTAATCACTTGTAAAAGAAACCTCATGAATATGCGTTTTCATTCAACCTCAGCAATATCTAGTTACAGAGGTAAATACCACTCACTTGTAATAGGAACCTCATGAATATGCGTTTTCATTCAACCTCAGCAATATCTATTTACAGAGGTGAATGCCAATCACTTGTAATAGGAACCTCATGAATATGCGTTTTCATTCAACCTCAGCAATATCTATTTACAGAGGTGAATGCCAATCACTTGTAATAGGAACCTCATGAATATGCGTTTTCATTCAACCTCAGGAATATCTATTTACAGAGGTGAATGCCAATCACTTGTAATTACGTCACAAATATGAGTTTTTATTCGTCCTCAGCAATATATATTTACGGAGGTGACCTCTGATTACCTTTAAGAGCAACGTCACAAATATGCGTTTTTATTCGTCCTCAACAATATATATTTACCAAGGTGACCTCTGTTTACCTTTAATAGCAACGTCACAAATATTTGATTTTTTTCAACCTCAGCAATATCTATTTACAGAGGTGAATGTCAATCACTTTTAACAGTTACTTCACGAAAAGCGTTTTTATTCGTCCTCAGCAATATATATTTACCGAGGTGACATCTGATTACCTTTAATAGCAGCGTCACAAATATGCGTTTTTATTTGTCCTCAGCAATATATATTTACCGAGGTGACCTCTGATTACCTTTAATAGCAACGTCACAAATATGCGTTTTTATTCGTCCTCAACAATATATATTTACCGACGTGACCTCTGATTACCTTTAATAGCAACGTCACAAATATGCGTTTTTATTCGTCCTTAACAATATATATTTACCGAGGTGACCTCTGATTACCTTTAATAGCAACGTCACAAATATGCGATTTTATTCAACCTCAGCAATATCTATTTACAGAGGTGAATGTCAATCACTTTTAACAGTAACTTCACGAAAAGCGTTTTTATTCGTCCTCAGCAATATATATTTACCGAGGTGACATATGATTACCTTTAATAGCAGCGTCACAAATATGCGTTTTTATTTGTCCTCAGCAATATATATTTACCGAGGTGACCTCTGATTACCTTTAATAGCAATGTCACAAATATGTGTTTTTATTCGTCCTCAACAATATATATTTACCGACGTGACCTCTGATTACCTTTAATAGCAACGTCACAAATATGCGTTTTTATTCGTCCTCAAAAATATAAATTTACCGAGGTGATCTCTGATTACCTTTAATAGCAACGTCACAAATATGTGTTTTTATTCGTCCTTAACAATATATATTTACCGAGGTGACCTCTGATTACCTTTAACAGCAACGTCACAAATATGCGTTTTATTCGTCCTCAACAATATATATTTACCGAGGTGACCTCTGACTACCTTTAATAGCAACGTCACAAATATGCGTTTTAATTAGTCCTTAGCAATATATATTTACCGAGGTGACCTCTGATTACCATTAAGAGCAACGTCACAAATATGCGTTTTAATTAGTCCTTAGCAATATATATTTACCGAGGTGACCTCTGATTATCTTTAATAGCAACGTCACAAATATGCATTGTTATTCGTCCATAACAATGTATATTTACCGAGGTGACCTCTGATTACCTTTAATAGCAACGTCAAAAATATGCGTTTTTTTCGTCCTCAGCAATATCTGTTTACCGAGGTGACAGCCGGCCACTTTATGACAACTTTTATCACGTCGTGAATCTGCGATCATAAACCCGGTTTGGATGTTGGCTCATCCGAGAAATTTTATGTGGTCTGCAGAGATTTGAACCTTTGTGTATTCATTAAATGAATAGTCAAAGGTTGTATGTACTTGCTTTCGTTCTAACTAAAAATTACTATTCATATTCTTTGAAGAAACTTTATCCTAAATACAATTATATCGTTCCTTAAAATAACCTGTGGAAATGTTTTAAGGGCTATTTCAAAGATAACATGTGGCATGAATAACTAATATAATATTAAATATATACTATACATTTGCACATGAGCTCAAAGAGGTTAAAACAGGCCGGAAGCTGCGGTTAGGTCTGCAGAGCATAAGGTAGCGAAGAAAGCTTTGGCCAGTGCCATTCGCCTGAACAAAGCTCACTGCTAAAAGGAGCTTTGCTATTATATAGACTCCGATTCGTGGGACAAAGGATATAAGCTCGTTATGAGGAAGCTTGAAGGAGCGAGGACCGGGCCTGCTGGAACAGTCACGGGGTCAGGTACGGATGTTCTATTGTTCACAGGAGCATGTGGAGGCAGTGTCCTCCATGCGCAATAACAAAGCTCCAGGTCCTGATGGTATCCTGACTGAGGCTCTGAAGTTTGTAGTGGAAAATCATCCTCATCTGGTGCTTCGCATGATTTGTTCCTGTTCAGCAGCGCAGTTGGGGTGTTTCTGTCAAGCTGGAAAATAGCTAGATTGACACTAGAAAGCAAAGGTCAATCTTTCTGCTGGTCACCCTGGATGTCAGAAATGCTTTTAACCCTGTCCGTTGGGTGGATATGCTTGAGGCGACGCAGCGAGACTTCAGGATAGTTGACTATCTCAGGATAGCTCTAGGGGTCATTGATCACGTTGAGGCATATATAACATGAGTAAAGTAGAACTAAGTGTGAAACCTACAGTGATAGTCTATATTCCTAATAGGGAAATCGGGCTTTCACTTAATTGTAATTAAAAATATTGATAACGTAATTTCTTCACTCGTTGCATCGAGTACTTGCATGTAGGATTTTCGTAGCTTAGAATTGAGAATTTCATTTTTATTTTATAAAGAATTACTGAAATAATATTTGTTATATTCTAAATATTCATGTTATTAACAAACGTTGTCCGCTTTATGAAAGTTGTTGGACTCAATAGAACACTAAAAAGTGTTTAAAAATATTACGTTCACGATAAGTTTATGTTTTTAAAAAACACGTTTAGTAATTTTTATAAAACATAGCCAAAGCGATTTTAAATAGGATAAACAGCAACTAAGTATATAGTTTCCTCTATGATTATAATGTACGCGTCACAAGGAAAGTGGAACGAAAGTAAGTCCAGAGAAATGAGAGGCGGTTTGTCGCACCACAGGAAAGTGCTATTCCTTCTTCAGACATTTCAATGCTTTCTCACTACCGGCTTCGAATGTCCTTTAGTTCCTTAGTAGTCGAAATACGCTGAAGATAATGATCAAAATATGAACCGTAAGAATAATTTGTAACAAAAATGTATAAATGTTTATGGACATTGAAGGAACACTAATTATTACTACCTATTTTACTAATTATTATTACCTATAACTATAACCATATCCAAAAGAAAATAATATCAGGGATCCAAAAAATAAAGGGTCTGAAGTAATTGGTAACAAATCAATGACATTAAATCTTTTTTCAAAATACGTTAACAGAAAAATAGCATTATAAAACCTATTATCACAGTACATTGTTCAACATTTTCATATTATTTTATAATTATAAATATGTTTTCGTAGCACAATACTCGTAAGCCACGGTAATACACTATTAGATAGATATCTACATCTAATATCTTAATACAGTACTTCAATCTCGGTAAACATTGGAGATAGAGATAGACTTTATGAACAAAAATGGGTACTTTTTGAGCTGATGCTAAAAGGAAACAAATTAAAATATTAATACTACAAATGGAAAATCACGATAAACATTTATTTTTTGGTATTAACCCCCCTACCCTGAACTACCCGTTCTGATTGGCCTTTGTATCTGGATTATGACTCATCCAAGTACATGTTTTTGGTCTCTGGGTATCTCAAAACGAAAAAGTAACTTAGTCCCGGGCTTAGGCCTACGGTAATAGCTTTTCCCTATAGGAAATCCACCAACACAAACTAAGAATCCACAGAAATTCTCAACTATGTTTAAACGTTCATAATATTTGTTATATTCTAAATATTCATGTTATTAACAAACGTTGTCCGCTTTATGAAAGTTTTTGGACTAAATAGCCATCAATACACTTTGTCACTTTGCCTTTTGTCATTAAATAAATGGCAACTCACATTTTACCTAGATAGGTAAAATGTGAGTCTGGAGAGATCTCCAGACTCTTCCTTTCTCTTAGTTTTTCCCATTCATTTTATTAGGGTTAAATAAAATCGAATTTTGAAGTTTTTTAAGATTAGTAGTAGGCTCTATGAAGTTTTCTTTCTTTTTATTTGCAAGTAAGTACAAGTAGGTAACACTACTTTTGGAAAAACAAAAACGTATTAGTGAATTAAAGTACTTATTTGTACGTATAGTACGTATTTTGTTTTTTATAAACAAAGGCATATATCAAAATTCTAATTGAATACTAATTGAATATCTGTTTAGTAACATTTTTCCATAACATTTCAGTTACATAATGGTTGTAATAGTGAATGATGCGAATGGAAATCAGAAATTGAAGGGCATCCGAAATTGGAAAAAAAAATTTTTTGTGTTTTTGAGCTTTTACTGTATTTTTGTTCCTTGGAATTTGCTCTTTCCAATGATATATAATAGTTAATACTAAAGTAGTAAAAATTAGTGAAAAAATAATAATTATGTAACATCTGCAACTTTATTTCAGACATTTTTTCGGGGGACTGTGATTGTGGCGCTCTAACAGTTTATATAGTAAAATAATTCCTAGATTCTTATTTTCTTGGTGTGTTGTTATGTTGGCAACGTTGCTATAGCTACAGTGACAGTGTGAGTTTTTGATGTTTGTTTACATAACCAGTTTGTGTTGTGGTGACAGTTTTAGTTTCAGGTTATGTACATTGTTTTGATACAGTAAAGTAAGTGTTTTCATTTTGTGTAAATTGAAATGGGGAATAAAAAGAAAATAGGGACTAGATACAAAGCTTATAGGCCTAAGATTAGGAAGAGCATAACTTTAGCTACCCCTAATAACCATCAACCAGCTATAACACCTAGTTCAAGGCCTACAAAGTCTTCAAATTCTAAATTAAAATTGGAAGGTAATTTTCCTTATTATGAACAGAAAGATGAGTCCTTACAGTATGACATAATTGATGTATCTTGCATTGAAAGCTTATTAGATAAAATTGCTGTTTGCAAATTCTGCCACAGTTCTTTGAAACTAAGCAGAAAATCTGTAGTAGGCCTAGTTATGGAGTTGAAAATTACTTGCACCAACTGTACTGCTGAAAACTCAGCTACCAACTGCATTCAAATTGATAATATTATTGAAAATGACTCCAAGGTTGCTATTTATGATTTAAATATCAGGCTAGTATACGGGATGCGAATTATAGGCAAGGGCTACACTGCGGCTCAGACACTCTGCGGAGTGATGAACCTCCCTAATCCACCCACGGCTTACTCACGCCATGAAAATGTTTTAGCAAAGGCTTGTGAAAGTGAGTGTCTGAATTCAATGAAGACAGCAGTTGAGGGAGCAGTACGTGAAAATGACAAACCTGAAGGAAGAGACCTATGTGTAGCTGTAGACGGGTCTTGGCAAAAGAGAGGTCATGTGTCCCTCAATGGAATCGTCTCGGTCACCTCTGTCGACACCGGTAAAGTTCTGGACATTTATGCTATGAGCAAGTTCTGTTTATGCCCAGGAAAAGTAAATAACATACATCTTGATACCTGTAAAGCAAACTACATGGGTACCAGTGGGGGCATGGAACTGGAGGGTGCACAGACATTATTCAAACGATCGGTACCTCGGTACAGTGTTCGCTACATAGAATACCTCGGTGATGGAGACTCTGGTGCCTTTAAATCCGTTTTTGACGCAAAGCCATATGGGGAAAATGTAAACATAACTAAATTAGAGTGTGTAGGCCATGTGCAAAAGCGCATGGGCACCCGCCTACGCACTCTAAAGCAGAAATGTAAAAAAGAAAAGCTTAGTGACGGAAAGCCGTTATGTGGTAAGAATCGCTTGACAAATGCAGCTATCCAAAAGCTCCAAACATTTTATGGATTAGCTATACGTAGAAATACTCATAGTTTAGCTGACATGACCAAATCAGTCTGGGCTACTTACTTTCATGTACAGTCGACTAATGAGAATCCTACACACCAACTATGCCCTACCGATGAGACAACGTGGTGCAAGTACAACAAATCCAAGTTAGAAAAAACCACCTATGACCATAAGAAACACTTCCATTTACCAGAAGTAGTAATGCTAAAGATCAAGCCTATATTTAGGAGCCTTGCTGACAATCAGTTGCTTGGGAAATGCCTCAAAGGCAAATCGCAGAACCCTAACGAGTCGCTAAATAATCTTATTAGGACTCGTATTCCTAAAAGGTCACTCTCTCAACATTGGAATTTGAAACATACGAAGCAGTATTGTCATTTAATGAAGGCTACTCAAGTAAGTGCAAGGTTCTTGAGAGTTTGGGGTTGAGAGTAGGACAGAATATGTTGTTGGCGATGAAACGTTTGGATTTTGATCGCGTTCGTAGAGCGGAAAAGGCGATGACAGATCTGGAAAAAAAAATCCGACAGAACAGGACTTTGACAAAAAGAAAACTTGAGGATCTATACCAGGAGTCTGAGGACCCAGATAATCCATCATATGGCGCTGGTATTCATTAGAGGTAAATTAATTTTTGTTTCAGTCATTTATTTTAGTTTCTTGCAATTTCCCGTAGTTTTATTTTTTTAAAGTTTGATGTCACATATCTCAGGAACCGTTACACTTACAAATATGAAATTTTTATGGTATATTAACAGTGTACATATCTAGTTCCTTAGAGAGTTTCATTACAATCCCTTTACAATTAAAAAAGTAAAAAATAAAATACCTCAAATTTTTCAGATTATAAAACTTAAAATTTTTAAAATTAAAAAAAAATATTATTTTTCAAGGTAAATATACAATTATCTCTAAGGAACTAGATAATAAACCAATATTTAAAATAAAACAAATCTCAGGTCTCTATGTAGTTTGGTTCCAGATATATGTGACATAAAGTTAACATTACCGTTAAATGGGACTCGGGATGCCCTGGCTAATTCTGTCCAAAATCATAATAAGAACTCCGGATACGAAATAGACAGTAAATATCGTACTGTTGTTTATGGGACATTTACAGCACTCAAGGCTGCAATTTCAGAGAGGAATTGCTTCCATTATTTCGCTAAGTGTTGAGCAAGTGGTATAATGTTATGACTACCGATGTGCATATTGCGTAATAATCTTGAAGCATTGTTACAGTATCAGGCACATTTGGCGTATTGTAGCGCGTTTCCTTTCAGACATAACTAAACAAAGCACTGTCATATAAAATTAAAATTATATACCGTTTCAATGATATAAATGTTTGAATATGTAGAAAATACTGTTAGCATTTAATGCTGAAAATACGAAACAGTGCCAATTCTTATTTATAATATTGGTTTTATGTCTAATGTTATGGCAGTGTCCAAATTCTAGGTTTAGTAAGTATTTTATATGCGTATTTCAATAATAGCTACTAAAAATATTGCCGTTAGTAGCATTTTACGTACCATTTTTAAATACATTTTTATGATTTGACTAAAGTATTACAGAATATATTTGTAAATAAATATTTTTAATTACATATTTAATATTTAATATTCCATGCTTAAATATTTGAAAGCTTTAAAATTAGGGTAATAGGAAATGGTAGGAAGTTTTAAGTGTTATTTGTTCAGGGTAAACGAACCGTAGTTTGTTAAGATGAATTTAATTTTGCAGTTACTTTATCTTTTCCTTCGCAATGTAGCCATTAATGTTTAAACAAAATTTCTAGATTATATATGTGTTAAAAATGAGTTGTTTTTAATACAGACGATTAATTTTTACTCTAATAATCTTGGAATAAAAATTTGTTTGAGTTTAAAACTGTAAATGTGAAAAGATTGAACAAATAAACTACAATTAAATATAAAATTGAGTCTTATAGGTAAAATTTCCCCTATTCTTTTTTTAGTACTTTTTTCAATTGAACAATAAAAAAGGCAATTGAAAGGTTTGCTTAAAATAAAAGATTAGAATAGTTTTGTAGAACAATAACAATGAACCTGACATATTGAGACACGTTACCCCACATTAGTTATTCACCTTGCCGAGTTTCAAACGTCTAATCTACTTTGGCTAAACTAATACATTTTTCAAACCATGTTGTTGGTTTTTACCGACAAAGCTAATCATTCGCATTCGTGTTCAAACTTAATAATAAGAATGCAATACTCAATGCGTCGAATGAAAGCTTCATAAAACTAACCACTATTGACACAAACTGTTTGTGACCTCATTTAAATAAACTACATAAAAAAAGTAAAGTTTATTTAAGTAGATAAAAAAATTAGAGTACGCATGGCAGTGTGAAATGAAAGATTATTTTTAAATAATGCAATCTAAATTAATTATGTCAACAAAACCGTGACATGACATATCAGCATAGTTTCGCTATCTAAACAAATACACTTGATTACATAATAAATGCTAAGTAGGTGTATATATTGAGTAGTTTGAGATGTATTAAAAATAAGAAAACGTGTTTGAAAAGTACCCTAAATACCTGTTTTTGTCTTTACATTTTTGATATTTAAATAATATAGAATTACCTCTAATAACATTCTTGAGTTTTAATTACAGCATATTTTATAAAGAATAAAATTTGTATATTGAACCAAATGAAATCAAAATATATCAATATATTAATTTAAAAAATCTCTGGTTTCTGACAGATTATATCGAGGGGCAGCACAAAGTTGTTATTGCCACAGCGAAGCCTACAGCTACATTAATTGGTAAATAATTTGTATATAATAGTAAAAGATCACGTTTCAATACTTAAAATTTTAACAATATATAAATAATCTAGTTATGAATCTATTTTTTATTAGTCTTAGTAAAATTAACATATATATATATATATATATAAATATTTTATTATATATGTATATATATAAAATAATTTACACCTTAAAACTGAAATAGATCATTTTAATCCACCCTGTCATAAATACATGTTAAAGTTATGAATAGTTTTTTTATGAAACAGACAAAATAACGTACTAATAGATCCGTTCCTTGTAAGAGTAAGTTATCCTGTCCATGTGTTTGATTACTTACTGTTAACAAACTTTGCCTCTTAGTACTAATTATGGACCATTTTAGAGGCAATTAATTTTCCGATACAGCCAACTGCTTCTCTAACAACGATTAAGAAGTAGTTATACTAATTTATTGTCAGAAGTGAAAGGGCCGGAAGCTAGCAATAATTTATATGTGTATATTTCCCACAATCATTCAACAACTTGGCACACCAGAGTAATTAAATTTTTAGATCTAACTTGATGAAAGGGACATTTTCACTGAATGCTTGACTACTTATGTGGGCGTTTCGTTGAGTTCTTTGGGTTTATATTAGTTTATGAAAGTTAATAGGTAAATTTATAATTCAAAAAGTGATTATGAAGTAAAACGGCTTTATGTAATTTAATATTGATTTCAATTATTATAGTAACTGGTAGTATATAAAATATAGTTCATTTCAGGCAGATGCAGTGCTATTTCGCGGATCCCAGTACCCAAATGGTCTCGGTCTGGATCCAGTGGCTTGCGCCTCTTGTCACCTCCGGCTCGCCACTGACACCAACACTGCAGTAATTCGCTCTATGTAATCAGCTGAATATACGATAATAGGTTCATGGTGGACAGTTGAGCCTTTGTTATAAAAAAATTTTACAAAAGTGTTTCCAGGTACCTATAACGTACATTAAGAGTCTACTCTCTTAATGATTAAAAATACAATGAGGAATGACTGCTATGAATGGTTTTACACATGGAAAATATTTTAATTTAGCAAAAATGGCAATATCAAATGTAACATAATATGCAGAAGCATGATACAGAGTGTAGTCTTACGTTTATTGTAGTAAGTATACTATGAGGTACACTTTGTTCCAAGTAGAATTTAGATAAAAATTTAACATATTATACGTAAATTACAGAACGATAAATAAGAATGTAACACAACGCCGGATGCTGGGAAACGTCTCAACACACTCCGGAACTAACTGCTAACTGCTGAGAAGACTTCTGGCTGGTATATCAACATCGACAGATTCCATGAAACATCTCAACCCACTCCAGAGCTAACTGCTGACTACTGAGGATTCGTTCTTAGCATCTCCACAACGCCGGATGCCAATAAAGGTCTTAACCCACTCCGGAGCTGACTGCTGACTACTGAGGATTCTTTCCTAGCATCTCCACAACGCCAGACGCCTATAAAGGTCTTAACCCACTCCGGAGCTGACTGCTGACTACTGAGGATTCTTTCCTAGCATCTCCACAACGCCGGATGCCAATAAAGGTCTTAACCCACTCCGGAGCTGACTGCTGACTACTGAGGATTCTTTCCTAGCATCTCCACAACGCCAGACGCCTATAAAGGTCTTAACCCACTTCGGAGCTGACTGCTGACTACTGAGGATTCTTTCCTAGCATCTCCACAACGACGGACACCAATAAAGGTCTTAACACACTATGGAGCTGACTGCTCCCTAATGAGAAGACTTCTTCTGGGTAGTACCTCCACGACGCCGGGTGCTGGGAAATGTCTCAACACACTCCGGATCTAACTGCTGACTGCTGAGAAGACTAATTAAATATATTATTTACCTTTTTGGTAGACTAAGGTTTCAATAATTTTTTCTCCTGCAAGACGTGTTTCGTATCAATTACGATGCATTATCAGTCGTGTATATGTCTCAACTTTACAAAACGGTAGTGGAAGTCAACAAAGTAAAAACAAAATTAAATACATGAACACATACACGAAACATACATATATATACAGTTTTAGGACCATTGTCACATACATTCGCGAGATTATACAACATGTGACCGGGAGATGGCACGCGATACCACACAAGGTTGTAGGCCTACTGGTCAATCCACTCTTTTCCTGTCTTAGATACGCATATTGAGGCATGCACAACAGCTGATTGCAGCCATTGTGTTATCCATCACTGGTGACGTAATCCCCCTCCAGTCTGCTGTACAGACGATAGGTCTCCTATCTAAAAAATCCTCTTTAAAATTTAATAAATTATGTTTTCCCAATGAAGTGACGTTTTAAAAATAACATATTCCTCCCATATTCTTGAATTTTGAGCATTATCACAGGCCTTTAGTACTTTTAGATTCATCAAATTTTATACTATGCGAAGGATTTTCTCTTGGGTGTTGAGCTACTTTGGATGTGGGGTTTCTTTGGTTTCAAGTATTATGCTCCTTAAAACACTGTCAATCAATCAAAGTAACTTTATTTTTTCTTTGCACAAGCGTACATATTATAGTGTCACTTTAAACTATCAATATCAAAACATTACATAAAAACAATTTAATAATATACAACTTAAAAATATTACAATTTGATAATATAACAATTTAATAATATAACAATTCAATAATATAACAATTTAATAATGTTGCTGTTTAATGCTGTTTAAATGATCTATTAGTTTGGTCAATGGATACTTTATCACAAACATCACCCCCGTTGCATTTAATAAGACAAACCCCTTTGTTTATGTTATGTTTTTATTTTTGTTTTAAACCAACATTTCTGTTTACTTTGTACTCTGGCCTGTAAGAAACATTTTTTAAATGTTACCAACGTGAAATGAATTTTTGTTTACATATTTAAACGGGATAAACTTCGGTGATTACATAGTACTTTAATCTCTTTGTGGCCTTAATAACTTAAACCTACTTTTACTTATCACATTGTCAATTAAATCTGCATTATAGCCATTATTTTATGCTATATGTTTCATAGTAATTTTTTTTTCTTTTTGAAACTTTGCGAGCAACAAATTATAAGTTAAAAGCTTGTACGCCATAGACCTGAATGCAGCCATATTGTTGGTCATGAAATGATTAGATTCTATTGGGATAGCTAGATCTGTTTGAGTTTCCTTCCTGTGAATACCAACTCTAACATGCTATATGATTTAAACATTTTCTCATATAGAATATGAGTGGAGTTTTTTGTTCTAACTTCTAATTTGAATTTGATAGAGGTATGCATGCTGTTACAATAGTTAAGCATTACCTTTGCCTGCCTATGTGTACTTATAATGATAATAAAACAGTCATCTACATATCTTTGATAAAATACGATTTTCTTACTATGTGGGTTTACGTCATCAATAATATCAATTGATTCAAACTGCTGTAGGAAAACTTCGGCAGACAGCGGATCTCCCACAGGTAGGCCGTTTGGATCCTGATAAATAGTTTTGTACCATTCAAAATAATTTTGCTCTCCGATCTCCTTTATCATACCGATGATATCATAATGATGACCTGGAAATGTTACCGTACATGTTATCTATGTCTACAGTTATTAAGATATGATTATTATTTATATTCGCGTGCTCTGTATTGAAATTGTCGATGAAATCCCTAGTTTCGTTCCTGTGAATACCTAACTCTAACATGCTATCTTATTTAGTTTAGATTTAATGTCTATTCTAGATTTTATTAACCTGCAAAGATATTTCTCCAACTTATATGACGGAGAATTCATAGAGTTAATAACAGGCCTAATAGGATTTCCAGACTTAGGGGTTTTACTAGGGGTTTAAATAAAGGAGCTTTAGAGTTTAGATTTTACAGGGTTTTGCACGTTTTCGGATTTATCATACAACTTTTTTTCAATAATGATTTACTATTTTGGTCTAGTTTTGTCACATATCACTGAAATACAGTTTTTACAATATAATCTTTAACTTTATCATTTAGATCAGTTTCATTTATTATCACAGACGTTGTAGTTTTTCTGCCTCAATTACTGTGGCATCGTTAGGAGTAGGTTTTACTTTGATACTACTGATGATTTTCTTATCTTCTAATTAAGCGAATTTTTCTTTCTGCTCAGGAGACTTCGGGCAAGCATCTCCACAACACTGGATGCCAGGAAACGTCTTAACCCACTCTGGAGCTGACTGCTGACTGCTGAGGATTCTTTGCTAGCATCTCCACAACGCCGGATTTCAGGAAACGTCTCAACACACTCCAGAGCTGACTGCTGAGGATTATTTCCTAGCATCTCCACAACGCCGGATGCCGGGAAACGTCTCAACACACTCCAGAGCTGACTGCTGAGGATTCTTTGCTAGCATCTCCACAACGCCGGATGCCGGGAAACGTCTCAACACACTCCAGAGCTGACTGCTGAGGATTCTTTGCTAGCATCTCCACAACGCCGGATTTCAGGAAACGTCTCAACCCACTCCGTAGCTAACTGCTGACTGCTGAGGAAACCTTCCTAGCACCTGCAAAAATTGTCTTTTACGGTATAAGAATAATGCGTTTACTACATTTTTTTGGCTTTAGTGTAATTGTATATCTGCCCTAAAATATGTTCCGATATATTTCACCTTTTTTTCAACATAATTTCATTTAATACGTACAGTATTCGATTACCTGTTAAAAATCAATAGAATATTGTTTCTTCCAACAAAATGCAGTTCCGGAATAAAATATAAGATTTCAAATCATCGTAATAAGGAATGCTTTTGTTCATGTAAGAAAATAGAAAATAAGTACAAACAAATTTCACATGGGTTAAACGTTTACTTAAGATAATGTTAACTTAATTTTTAATAAATAATAAATGAGTTAACATAATGATAAATTCTGTATCATATGTATTAAAGGAATAAACCAACGCTTACAAGGATCATATAAATGTATTTATTGTACGATATTTCTTGTTAGTTTATTTAATTTCCCGTTAGTATATTTATATTTGTTTTATCACTAAACATCGGAACAAAAATCGTATCAAAATCTTTTTTATAACGTTTATATAGCGTAATTGACTCAGACTGAGTGGAGATAGAATAAATGATTTATTTTGAAAAATTACACTTCCAAACACACTTGAATATATCTAAATTTAGTTACCAATCTTAAAGAGTTTTTTGCATAAGCTAAAAAGATTGTTTGTATGAATTAGTTGCTTTGACTAAACAGCTTTAATCTGTTCTTTAAGTTCAAATATATAATAACGCTTTATGCTAGGCACGTTTTCCTCGAAGGGTTTGAGGATATTGCTTTATCCAATCTTTGCACTTGAGCTAACAAACTTTGCTCAGAATATCGGAAGTGAACTGATTACTTTCGATCTGGTTCAATTTATTGTATTGCTTGTTTCGTACATCGTACCCGTTTACTACATTTAAAAAATTTTGAATCAAATTATCTTAAAAAATCACACTGTATCAGAAAAATATTTAAGATAAATCACAGGACAAAGTCTGACAGTCCTGACGGCGTGCGTCGTGGGATGTTCTAATGGCAGGGTTCTAAATTTGCTCAGCTTGTGGTTGAACTTCAGCTTATTTTGGAATGTGTGAATCATTTTTAAACATCCCGGATTTATAAAACAATTTTGCTATGGAGAGTTACAATTCTAATGCTAATTAAAACTATACTGAACACATAATATGATGGTAGTATAAACAGTTTTCATAACTTTAATATTAATGTATATATTTCCAGTTTAATTTAATCTATTTTGTTTTGAATTCTGGTGATTTAGTTTATATTTTAATAACTGAATTCACAAAAAAGTCCATAAATGTTCTTAGATATTAAAAAAATATCTTTGCATTGATTATTAGATTATGACTGAGAGTTTGAAACATCTTGAGATTGGTTTTAAAAAGATTAAGTGTCGGAAATATGTTGATTGGTAGCCCGGACTTGAGATGAAACATAAGAACATTCATTAAATTCACACAAACATTTTTATTCTTATTATTTTATCTTATTTATTTAGCTTTACTTAAGAGATATTAGAGATATAAGAGATACTAAGGGATACATGTATTACACATGGTACATAAATGTATTTAATGAAACTCACAAGCTATTGCACTTCATATTAAACCAAAAATCTTTTAAATGATCTAATACTCTACATGTCGTTTGATTGAAATAAACGTATTTAGGTATAAATGAGGAATATAATATTCATATTATAATTATAAAATTCGTATTCTTCTTCTTAGAGAGTTTCACTTCAGTGTTCAATATTGGAAAATAGGCATAAATAGATATCCTCAATAGAAAACGTTTCATATCAAGCTTCTTCCGTTCGAAATTTCTTACTTTTACTCTATATACTTTATGGTTGGGGAAATAAAAACAATATAAGTGTTTTTGAATTATTAATTGTATCGTTTTCTTAAAATACAATAAATGGTCATAATTAACTCGGAAAACAAATAAAAGTAAGAATTAATGCAGTTCAAGCTCTAAATATGACGCAACATTTAGTAAAATAAAAATATGAATTACCGTAATCTTATTTCTGGCAAGTTTTACAAGCATATATTAATATTAATAAAAAGAACCAACATGTGTATATTGTTCTGGAGGGTTTAATTGATCGATTAAAAATATACATAGACGTCAATGGCATGATATGACATCGATATACCGTTGTGAAGCGTAGTTCACAAGCACAGTCCATGTAACAATCCCCTTGTCAGCTCCCACTTGATGGAAGACATCCAATTACTGACAATCACACGTAATGCTATCTATACAGAAGTGCATAATAATAGTAGGCCTACTAATATGGGTCTTTTGTTGAAATGTTGAAAATTATTCAGGTAGTAATAAATATTCCTTATAGTTTCCTGAATCAATTTCACAAATAACACCGAAATTTTATTAAATTATTGTGAATGGAAGGGCTTTTGGAAGGGCTTAATAATTTATGCCAGTAAATTATCCAAGTCGCCTAACTTTCAGTTAAGAACCAAAATACTGCGTGAGTATTAATCCTAGAATGCTTGGTAAACATTGTGCTTGGAATTCCCAAAGGAAATTACAGTACAATATACTTTTAACTAAAGGTTTTCCTGGGTTTCATGTTGGTACACTTGCCATTTTTAAACCGTCAAAATTCTGAAATATAAATGGGCGAGACCTTTTATTATATTGGTTCATCGAAGAAATATATGAAATAACTAAATATAGGAAATTTTATTCTCATGTCTTAGATTATTTATTTTAAATACATATTCCTATATCCTATGAGATTTTAAATGAAATACACTAGCGTATGATCAAATTAAAACTGTAACACTATATTATTATCAAGGGTTTAGTAATTCATTACAGAGAACAACCGTAGTAATACGTTTGATGAACGAGAGCTGGGATTGGAAATCACATTTACTGAAGTCCACTCTAGATTGATTAGAAACATCCAATTAGACTGGTACCTCTGGGAGCCAAAAACGCCGAACCAATCCTAGATCTCGACTAACCACAAGAAGGTAATTTATCCTAAGACACTTACTCTTATATACTTAGTTTTATTTATAAACGTTTGCACATAAGATGTTTAAACAATAAATTAAATTTAAAACATAATAGGAGAAGAATATTCTCAAATCATGATCAAAATGACTATTTAATTTTGATATAATTCCTTGTATTTTCACCAAGGTTGTATAGTATTGTAGTGTAACAAAAGTACCTAATGCAATGTTACCTTTATTGAAACACATTTTGAAAACCCCGTCAATAAATCTGGATGGATGATTAAAAAAAGAATAAAAACTAATTTCATGCTCTATTACATAACACCTGTTCAAAAAATAAAGACAGCTTTGTATAGGGAGGTATTGCTCAATATAAATATATTTAAATATACTTGCTTTTGTAGATGATGTAATAATTATACGCGGCAAGAAGGGTAACCTACAAGATTTAACAATGATCATCCAAGAGACCAGTAAAATAGGTTAACAAATTAACGATGAAAAAAATTAAATTCGGTATGCATTTTTCTAAACGAGAAGACCAATCAAATGAAATAAATATTGAAGGACACGTTTTGATAAAAATGATATTTTTAAATACCTTGGAGTCTTACCAAGTAGGATACAAAGTAGGAACAGTGAAGAACCAGAAATAAACAATAAAATGAACTAGGCCAATTAAAGTATTAAACATAATTAATACATCCTAAACATCCTAACCTTAAAAGTTTTATCACGTGAAACCAAAATTAAATTAATTTACCATACAATTATCCGGCCATTTTTGTTATATGGAGCAGAATCATGGATTCAAAATAAAAAAGAAGAGACAAGTCTCATTGTTTGTGAAAAAAATGTTTAGAAAGATTTTTGGAACAGTGTGTGAATGGAGGATGGAGAATCAGACATAACAAAAAATTAAGGGATGTATACAGAAACTATGATATCACGACCCACGCTAGAACTACACGTTTGAGATGGTGGAATATGTCTAGAGGAAAAACAGAGGAGAAGGGCAGCCGAATGGGGAAGAAAGCCCAAGAGAAGATGGTGGGACAGTGTGAAAAAAGGAATTATAAGAGCAAGAGCAGTAATTGACGAGGCATAGGACAGAGAGAGATGGCGAGCATGTTGTTGGCGAGGCATAGGACAGAGAGAGATGGCGAGCATGTTGTTGGCGAGGCATAGGACAGAGAGAGATGGCGAGCATGTTGTTTGCGAGGCATAGGACAGAGAGAGATGGCGAGCATGTTGTTGGCGAGTCATAGGACAGAGAGAGATGGCGAGCAGTAATTGACGAGGCATAGGACAGAGAGAGATGGCGAGCATGTTGTTGGCGAGGCATAGGACAGAGAGAGATGGCGAGCAGTAATTGACGAGGCATAGGACAGAGAGAGATGGCGAGCAGTAATTGACGAGGCATAGGACAGAGAGAGATGGCGAGCATGTTGTTGGCGAGGCATAGGACAGAGAGAGATGGCGAGCATGTTGTTGGCGAGGCATAGGGCAGAGAGAGATGGCGAGCATGTTGTTGGCGAGGCATAGGACAGAGAGATATGGCGAGCAGTAATTGACGAGGCATAGGACAGAGAGAGATGGCGAGCAGTAATTGACGAGGCATAGGACAGAGAGAGATGGCGAGCATGTTGTTGGCGAGGTATAGGGCAGAGAGAGATGGCGAGCAGTAATTGACGAGGCATAGGACAGAGAGAGATGGCGAGCAGTAATTGACGAGGCATAGGACAGAGAGAGATGGCGAGCATGTTGTTGGCGAGGCATAGGGCAGAGAGAGATGGCGAGCAGTAATTGACGAGGCATAGGACAGAGAGAGATGGCGAGCAGTAATTGACGAGACATAGGACAGAGAGAGATGGCGAGCATGTTGTTGGCGAGGCATAGGACAGAGAGATATGGCGGGCAGTAATTGACAAGGCATAGGACAGAGAGAGATGGCGAGCATGTTGTTGGCGAGGCCAAAACCCCACTTGGGTACCAATAGCCATGGGAGTAAAAGTAAGACTAAGTTAGGCATGTAATAGTACTGCTCGTAAATTAATATATTATTATTTGTCTTTATCTGTGTTAGATACGTTTATTAGGATTACATGAAAAATATTTTTATTACAAAATGCTTCATAAAACGGCCACGAATACAATATAGTTTATATAATGCTCGATATGAATCCGAACTAAATTTTCAGCCTATCTCTCAATAAATAAATAAATATATAAATAAATAAATATATATATATATATATATAAACATCATATTAAATATATAAAATGAATAAATGACATTTTCCAGGAATTTTTAACCAAATAGTGGTCAATCAGTAGTCCCAGATGATCCAACATCGTCAATTCTTTACCTTACTGACCCACAGTCCAAATTGAATCGTGGCCAAAATTTTAATACAAATCGAAGGGCATGTTTTAAGTTTAAGTTTGGTCCATGGGCAAAGGACGTAAGACGAATAATCCGAAAAACCAGGAGTTCAGTCTACGAAGTGATAAAACAGCTGTTAACGACTATTACGACCAACTAACGACCGAAACACACTTGCCAGATCCGCATGATCGTAAAGTGTGATACTGCGTAGACGTTTAGCTCAAGATATGAACGCTTTTCATCAGAAATTACATATGCTGTAGAACTAGGTACGGCTCAATGGAAATTAATGGTACATCGTGCTTGTTAATACTTTTAAATTTAGTTTCATGCTATTTTTTTCATAACAGTAAGTCTAATAAATCATCAATTAGTTTAAAATCAGGAAGTATTTACCTAATACTGTTTTTTTAATTTTATTATTTATTATAAATTAATTTATAATTTTAGTGTTTAAACAGCAATAGAAAACATCTCTAAATGTGTATAAGAAACATGTACTGATTTAGTTTGCATATTAGCTGTAAATGAAATTCTCGTCATGCGGCACGAGACATGTGCCTTTGGTGTCGGAATAGTATTATCTTGGATCTAATCTCATTTCCTCGCTCATGTCAGGCACATGTACCTTATTAAACGTCCATTAGCCGCGTCGCGTGTGTGCTTATTACGAGTAGTTCGACTATATTGCATCGGATGTTACTGTATAGACCGCAGTGGCTTCCTGTTTAGACAATTTAATACGAAAACCAATTTATACGTGTTGGTTTATACGTTGGTTAAAAATAATTGGTATAGGATGTATGTATATCTATAGAAAAATGGCAGCTACAGATATCGTATTTAAATTTTAATATAAATATTTCTTAAATATTGATATAACGCTGATATTACTACTAATCTAGTCTTGAGTATAGTAAATATACTGGAGTAATGAGTGCGAAAGGGTTTGTTTTTTCGTTTTTCGAGTAATCTTCTGGCCAAGGCCTAGTGTTAGAGTGTTCAGGTTGCTCTAGTACCTCTTACGTGACCTATATGTACCTGGGACCCATGACTTAGCAGGCCTTCCGCAGCACTGCGGCAGTCTGAGAAATTAAATTTTATATGTGTCATGACCGGGATTTAACCTGGGTTTTTGGGTGGTAGGCCAGTGTTCTACCCACGCAGCTATGACTACTATAAAAAATATATATGTCTACCAATGTAATATATGAAATATGCACTATATTACCACTTCCAATAAATAAGCTTTATATATAAAACAAAAATGTATGATATACATAAATAAATATATATATATATATTTATATATATATATATATATATATATATATATACAACATAAGGAAAACACAGTCATGGGTAATTCAAATAGTCTAGTTGGCAGCGTGGGCAGGAAAACAGTATCATATAATAAGTGAACGGAGCCGTGAATATACATTAAGCTTATAAACATAAAATGATGATGTCATGCATAGTTATGAGGATTTTATAGCTGTGCTCTTGTATATTGTTGGCAAACATTATTTGATGGAAGAAACTCGTAAATGTGGTATGTTCAATATAAAATACGTGCAGTTTTATATTCATATTATAAATAAAACTGCCCATTTTTCTATCTGAGTGATAATTATTATAGTGAGTGAACTGATTAAATATTTAATTGCTAAAGAATAAATTTTTAATAAAATCATTTTAGACTAAAATTGGCTAAAAATAAAAGGTTGGCAATATTCTAGAATCCTATTTATTAATAATCTTTTTTATAAGTTTAAAAAATTAGAGAATAACCTAAGTAAAACACATGTATCTATATTGTTTTACGTAATAAAAATAACCAATATGATACAACTGCTTTTAATTCTTTGAAAGCTAATTTATTGCTATATGCCCTTTATGTTTTGTTTTTAAGCAATTTATGTACATATTTGTACTTACTTTATATAAGAATATATATAAGTAAGATACCTTGTCAATATTTTTTGATTGGGTAATTGTTAGGAGTGTAAAGTACGAAATACGAATCACACAAAGTGCGACAGTGAATTAGTTACAGAAATTATGTGATAAAGGGGAAGGCGACACAAAGAGTTATCGGAGGAGGGGTAGCAGATGAATAAAATCTAGCATTGGCAATATAGAGTCTGACTGTTAAAGGCAGACATAGTAACTGGAACTACCACAGGGAGCTATAAGCAGCATATGCCTCTCATATGAGTGATTAGACCACTGGGGCTACACGTCCATCAGCCGGCTGTACAGGGAATTAGGCCTATTGTACCTTGGCCTTGTTCCTGCGTACAAATATTACATTGACGAAATTTAAACTATTATTGTAACATTATATAACTATTACCAGCTTCAAAGATTTTCCGCTCTGTTATTAGTAGTTTCAAGACTATATTTCAGTACGTCTATGATTATTCCCAAATAATAAAAGTTTGAGCAAAAATATTTCTCTTATATTTGATATCTTGTATAAATATTATACAAACACAATCTTATTGTATTAGAGTGTTGTGCGAGGGAAGAAGTGAATTAATTTTTGTGTAATTAAAAATAACCTGAAAGTAAAATACACCCATGAAAGGTCGAAAGTTTGCTGTATAATTAACTTCAGATCTACTCAGAAAATTTTGGTATTTTAGCAAGTATGACAAAGACTTGTTTAAAAAACTGTTTAATGCGTACCAAGAAGTACTTGAAGGGTGTAAAGTAACTATAATATATTACTAGTGAGTGAGTGAGTGAGTGAGTGAGTGAGTGAGTGAGTGAGTGAGTGAGTGAGTGAGTGAGTGAGAGGTCCTGCAATTATAAACTCCTTATTGGTGTTAATAAACTATTAAAAAATATCACACAAAAGGGATGACTTTATATAGTTAATTATATGTAATACAGGCCAGCAGAAACACATAGGATGATAGACAGTTAATTTGTAATCAAACTCATTATACACATAGATAAACACGTTCGTATACATTTTGTAGGGTTGGCTTATCACATATTGTTTATAGTACCTGGTGACCGAGCTTTGCTCGTATAGATTAAGACATTTATTCTAAAAATTAATTAGAAAAATTAAAACACATTTATTTCTCAATGAAAACTTTTATGTGGATGTAACTCGCGGCCTATAGTTCTTGAGGCCGACATGCTACAACTCGGCTACGACGTTAGTCAATTGAGCGATGTCGTTTAACGTCTTTTAGCCAAAGCCGATCATGTACTGTTTAATTATCCATACCGTTATTATTAGCCTGTGATCAACTGATTTTGTTGGAAACGGAATGAGGATTGAAAAGCAAAAGAGAAATTTAATTTACATCAATTTATTGGTTTGTTACAGTGGCTTCAAGCAATACAACGAATACGTTTTCTATCAAAACATGGAAGATTTTGGAAATACTTTTCTCTGCTTTTATTTCGCACAGCTATGTTATCCTTAAGTTTTTACAAATTGTTTAGTAACCTGATAATTTTGCATTTATTTATTCATAAAATAAATATTAATGCATAACCTCTATATTGTTCCCCGCAGTCTTCAATCAAGAACTGTCAAACGGTTATAAACAGCTGTTTTGGTTTGTATTGTTTACATTTTATTCTCCATAAGCGTAATGTTAAATTTTTAGATTTTAAACTTATTATCACAAGAAAACACGAATTTTCCTGGACATTAGACCTATCTAGAACTTATTTTCTACTCGGAAATTAGTTATTTCCAAAATTTAAAGAAAATCCTCGGTGCCGTTTTCGAGATCCGTGTGCAAATATATATATATATATATATATATATATATATATATATATATATATATATATATATATACAAACCTTGCTCGTATTATAGTATTGGATACCAGGAAATGAATATCCAAGTGAACAAAGCAATTGGTCTCTAGTATGCATGCGCCTTAGCGATTATAAGATTCTTTTGTCGTTTTGAGGAAGTCTCGTATCTGAGGAAGAAAGGCTCCATCATTTTTGTTGTATTCGATATCTAAAAAAGTTACTGAAAGAATAGTACAAGGATTAACAAGATTTATAAGAATGATTGAATTGATCAGCAGAATGAATGTATAAATAATTTTCCTAAACAACCTGAAGAATATAACAGCAGTATAAAATACATAGAGATAAATTAAGATTGCGAAGGTAGCTGGAAGGTGCAAATAATTAAGCTAAAAAAATAACTCAATAGTATTTTACGATATTTCAACTCCAAATTCTCGCGTATTTTGTATGTTTCCATTGAATAAAGTAGACGGGAATATGGAATCAGTTCTTGGGCAAGTGCATTTGAAACACTCCTGCTTCCATTGATTTCATTAAAAAAAGCTTGGCCGATTAATTTCATACAGATTTCTGTAAGAAATTTCATTCATTTTCTGTAAGAAAAAAAACTAAATGTGTGACTTTTTAGTTTGGATGAGGTTGGTTTTATATTTACGATGTTTATTAAGAATAGTCATTTTATCAGCTCAATATTTACTTTTTTAATAACAATTTCTCATTGTCAAGGATATATATATAAGCGAATTTCCCATAGGGAAGAAGCTATTACCGTAGGTCTCATGGCGAGACTTAAGCTCGTGACCATGTTATTTTTTCTTTTTTAGGTACCCAGAGACCAAAAACAATAGTCGTTAAAATTTATATATATATATATATATATATATATTTGTGTGTGTGTGTGTGTGTGTGTGTGTGTGTGTGTGTGTGTGTGTGTGTGTGTATGCGTGTATGTCTGTGAACACGATAACTCTCGTAAAAATGGTCCGATCAAGACCAAATTTGGTAGAGACGTGTACATTTGTCTACATTACGTCTACGCTTTGTAGACAAATGTACACATTAGACAAATAGACATATAGACAAATTGTCTTCATTACGTCTACATTTGCTCGGATGAGTTCTTAAACAAGACATATTACTCAATGGGAACGGGTAGTTTGGGGGGGTTTGTACTCAAAAATTGGGGTTTTTGTGTTTTTCATATGTAATTTAAAAAGTTTTTAAACTTTATCTTTTACTAATAAAATCAGCTTAAATAACTACACAATTTAGTTTCTTAAAGCTTTTCTTTATCTCCAACGGTTACCAAGATATAAAAATACTAAACGCAGTACGTTGTATTTTAGGGCTCCAATGTTATTCTTACGGAGGATAAGGAAAAATTAATATTTCCCATATCAATAAATATTTTTGGATTAAACTTTGTGTTTACCTTCATGTTGTTTATATTCACCCGTTTACGTTTAAAAATCATAGTTTATGTGTTTATCATGGCAGCAAACCTGCATACTCTTTTCCCATGTTAATCATATAGGGAATAGGCAAACGTCTTTGTTTATGGACAGATGTTGATGAAAGTTGGTATAAATGTTAAAAATAAAAATTGTTTATGTAGAAATGCCTACTTTCAGTGTTCCTCACAGCAGAAACCTGCACACTATTTTCAATGTTAATCTTATGGAGAATAGTCAAATAATTCTCATGTTTATGGATGGATTTTTATAAAACTTGTCATATTTTTATTATATTGTTGATTTGGAAATTCGCTGAGTACGCAGGTCTGTTGTGACGGGATATTTTAGTTTTTAGCGAATTTTCCATAGGGAAGAATCCATTTAATTCTTGTCAGGAATTTTTATCTGATCATTGTTAATTTATACATATTTTTATAATAAAATGAAGGAACCTCCAAACAGGCAATGCCCTAGAGGCCATATATATTAGATCTTTTCTGTATTAACATTTCACAAACTTTCCTTTCATTTTGTATGAGCCCGTATATGATATATAGCTAAAGATATATATATATATATATTTATTTATATATATATATATAATATAATATTAATATATATATATATATATATATATATATATATACATATATCCTTTTTTAAACTAGACTGTAAGCGAATAGTTTAAAAAACATAATTTTAATAAGAGAAGCTTTTGTTTATGAGTTATTATCTAATAATTCTTCCTAGTCGGTCTGACGAAAGAACACCAAGGTTCATTTATGCATAACTAGCTGACCTGGCGAACTTCGTAACGCCTAACGGTAAATACATGTTAACTTTAAGATTGGCCATGTGCTGAAGTCAATTAGCATTGTGGTTTCGTTGTGAAAGCTTGAAATATTTAACAGCCGATTATTATAATCAACTCAATATGTATTAACATTGTAATTATTTTTATTTGGCAAATATATAAACACGTGACTTTTAATCATACAGAAAATAAAGAAATATAATTACAGTACATAATTCCCAAAAACCGTAAACGATTAACGTGGCGAATAATGCTGTTCATTTTGTACAGCACATATTTACTTCATAGTTTTACACTAATGAATGATTCAGATGTCATTGGATAGTAAAGCATATTGCTAACGGACAGTAAGCAAACAGCTGGTTTAAGAAATTAAATGTTTTGATTGTAGATAGTTGTAAACAAACTTATTCCCCATAAGGTTAACATTAGAAAATTAAAACGCAATAAAATAAAAACGAATTGAATTTATGGGAACTGAATACGCCTATAACATGACCGGAGCATAGACGAAACCGAAAAATCAAAGATCATTAAAATCGGTCTAGCCGTTCTCGAGTTATAATGCGTGTAACTAACACGACTTTGTTTTATTTAGATTGACATTTATGATTTAGTAATGAGACCATGTTTGTTTTTACCTTGTACTGATTATAAAATAAATCATTTTTATTAACAATACTAATTACACTTGCATTACAAATATCGCACTTATACTCAGAGATTTCAAATCATGTCACAGGTTTACTAATTAATTAATAAGACATACGATTAAAATATTGGAACAAATATTGTTAAACAATTCTTCATAGTAAGCTACTGAGTTTAATAAATTTACGTATATAAAAGGTTTTATTGATTTCAAAATCTCATGGAGTAAATTCCCAGGAGTATCTCGTAATAATAAAGCTTACTTTATGGATTAGAACAACTTAACGGTACATTGAAATGTGTACCAGAGAGAGTAAAAGAGGAAAAATAAAAGGTCCTCGATAAAATGAACAATGTGTTCAGCTCATTCCCTAAAAGACAAATTCTTCATTTACTTTACGTCCCGTAGGACGAAGGGTTGACAAAATAATCTTTCATTAATCCCAGGGGATCTGTCACAGCAAAACTTAATCTTCTCTTGCTCCATCTTCCATTACATCACTGAAAATCATCAATTGCGTGATATCTATATAGATCTATACAGTACTGTTCTCTTAATAAGAATAACAAAAGTTTTGCGCATTTAATTTGATTCAGATCCAATAAATCATTTCAAAAATTAACTACTCAATAAAAGGCTTTTCAAGTTTTTCTTTCCCTATGGAAAGTAATTGATTGATCAAAATAGAAATAGAAAAAAATCCAAATTCCTCAAAAATGGCTTTAACAATTTTGATTAAAATTTGATAGTTTATAAAGCACAGAGTCCTAATAATTTGACACCACCCGCACGTCTGTAAAAATGACGGTTCAAAAGTTATAGGCTTTCAAATGTAAAAAAATCAAATTTTTAAATTTTCATCAAAAACAATAATATTCAAGTACAACTTAACTGGCACTATTGAAACCAGTTTAAAAACCAAACAAATTAGTATTTTGAATTGTTTGTCTACGACTAACGGTTCCAAAGAAAAGTTAAATTTACTGTCCATGATAAACGCAATACGTTGTCTGAAAGCGCCCAATGTTATTCTTATGGAGAATATAAAAAATAAATTTCTTTCTTATTTTCCAACCGTTTTCCATGAACCTTGGTATGAAGCGTAAGGTCAAATCGCCCAACAAAACCAACTTAAAAAGCTTTTGTATTACGGGGGGGGAGGGATTCCCTCAATACAATTCGCACAATTAGTTATTTAACTTTGTCTCTCTTGTTTTTATTTTCAGAAATGGGATGATTATTTTTCAAACAATAAATTATTAAGTGATATTTAAATACACTTTGAATGATGGTTTTATTACTGATTGTCGTTTTTAAATTTACTTAAGGGAGAAAGTATGTGTCAGTCCACTGATACCGTTTATTTGACATGTGTCTTAGCTCTGGTGGGGGTGGTGTTAGCAGTTTGTAAGATGAAAATTTGAAACATAAGAACAGCTGTTTAGATTAACTAAAAACATTCCCTTTAGACATATCCATGAGCTAACCTATTTCCCAAAGGGAAGTAAACAAAAACATTTTTATTCATGCGATGGAGTCTATTTACTTTTAGATTGAATAGTAGTTTAAATTCTTGATTTGAAGGCATTAATACATTTCGCAGTGTTATTTATAGGTTAGCTTAAACATTTTTTTAGTTCTGTATTAAAATGTCATAATAAAATATTTACACTTTGCTTCAAGATAACAAATGAATCTATGCATAGGTTATCATGCAAGGAGATGATGAAACGCCTTGGTATTCATGACACCGAGGTAGACATTTGTTAAGCCACAAGTTGGCAGCCCTGTCATGGACTCATTGTTCTCAGGTGTCAAAGTTGGCAACAGATATTTAACACCGTCTCATGTCTTACAAAGTTGACGTCACACGCCAGGTGATTGATACAGTCAAGTTTCATTTCACCTGCTCATGACGCACAGTGAGCGCTTAATCAACACCTGTTTCTAGAGTTAACACGTCACTCACATATACAACTTCATAACAGAAATGTACTTTAAGATTACAAGGATGGTGCCTACATAGAGGCTCTGCGCCCATTCAGGAGTTCAAAAATGAAATAATGGAAACTACATTCATCATACTTTTAAATGGAGAAGTTTTATAAAAATATAATTTATTTTTAATAGTATTCTTATTATTAAATTTATTATTATTGCATATTGATTGATTAACCTCAAACTGAAATTGGACACGGACACTTCAACCAAAACCTAGTGACAGTAAATAAAGGACGCCATTTATATATAAACTGGTGTGATAAAAACGACACGGTGATTTTAATGATGCCGGCTGGCTTTTAGGGAATTTCCCATAGGGAAGAAGCTATTACCGTAGGTTGAATGGCAAGACTTAAGCCCGGGACAGTCTTATTTTTCGTCTTTAGGTGCCCAGAGAACAAAAGCAACTGTCGCTGAAATTGACATACATACATATATATACAGTATATAAATAAATAAATATATATATATATATATATATATATATATGTGTGTGTGTGTGTGTGTGTGTGTGTGTGTGTCTGTGAACACTCTTGTAAAAACGGTCCGATCGAAACCAAATTAGAGACGTGTATTCCTGCATTCGCTCGCACGAGTTCGTAATTCAGACATTCGGTCAATCAGAACAGGTAGTTTGAGGGGTTTTGTAGGTAATGACAAATTGTGTTTTCCGTTTTTAAAGGACATTTTTGAATCAGCTAAGAAAACTAGACAGATATGTTTCCTAAAGTTGTGTTCTATCTATAACGGTTACCGAGATATGGAAAAATCTAAACACAGTACGTTGTATTCTGGAGCTCCAATGTCAATCTTATATCAATTCTTCCTTATCCTCCAGATAGGAAAAAAATATTTCACTTATTAATCTATATTTTGGATGAAACTTGATATTTAGCTTTATGTGGTTGAGACCTATCCGTTTATGCTTCAGAATCGTAGTTTATGTGTTTATCATCGCAGCGATCCTGTATACTTTCCCCCCCATGTTAATCTTATAGGGAATAGGCAAACTTTTTTTATTTATGGACAGATGTTGATGAAAGTTGGTATAAGTGGTCAAAATTAAAATTGTTTATGGTAGAAAATGCCTACTTTCAGTGTTCTTCACAGCAACAAACCTGCAAACTCTTTACCGAATTAATATTATAAAGAATAGGCAAATTATTCTTATATTTATCGACAGATATTGATAAAACTTGTCATATATTATTATTATATTATTATAGATTCGATAATTCACTGAGTATGAATGTTTGCTGTGACGTCGTTATTTTAACTGTACAACGCCAAAAAATACTTTTAAAGTATCTTATGGTAAGTTATCTATTTTCCTCACATAAAAAATCGTTGACATCCCAATATATCTACAGTTTCAAAACTTGTACCAAAAGGATAAATTAATATTCATAGCAAGAAAACGCATACTTATTTATTCTGTAACACATAAATACACGGTTATTTCCACGTTAAGTGTAAAATTTAAAGTAAACATGATTGTAGAATACCTGTTTCATTTATATCTGGGTTTTCTACATTATGACACTAATATTACTTGGCACTTATGTAACATGCGTAGTCGTTATGGCTGACATTTACAGTGGTAGTAGTAGTGGTGTTGGAAGTGTACTTTCGTGGAGATGAATAATATATACATTACCTTCCAACCTTCTACAATTATTTGAAATTGAATAATTTTCTATAGAAGGTATTAAATATGTTATTTTTTAAATATAAAAACCGGTTTTAGTTTTACCATGACGCGATGTTCCTGTAAACAGAAGAGAAATACAGCGCAAACAAGGCTGTGAGCTTTGCTGACAGATGTGAATACAGCCGATAACGGAGGAACATTCATCGTCGTCAGCCAAATCCCCTGACAGAGCCTCCAGCTCCAGGGCTGGGAGAGAGTTGTTCATGTCACGACGGTGATACATGGGCTATCGGCTATCGGCTATCGGCACACACCCACCTATCGCTACGACATTACTAACGTAATAATTAACATGTTAAATTGTATGTTACAGTAATAAGTAAGTTAAATGAACAAACTAATCAATTGAATGAATGAAAATACTTCTTTATTGAGGCGAACGTTAGGACCACATGGTACTTTCTTACAGTTAACCTCTAAAATTAAAAAATAATAATAACAAGATAAAGTAAAACCTAATATGTAAAAATAAAACAAATTATAAAACATAACAAACTCCACTCACTCACTCATTTGCCACTTGCTACAGTGAGGCCTAGCGCACGCCCTCCTGCCACGCTATGGTCAACCTGACTAGGAAACATTCCTTGAGCGCCACCATCAGCCGGGAAGGATTGTCTATGGCTTTGATTTCATACGGCGAGAAATTCCAGAGACGGCAAACTTTGACTGTTGTTTTGTGTCGGGTGATACGCAGTGTTGACGAGCCAGAACGGGTGTGTCTTGTGCCCCCTTCGTTTAAGAATTCACAACTGTTTGCCAAATAATATGGAATCCCACAATTAATCACGGAACAGGTTATTTTGATCATTCGCATCTGTCTTTGATGAGATAATTTTAAGAGTGAAGAATTAATGAAATAAGGAGTGACGCGATCATATTTATGATGATTGAACAAGTAATGACTACAGTAATTTTAAGTTATTTGGAATTTTGTTTCCAAAGCCACATTCATGTCATTAATTAGTGAGTTGCAGTAGTTTGAATGAGGAAAGACAAGTAATTTGATCAGAAGTAGTTTCATATGAAAGGCAAGAGTCTTTGCATCTTCTTCGATATATATTTTGGGACTTGTGCTAAGTCTATTTAGTTAAGTAATCATAGATGCCCAAAAATCGTTGGTTGAGTTTTGTCCGAGCTTAGTTTGAGTCCATTTTTGGATGCCCAGTGAACAATTTTGTCTATGCCATTGTTGATTTAAGTGATCGTTTCATTCAACTCGCTGACTTTGAATTAAGCGTAGATAAGGGCATCGAACACACTATTACCCGCAAGATAGTTCGTGATGCAGGATTCTATGAAGGCTGGATCGATAAGGTCAGACTTTGGCATCGTTGTGGACTTACTAGTCATTTCGGTTGGCGTGGACGAAGCAGATATCAATCACTCGACTTTACTCTTATCAGCTCGCGAGATTGACAACGGCACCGCCTTGACCTTCGAACCGAAGCGCAGATGTGGAGGTGACCGGAACATTAAACGGGTTTCTCAATATAACAACTATTCCGTTCCGATTTCACGATGCGCAAGTGAATCGTGTACACACTCGTGATACATTTGTCTACACGTTTATATACATTGGATATTATATACTGAAATATAAACCAGGAAAAATCAATAAAAACATGGAGTGGAACCAAACACGTGCTCACTCAGAAAGTTTCATCCCCTCTCCTTATTTTCATCGATTCATTCACACGAGTATAAAAAACACTGACCCACTCTAGTGGGTATTTGAAGGTAAATACGAGAGGAGCGTGAGAGTGAAAGGTGTGAGTGAAAGTTAAGAGTGAAGTGTAAGAGTGATGCGTGAGATTGAAAGGTGAGAATGAAGCGTAAGAGAGATCGTAAGAGTGAATGATGGATGGATTGTGAGGTTTCAGTGGGCTGAAGGCCCACTGCGGCTGTTATAGGACTACGTACTCTTCAGCCAGTAAGAGTGAAGCTTGGGAGCGCAGCGGGAGGTTTAAGTGTGAGAGTGAATGTTGGGATTGAAGGGTGAAAGTGAAGCGTGAGAGTAGAGTATAGGAGTAAAGCGTGAGAGTGAAGGGTGAGCGTGAAGGATGGTAGTAAAGCGTAAGAGCGAAGGGTGATAGTGAAGAGTATGGGAGTTAAACGAAAGGGTTAAGTATTCCCATTCTTCACTTTATGCTTTACTACCGTAAAGCATGAGAATGAAGCGTGAATTTGAATGGAGAGAGTGAAGGATGGGAGTAAATCATGAGAATGAAGCGTGAGATTGATGGGTAAGAGTAAAGGGTGAGGGTGAAGCCTGAGAGTGAAGTGTAAAAGTGACGTGTGAGAGTTCAGCGTGAGAGTGAGAGTGAAGCGTGAGAGTGATGAATTTAATGGGTTCTATTTCATATGTAGGGTATCTTGATCATTATTAAGTAAATAGTATTTGTTTTTTTATACACTTTTCCACTTGATGATTCAGGACATACGTCACCCTCCTGTAATCAACATTATTAACCTCCGTCCAATGCGACACAACAATTACAACAAATGAAACACATTACTAGTAATTGTCTCGTCCATTACATCTGCAGTTTTACTTTATACCATCGATAATTACTATAGTTCATTGTAGAAGCAAAGAGTCAATTTGGTTATGGAGGGATCGATGAAAACATGAGCCTAGTTTTAATAACTATAATTTATTTATATGAAATTAATATCTTATTAACTCAAAATTTTTACAATTAAAATTTTAGTTCACTCTTAAGTAATTTTTAGTTAGTTTTTTATTTTTAAGCTCAGTTTTTTTGTTTCTAATAAGAATTTATATTGCATTTTAAAGTTATAATTTTTATGTTACAATGAATTATACTATGAATTATAAGATGAAAATTATACGAAAAAGTTAGCATTATGCAAATTGTATGTACATTTTGCAAATTATGCGTGTACTAGTTTTAAACACCTAAAATTGAGAAACTATTTGAGCAGTATTTATTTGCATTGAATTTTAAGATTTTTCTGCGAGTAACTTCCAAATCCAAGGATTTAGATATTGGGTTACTAATTTCTTCCTCATATCAATTTTAGACTGATAGAGTGGGGATTGGGTGTAAATGGGTTGAACCATTACTAATATGTATGGTATGATGAGAATTAAAAGTTATAATAGAAAACTCTATTATAACTACTGGTTGATTATTTTTCATTATAATTCATTATTCATTTTGTAAAAGACAATAGGTATTAATATAATTGGACTGATACTTGGATCGAAAGGTACAATAAAAAAGAATCATAAAACATTTTTGGAAAAAATAGTTTTGACAATAAACTATTATATTTTAAATAAGTGCCTGTGATGGAAACTCCATAAAAATGTTTGTGTTTACTTCCCTGTAGGAAATAGGTTAGATCATGGATATGTCTAAAGTTTTCAGTTTATCTCAACAGCTGTTCTTATTCTTACAAATAAAAACTTCACTTTTTCAAGGGTGATTTTTTAACACCGTAAAAAATAAAATATGAAAAAAGGTTGGGGTACTGCCAAAGTGCACCCTCGTCCCGAATGTCAAAAAAATTGGACCATCGATGTTGTCTTGGGGTCTTCACTTAGACAGGTATACAGACAGACATCAGTCAAAAAAATACTTTCCAAAAATAGCAAATCCAACTGTAAAAAATATGGAATTTAAAGTTATGCAAACAAAAATATAATCTTTATACCATTTGATACAAATGAAAAAATAATTCATAATATAGATTTACGTTATACGATAAACTTCTAGCGTATACACAATCTGAGGACAATTATACTGTATACGATAGGAGGATGTTAAAAGAATGAAATGAGTATGTTTTACGTGAAAGTATATTAATTGTTGCCATCATCAGACTATTTTTTTCTTAATACCTACTATTTCAATTATTCATAGCATGAGTATGATAAATAAGTCTAAATGAAGTACTACGTTTCATTTTTTAAGTAATTGATAATAATGTGATGTAATGCAGATAAAGAAGCAACATCGATATCTCACAGGACCGTGTTTATGTCATTAGTCAGCAGCACAGTGCCGTCTGCCGGCCGATAAGATAGTTGCTCTGTCGTTGTGCACCAGACACATGTTCCATTAACGAGGCTACATCGATATCTCATATGATGTCATTAGTCAGCAGCACAGTGCCGTCTGCCGGCCGATAAGATAGTTGCTCTGTCGTTGTGCACCGGACACATGTTCCATTAACGAGGCCACATCGATATCTCACAGGACCGTGTTTATGTCATTAGTCAGCAGCACAGTGCCGTCTGCCGGCCGATAAGATAGTTGCTCTGTCGTTGTGCACCGGACACATGTTCCATTAACGAGGCCACATCGATATCTCACAGGACCGTGTTTATGTCATTAGTCAGCAGCACAGTGCCGTCTGCCGGCCGATAAGATAATTGCTCTGTCGTTGTGCACCAGACACATGTTCCATTAACGAGGCCACATCGATATCTCACAGGACCGTGTTTATGTCATTAGTCAGCAGCACAGTGCCGTCTGCCGGCCGATAAGATAACTGCTCTGTCGTCAGCGGCAAGATGCCGTTTGACGGCCGATAAGATAACTGCTCTGTCGTTGTGCACCGGACACATGTTCCATTAACGAGGCCACCTCGATATCTCACAGGAGCGTGTTTATGTCATTCGTAAGTGGCACAGTGCCGTCTGCCGGCCGATAAGATAGTTGCTCTGTCGTTGTGCACCGGACACATGTTCCATTAACGAGGCCACATCGATATCTCACAATAGCGTGTTTATGTCATTCGTAAGTGGCACAGTGCCGTCTGCCGGCCGATAAGATAATTGCTCTGTCGTTGTGCACCGGACACATGTTCCATTAACGAGGCCACATCGATATCTCACAGGAGCGTGTCCATGTCATTCGTCAGCGGCAAGATGCCGTTTGACGGCCGAAAAGTAACTGCTCTGTCGTTGTGCCCCGGACACCTGTTCCATTAACGAGGCCACCTCGATATCTCACAGGAGCGTGTTTATGTCATTCGTAAGTGGCACAGTGCCGTCTGCCGGCCGATAAGATAACTGCTCTGTCGATGTGCCCCGGACACATGTTCCATTAAAGAGGCCACATCAATAACTCACAGGAGCGTGTCCATGTCATTCGTCAGCGGCTAGATGCCGTTTGCCGGCCGATAAGATAACTGCTCTGTCGATGTGTTCCGGACACATGTTCTATTAACGAGGCCACAACGATATCTCACAGGAGCGTGTCCATGTCATTCGTCAGCGGCACAGTGCAGTTAGCCGACCGATAAGATAACTGCTCTGTCGTTGTGCCCCGGACACCTGTTCTATTAACGAGGCCACATCGATATCTCACAAGAGCGTGTTTATGTTATTCATCAACGATACAGTGCAGTTTGCCGGCCGATAAGATAACTGCTCTGTCGTTGTGCCCCGGACACCTGTTCTATTAACGAGGCCACATCGATATCTCACAAGAGCGTGTTTATGTTATTCATCAACGATACAGTGCAGTTTGCCGGCCGATAAGATAACTGCTCTGTCGATGTGTTCCGGACACATGTTCTATTAACGAGGCCACAACGATATCTCACAGGAGCGTGTCCATGTCATTCGTCAGCGGCACAGTGCAGTTAGCCGACCGATAAGATAACTGCTCTGTCGTTGTGCCCCGGACACCTGTTCTATTAACGAGGCCACATCGATATCTCACAAGAGCGTGTTTATGTTATTCATCAACGATACAGTGCAGTTTGCCGGCCGATAAGATAACTGCTCTGTCGTTGTGCCCCGGACACCTGTTCTATTAATGAGGCCACATCGATATCTCACAGGAGCGTGTCCATCTCATTCGTCAGCGGCCTAGTGCCGTTTGCCGGCCGATAAGGTAACTGCTCTGTCGTTGTGCACCGTACACATGTTCCATTAACGAGGCCACAACGATATCTCACAGGAGCGTGTCAATGTCAATCGTCAGCGGCAAGATGCCGTTTGCTGGCCGATAAGATAACTGCTCTGTCGTTGTGCCCCGGACACATGTTACATTAACAAGGCCACATCGATATCTCACAAGAGCGTGTTTATGTCATTCGTAAAAGGCACAGTGCCGTTTGCCGGCCGATAAGATAATTGCTCTGTCGTTGTGCCCTGGACACATGTTCCATTAACGAGGCCACATCGATATCTCAAAGGAGCGTGTCCATGTCATTCGTCAGCGGCACAGTGCCGTTTGCCGGCCGATAAGATAGTTGCTCTGTCGTTGTGCACCGGACACATGTTCCATTAACGAGGCCACAACGATATCTCACATGAGCGTGTCCATGCCATTCGTCAGCGGCACAGTGCAGTTTGCCGGCCGATAAGATAACTGCTCTGTCGTTGTGCACCGGACACATGTTCCATTAACATGGCCAAATCGATATCTCACAAGAGCGTGTCCATGTCATTTTTCAGCGGCACAGTGCCGTCTGCCTGCCGATAAGATAACAATTCTATCTTTCTCACAAGTTATTATGATAGCCACTGAATCAAAATGAATGTTGCAGGTTAAAAATTTTGTTGTTTAATTAGTTCTACATACTTCACAGCAGCATATACTTATGATTTTGTTGTATACAGTAAATTGTAAGAAACAAAACAATTTTCGCCATAATAAAACATATACAATTACGAGGAAAACTTTTTCCGGAAATATTGCTTAATACGGTGCGATACCTTGAATATCTCAATATCTTGTTTATAAACATATACCTTCCATGGTCATACACCTCTTCTTAATACTAAGGTCTGTTTAGTTATGAACAAACCTGTACACTCATGCCAGTCCTCGTCCGAGTTGTCTCCGCAGTCGTCCTCACCGTCACACACCCACGTCAGCTGCACACACTTGGTGTTGTTGCACTTGAATTGGCGCAGGGAACAGTCCTGGATCATATCTGCAACAGCAGTGTTCATGGTCATTTACGAAACACGTGCATTCTGATAATGTAAATACCAGAGTATACATATACAGTATTACACAGCCACGTCAGCTGCACACACTTGGTGTTGTTACAGTTGAATTGGCACAGGGAACAGTCCCTGGAGTAGTCGTCTGGAAAAACGATTTCAATGGTAGCTTACGAGGCACGTATATATTTCGTATTTGTTTTGTAATCACAATTATATTTTTATGAAAACAATTGCATTTGTATGAAGTTTTGTAAAATAATTATGTCAAATATTTTTTTGACATTGATATGTCTTAGCTCTAGGTGGGGGTTGTTTTTAAGATGAAAAATATGTAACAGGTTTCCATAGAAACTACCATAGCTATTGTATTTAGTTTTAAATATAAAAGAATAAGAACAGCTGTTTAGATGAACTTAAAATATTCCCTTTAGACATATTCATGATCTAAACTTTTTCCCACAGGAAAGTAAATACAAACATTTTTTTGTTTTGAGGGAGAGGCATATGAAATGCTTTATGCACACAGGTAGCCAGCCTATAGTGTGGGACTGCCCTAAGAAGCGTGGTTACCAACTGAAAAACCTCCTCTCCTCTTTAGGATCCATCGCGGTCCGGATTGATTTTCGTCTCTAAGACACCCCGGAAAACAATACCAGTTTACCTCGTCCTCAATCATCTTGTAGCAGACTGCGTCTACCAAGAAAACACCAAGTTCTCGTGCAGACTCCAGGGGAGGCCTTTCCCAACGGCCACAACGGAAGAAAGTGTGCTCCGCATCGTCGGGAACACCAGGATAGTAAATGTAATCCGGTGAACCGGCTTTGCCCATCCGATACAGGTACGACTTGAAATAGCCATGGCCTGTCAGATACTGAGTGAGGTAGTAATCCACTTCACCATGCTGCCTTTCCACACACAGTTAGACCTACTCTATGAGTCGCGCAGTCCATCGTCCTCGGGCGTCGTGCTCCTAGCTGTGTTGCCTCTGCTGGAAGGTTTGGGAGCGCTCTTCAGATCTTGCAGCATCCTTGCCAATCTTGCCTTGTCTATGATAAATCGCCTTCCTCTCCCCTGCCAAAAGTTTGACAGGAGTAACTCCAGTGACTACCAGGACGGTAGGTTCGGATACTGTCCGGTATGCAAAACACACCCAGAGCGCAGTTTGACGCTGAACCCGGGCGAGTCGCAACCGGTAGATGTCCTTGGTGAGAGCGTCTGCCCACACCTCTGCCCAATAAAAGTGCACGGACTGGACTGCGGAAATCAAGAGACGTCTTCTACTCGACCAAGGACCCCCGACATTGGCCATTGGCTTACTAAGGTAAGAGACCGTCTTAGAAGCCTTTTCCGCCGTACGGAATATCTGGCCTTTCCTGCTTAGTTTGTTGTTCACCATGACTCCGAGGTATTTGGCAGCACGCGTTGTCTATTTGATCCTATTTTGGATCGGTGTTGATCCTATTTTTTGTGAGTATTACGATCTCCGTCCTGCTCAGAACAAGCGAAAGACCGTAATCGGCCATCTAGGCGTTAACCACGCACCTGGTTCAACTTCAGTTGGGCCAGCTCAACGTGTAGCGATAAGAGTTGAAACGTCATTGGTGTACCCAACTAAGATGGTATCCTCTGGCATCTCGGATCTCAGAAGGCTGTAGTAAGCTACGTTCCAGAGATCCAGGCCGAATATTGAACCTTTTGCGGCACCATAGGTGACCTCCATCGTCCGCGCTCCTTCACGGGTATCGTAACTCAATTGTCCGGAGCGGAGATGGTTCTCGATGAGCCTCAGCAGATACAATTGAATGTGGAAGGTGTGTGCATCCAACACATCTACCCACCTTGCCGAGTTGAAAGCATTCTCGACATCAAGCGTAACAAGAAGCACCACTCGGCGGGAGAAATGGTTGTGGGTCTCGGCACTCCCCATGGCTCTCTGGACTTTGGTGATAGCGTCGATTGTTGATCGCCCCTTTCTCAAAACGCAATGCCAAGGTGGAATCCCCAGAAACTACCAAGGCAGAGGTCCTACAGACGGGAACGAATCAACTTTTCAAACAATTTTCCAGCCGTGTCAAACATACATAGAGATATGTGGGACGACTGCAGCTCGGGATCACCTTTTCCCTTATTAATAACCCCAACCCTGGCGTTTTTCCTGGGTGTCAGAAACACCCCTTCGATCAAGCAGGCATTGTACATTCGCAGCAGCAGTCCGGAATTAATTGCGAAAATCTTCTTCAGAGCCTCGCTAGGAATCCCATCTGGGCCAGGAGCCTTGTTGCTCTTCAAGGAAAGAACAGAGCTCCTCAACTCTTCAATCGTGAAGAGGGGAATGCCCTCTAACCATCCAAAGTCTATGAGCGGACGCTGCGGATGTCCGCAGGCCAAGACAGTAAGCTCCATCGAGGATGCTACTGATGCCTCGGCACCATCCTCACCTGGATTCTCCTGCGCTCCCCTTGAAATGACCTGGGTGAACTTGACTTTTGTTGGTATTCCAACGGCGTGGTTCTCCCCAAAATGCGTATACTTTACGGTGCGTATCGTGTATATCAAAACTATATACTGGTGGTCACTGCCAGTATAATCCTCCAACACCCTCCAGCCAAAGATCCTCGTAAGAAGCGACTCAAACGCAAAGGTTACGCCAGGAATCGTGCCTCTCTGCCAGGAGCGCCGGAAAGTATCACCAAGTATCACCAAAGTATGTCACCATGGTTAAGGACGTCCAGCCTGGCCCTGGCAATGGAGTCCAGGTTGTATTTTCCCCGGGAGTTGGTACAGGGAATTCCCCAATCGACGGCCCTATTATTGAAATCACCTCTGACTACGACATTCTCAGTGGTGGAGAGCGTGCTCGGCACAATCTTGTCAATGTCAGTCTTGTCAGGCAGCCAATCCACTGGTTCGCTTTGGTCATACAGACCTTCAGCCCTTCAGTCTCTCCCGGAAACTCTGGCATCGCCTCCCTTATTGCTCGGGTCAACTCGGCTTCTGTGGAGAGTGCGTAAAGGCCTCGGATCTCCACCGAGCATCGCGGCTCTAGGTCACGAATTAGGGTACACTTATGTCAAATGTAATATTTACGTCTTAAACTAAATACAAGTAAATAGGTTCATACGAGTTGTTAGAATTTACCTGGAACAAACGTAACGATCCGTATATCTTACATATCTGTCCTACAGTTCTACAATCCTACAATTAACGGCTATTTCACCGTTCCAATTTTAGCGAATTTCCCGTAGGGCTCATGGCGAGACTTAAGCCCGGGACCATGTTATTTTTTCTTCTTTAGGTGCCCAGAGTCCAAAAACAATAGTCGTTAAAATATATATATATATATATATATATATATATATATATGTGTGTGTGTGTGTGTGTGTGTGTGTGTGTGTGTGTGTGTGTGTGTGTAGCTCTGTGAACACGATAACTCCCGTAAAAATGGTCCGATCGAGACCAAATTTGGTAGAGACGTGTATTCCTACAAATGCTCGGACGAGTTCGTAAACCAGACATATCGGTCAATGGGAACGGGTAGTTTGGGGTTTTTTTTGGGGGGGGGTTACCCCAAAATGGGGGTTACCGAGATATTAAAAAATCTAAACACAGTACGTTGTATTGTGGGGCTCCAATGTTAACCTTATGGAGGATAGGGAAAAATTAATATTTCCCATATTAATCAATATTTTTGGATAAAACTTGATATTTAGCTTTATGTGGTTGAAATCTATCCATTTATGCTTAAAAATCATAGATTATGTGTTTAACATGGCAGCAAACCTGCATACTCTTTTCCCATGTTAATCATATGGAGAATAGGCAAACTCCTTTATTTATGGACAGATATTGATGAAAGTTGGTATAAATATTAAAATAAATGTTTTTGAAGATATAAATGCCTACTCTCAGTGTTCCTCACAGCAGCAAACCTGCACACTCTTTCCCATGTTAATCTTATGGAGAATAGGCAAATAATTCTCATGTTCATCGACAGACTTTGACCACTTGACTTGTCGTATATTATTATTATTATATTATTGATTTGGAAATTTGCTGAGTACGCAGGTCTGCTGCGACGGGGGTATATATATATATATATGTGTGTGTGTGTGTGTGTGTGTGTGTGTGTGTGTGTGTGTGTGTGTGTGTGTGTGTGTGTGTGTGTCTGTGAACACGATAACTCTTGTAAAAATGGTCCGATCGAGACCAAATTTGGTAGAGACGTGTATTCCCACAAATGCTCGGACGAGTTCGTAAACCAGACATATCGGTCAATGGGAACGGGTAGTTTGGGGGGGGGGTTTGTACCCCAAAATGGTTTTTTTTGCGTATTTCACATGTAATTTTCAAAAATTTATAATTTTATATTTCACTATTGGAATCAGCTTAAAAAACTACACAATTAAGTTCCTTTAAGATTTTCTTTATCTCCAACGGTTACCGAGATATTAAAAAATCTAAACACAGTATGTTGTATTGAGGGGCTCCAATGTTAATCTTATGGAGGATAGGGAAAAATTAATATTTCCCATATTAATCAATATTTTTGGATAAAACTTGATATTTAGCTTTATGTGGTTGAGATCTATCCATTTATGCTTAAAAATCATAGTTTATCTGTTTATCATGGCAGCAAACCTGCATACTCTTGTCCCATGTTATTCATATAGGGAATAGGCAAACTCCTTTATTTATGGACAGATGTTCATTTAAGTTGGTATAAATGTTAAAAATAAAAACTATTTATGGTAGAAACACCTAATTTCAGTATTTCTCACAGCAGCAAACCTGCACACTCTTTCCCATGTCAATGTTATGGAGAATAGGCAAATAATTCTCATGTTAATGGACAGATTTTTATAAAACTTGTCATATATTATTATTATTATGTTATTGATTTTGAAATTCGCTGAGTACGCAGGTTTGTTGCGACGGGGGTATTTTAGTTTCCCACCCTAAATATTAAATTATATAAAAATATTAAGTAAAATATATATATATGTATATATATATATAATTAATATATTAATAAATTAATATATACAATATATAACAAGTCAAATGTATTGTTCGACCCAGTTATTCAGGTTGGTATTCAGTACCAAAACAATTAAAATAGTTCCGCTGCTAAGTGCTTACTCTGGGGGATTTGTTATTTAATCAAATGATAGTAGAGCTTGTGAAAGCCAATAGGTGGGAAAATGAGTCTCGTTGAACCATTTAATCAACTGCCGTGGAGAGAGCACTAACTGACGACATTTAGGGCCAATAAAAACTAAATAATGTCCATTTTATTGGGACTCATGGCTCTCAATTAAATACCACTTCTGTAAATATAAATCAGGGGTTGAAATGTTTTTGACTTTCAGTTGCAGATGAAACACTAATATAACTATTTTTAATGATATTCAATTTAATACTAGATTGTCACCTCATACTAATTGCACTGGAATAAAGTATTATATTAAGTAAAAAACGCATAGTCTTATTGTGAACCAATGCATTTGAATTGATATTTAGAATTTGCATGTAGAGCTTTTATTAAAATACTGCCATCACAAGTAATCCATGATTTTACGAGTATTAATTTTACTTACATCAATACAATTTAACTATCTTCGAATTCCACTGCATATATATTGGGAATCACTGTGTATATATTAGGACAAAGGCAACTCCACCCATTACGTGCTTGGGGTCGAATGTTACTGAGTATGATATAGGATTTTATTTTATTAATGGTAACAAAATGTCAAATACTTTTGTTAACTCAGTATTTCTATAGCTCATAAGGGGTTGGGTGGGGAAACAAATTCAAGTAAACAAGGCTTAAAATAATGTTAACTACCTAAGGTTGCCATAAAATGAAGAGTGTTCCATAAAATAAATAATTAAATAATTAGTTAATCTGTAGCCCTTTCACAAAAAATATAAAGGACATTAACACACAAGATTTTCTGAAAAGATCAAAGCCATCCAAGCTTTTTTGCGAAGTGTTTTAAAGCAAAAGCGTGTGCATTTATTCGATCAGGTTTCAAAAATGGATCCGTCTACTAGATCCAAAACCTACTCAATCAATCCACGCCCTCTAAACCACCTGTAACAAGGTATAGGGATTGTTAAATAATCAAAAAGGGATTTTGGGATTTGTCTTAGCTCTAGGAGGTGGAGTTGGTAATTCGTAAGATAAAATTTTGAAACAGGTTTCCATAGCAACTTATAGAGCTATTGTATTGACTTTTTAAAATATAAGAATAAAAACAATCGTTTAGAAGAACTGAAAACATTCTCTTTAGGCATATTCACTATCTAACCTATTTCCCAGAGGGAAGTAAACACAAACATTTATTACACATAATTTGTTTAACCATTTCTTATAGCAAGCTATTGACATCAGCCAGAGAACACCACTATTGAAAATCTCCACTTTTTCAATTGACTACTGAGATCTATAAATAAGTAGTCTCAGTACGTCCTCTTTCGAAACCACAATGTTAAATTGTTATTGGGATAGGTGAATATGACATCTAACTGTTTGCAATATTATTATAACTCTTGCTACCCTCCTTTAACTAGTGAAGGCCTACCAATGTATGTCAACATATCTCAAATTTCTGTTTCTCGTGGTAGTACAATCGTAATTGCCCATTTCCCCTGAGCTTCTTTTGGAGAATAAGTCAATTGATAACGCTTCCTAGTGTTGCTTATTGTATTATTACGCTTATTTTATTTAAGCTTAAAAGCTTTAGGCCTACCTCCTTATTCGTGTGTTCATAAGGTGTTGGATAGTGTTGTTGGGAAATAGTTTATTGGTAATCAGCAGTGCGTTTGGCAAAAATCTTTATTATTTCTGTCTGACATATTGTTTGGACCTCCAAAAAATCTTTTAGGTTCTAATTACATTAACTGTTGCTTAGGGACCTTTTTTAAGTGTACAAGTATTTAAACATAGTTATGCAAAAGTTAAAACTGTAAAAATATTTGTTTCATTTTCGGTATTTAATTATATATTAAGAATACTGATAAAATTCATATTCTGAAATAAAAACTAATATAAACACATATACATTGCCGAACTATACACAGGACTTTTGTGGGCTTCACAGGTATGAACTCCGGAATTTCCTACAACATTTATTTTAACTGGGAACTAAATAAAAAAGGGATTCCGATGACTGGAGAACTTAGCAAATGTGACTACAATTACAATTTTACAGGAAAGAGAACCCCTTAAAATGTAGGTTATCCCACGAAACAAACCTCTAATATCCTAAACATTGGCCCACGATGTTCAACATAAGGTTTGGCAGATCCCCTAATTTCATTACATTTATTTAGCATGATGTATAAAAAAAACCTATGATTGACAAGCAATTAAAACAATCTAAATTATGAAGCAGTTTTTTAAAGAGATTTAAATTTTTGTTAAAATAATTACTTAATGAATATATAAAAAGTACATCGACGTATATTTAGTACCTACTTTGTAATTACAAGGTTATTTGAAGAAATGCGGTACAGGTCGTAAACAAAAACAAATGTTAGTTAATTTTAGTAAATGTAATGTGAATCTCTTGTATGTGACCCCTACCGTGTGTTCTCGAGTAATCATGAGTAATTATTTTAAAGCAAATTTTAATGTCATTAAAAAATATATTACGTAATAATAGAATATTTTAGTTTTATTTTTAGGAACGCTTCTTCCGCTCACAGATGCATAGTCTATGCGGAAGAAAATTCTATTTGCAAATGTTTTACTATGTATAAATTTATTTGTTTTTGGAATAAAGAGGTTTTTCATTTGATTTGATTTGAAATATTAGTTCTTAACCAACAATAACCAGCCTGATGTAACTCCACAGAATGTTGCATGTTAAATGCTATCACTGTCACTAATAATAATATGGTTTATAGTTACGTTTTGGAGAGGATTTTTTAGTTTGAGTGTAATTTTTTAGTATATTACATAATATATACTAATCAATTGTAAAGTTATCTTTTGGAATAAATAAGAGGCAAGTTTATTACTCTGGTAGAAGGAGCCGTTGTAGGACTACAATTACAAGGGAACCTTGCAATCAAAGTAATTACATCGGGGAAGCTGAGGTAGTAAGCGTTATGTTTTCTGATGGAAGGAGAGGGTGAATATGAATTAGCTACTAATTGAGCTTTCAGGAAACGCTTGCCATTGTGTGGTTGACTGAGGGAGGCTCAGACGTGTGACGTCACAACAGTAGACATCAACGACGTACCTACCTACCTCTCAAGATACTCGTAATATACGAACGAAACTTTAAAACATCATATCACATAAATACTGCGTTAACCATGAACAGAATTTTAACTGTTATCTGGAAAAGTTAGTATTTCTTAGACTAATAATTCGAAATACCGATTAGAATAATAAATGTTGGGCAAATTATTTTATAAATACAGAGTAAGCTTTAGTGAGGAACAGCTGGATAAAATTGTCATGGCCTGAGATATCAACTTTAGACCTTGGCCTCAACTTATATATAACTTTTTATACTTTTTTAGGTTGTTATACATTTTATCCCAGTTTTGTAAAGGAGGCCATTAGATATTTTCAAAAGTAAACCCCTTGTACAATGGTACAAACCAGAGGTCTCTCTCTGCCCTCTGCCCTCTACATTGCCCTTAACAAAAGTTACAGCCATTTCAATAGAAGTACTCTTTAAAAATTGTCATATTTCAAACGTCGTGGAAATAATGACAAGGCTCATTTGACACAAAGAATACGATAGACAATAATGACTGAATCTAATAAATGTTATCTGTTTTAATGTAGCAGGTGCTCAAACTGAAGTACAACCATCGGCTGTTCGACAGTGTGCAAAACGTGTGTACTCGTAAAAAGCTGAAACAGAGTTCATGAAAGACTTCCTAGGAATGGTGAATGAATGAATGAATTGATTTTTGTTTCTAAATAATAGGTAGAGTTTCATGAGAGATGAAGCTTGAAAAGTCATTATTGTACATTTATTTAAATAAAAGATTCCACAATTCCAAGATTCCAAAGAGAGGGGGTTGGCCGAAGCCCAGCGGTCCCTCCTCCACCCCTGGTTTAAGTCGGAGACTTATTCACCAGGCCGCTTTCCTGAAAAACTTCCACTTGTGTCTTCATATATGATTTTATCTCTTCCAGGCACTTTTCTAGTGCCCATCCAACACACCTCCCCCTCACCTAGTACCAATGCACTAGGATCATCGGAATTTTGATTTTATTTTCCTTTCTTACTTCCTTCCTTTCATTTGTATCAATGCTCTCTTTCAAAGTCGGTTTCGCATTTCCTATTCTTCGGCACATTTTTGAAAACTCCAACGCTGACTCTTTGCTCCGGAGAAAGTTGATCTTCTCCCAAGTCCACGTCTTTTGTCGGAGGAACTCCCTCATTCCACTTCGTTCTTCTTCATAAAACCCGCACTCCGTCAGCACGTGCTGCGATGTTTCGAGTTCTCCACAGTGGTTGCAGCGGTCATCCTCCACGAGATTAAAGCTCCTAAGCTTTGCCTTAAAGTTCCCGTGTCCGCTAACAAACTGCGTTGTGTAGTGGTCAGTCTCCCAATGGACATTCTTTCTAACTCTCACATCCGGTACAAACGCGAATGTTTCCCTTCTTTTGGTACTGACTTCCCATCTTCTTTGCCACTCATCCAGCGTTTCTTCTCTCCTGACACACTTGCTTTCTTTACTGCCGATACCATCTTCCTTTTCTCTTCTTCGCTTGATCCTTTCTTCGATCATCAAGTCAAGTGAAATTACTCCTGCAATTACTCTTACTGCATCATGAGATATCGTACTGTATCCTTTAATTACTCCCAACAACATCTTTCGTTGAAGGCTCATCAGTTTCGATCTTTCTCCTCTTCCTTTCATCCTTTGACCACACATCTCACATCCATATAACAACATTGGTTCAAGCGCACCTATATATAACCTTCGAAGATTCTCGCATCTCATACCATTGTTTGCCTTGGCCAGTCCTTTTAACTTTCCGAATGCCTTCATTGATCTGTCGTACACCTGATCATAGTGCCCCGAGAACTTCATTCCACTTCCCACCACCACTCCAAGATACTTCGTCTCCAACGAACACCTGATTGTGACTCCTCCCATATTTACTCGAATGAATCTCTCAACTAACTTTCATTTCAGGAGCACCATCACTGTCTTCTCCTTCGAGAACGCCACTTTCTTTTTTCTCCCCACCTGGTGACGAGATCCAAAGCTCTTGTCGCCTTCCTCATTAGGTCTGGGCTCGAGTTAGACTTTACCAGAAGTAGTCCGTCATCCGCATAGGCTCTCGCTGAGATTCCATCCCCAAATGGTAAACGCATAAATCCGTCAAAAAGGATGTTCCACAATAGAGGGCCAACCACTGATCCTTGGGGGCAGCCTTTAGTGATGGTCTTGCTCACTTCTTCGTTGTCAGCTCTTAAAGTCACGGTCCTGCCACGGAAGTAGTCTTTTACCAATCGATAGATGTTGTTGGGACAACGCCACCACCTTCGGAGAATTCTTAATATGTCAGGCCACCAAGTGGAGTCAAAAGCTCCGGATATATCCAGAAACAATCCTAACACGTATTTCTCTTCTGTTTCCTCGACCTCTCTTCTCATGTCTAGCAGTGCATCTACTGTTCCTATTCCTTCGGTGAATCCGTATTGTCCTGCATTGGTTCTGTTCTCCCTTGCCATCCACTGATGCATCCTTTTTACTATCAATTTTTCACCTATCTTCCCCAACACCGGGAGGAGTGTAACCGGCCTGTATGACTTCAACTTACTGGGGTCTTTATCTTCACTCTTGAGAAACACTTTCACAACTCCTATCTTCCAAACATCCGGAAACCTACCTTTCCTCAACATTTTGTTGTACAAATCTAGCAGAGTGCCTTTGATTCTTCCGTACATTCTCTTAACAACTTCGGTCTTGATGCCATCGTGCCCTGGTGTCTTCTTTTCTTTCATTTGCCTTATGCATGCATTAAGTTCCTCTTCTGTGAAGTCTTATTCATCTACTCCAACACTTTCTTCAACCATCCTCCCCCTGATTTCTCGTTGATCTTCAGTATCTTCTACTTCCCTGTCATCTGGCAGCAGACCTTCGATCAACCGATGTAGAGTCTCTAGAACCGTCATAGTCATCGTTCCATCTTCCTTCTCCAGACTCACTAACTGGGTTTCTTTCTTCACCTTCTCCGAAACAATCTTGTAGACAATCTTTCCCCATGGATTGCCTCCCTCATCCAAAGAGAGATTCCAAAGAGAGAGAGAGAGAGAGAGAGAGAGAGAGAGAGAGAGAGAGAGAGAGAGAGAGAGAGAGAGAGAGAGAGAGAGAGAGAGAGAGAGAGAGAGAGAGAGAGGATGTATCTCAGCGAAGTTACTGAGGAAGAGGTCTCAAAGGTGATTTACGAACTGAAATCAAAAAAGCCAGCAAATGTGAATGGCTTATCACCCTGGCCACTCAAAAAATGCCAAAACGGGATCGTGCCCCCCTCACACATTTAATCAACTTATCTTTTAAAACAGGGCATTTTTCTAAATTCGTTGAAAGTTGCTAAGGTGATCCCCATCTTAAAAAAGGGGATTTTTAACAACCAAGCAGCTATAGGCCTACCTCAATCTTGTTGGTGCTTAGTAAAGTGTTCGAAAAATTGTTCATGCGCAGGATGCTAACTTTTTTTGAGGGTTTCCAAATTTTGTCACACGTACAGTTTGGTTTTCGAAAAGGCAAATCGACTATCGATGCAATCATCCGCCTAGTGGAAATTATTTTTAGTGACATGGATAAGTGAATAACGACATTAAGTGTCTTTCTCGACTTATCCAGCATTTAATTGTGTGGAACATAATATACTCATTGACCGGCTGTGGAACTGTGGAGTTCGTGGCTTGCCGCACCAGTGGCTAAAGTCATATCTCTTGAGGAGGTCACAGCAGGTTCATGTGAATGGAGTGATCTCACATACAGCCACATTGAGATATGGAATCCCTCAGGGATCGATTCTCGGTCCCTTTTATTCTTGGTGTATGTGAATGATTTGAATTCGGTCATTCCAAGAGGACAAATTGTCCAGTACGCGGACGATACGACTCTCTTTCAGTTCAAACAACATTGACCAAATTGAACTGATGTCCTTTTATTAAATTCCTACATACAATATTTTGAAAGCATAAATCTCAAGGTAATTCCCTCAAAATCAAATTGCATGCTATTTGGAGGCAGTACCGCTCTGAATACGCACCGTCCGACTGCTATGTAGATGACACAGTCATCGAAGAAGTCGGTGTAACTAAATTCCACGGAATGCTCGTTGATGACGAGCTGACGTGGACCGATCATGTGGACAGTGTTTGCAAGAAACTATCCTCTGCAATATATTTGCTTAGAAGGCTCTCTCAACACTGTCCCGCCGAGTTATTGCTAATGGCCTACCACGGGTTGATTCAATGCCATCTCTCTTATGGCATTGTTCAGTGGGGTGCTTGCTCACAAAATAATTTCAACCGTGTGTTCATTCTTCAGAAAAAGCCATCAGAATAATAGCAAAATTCAAATTTAGGGAGTCGTGTCGAAATGCCTTCCGGAATTTTGGGCTGCTAACACTGGCTGGGTTGTACATGCTAGAAGGAATATGTACTTAAATCAATTTCCACATTTGAAAACATAACTTCTGAACAGGCTTTATATAATAATAATAATAATAAGTTTATTCCATCAATAAATACAAATTTACAAAATAAAATAAAATCTTGGAACTACGTTGCCACATTGTCCAGTATATTTGTTGGAAGACTATTGACCGTTACGGGGTAGCTAGCTAAGTATTGAAAAATAAATCACTTAGTTTTAATAATTTGTTTAAATTATTATCTCGTTTCTTAAAGCCATAATATTTGCATTATATAGCATTGTGTTATAAATTACAGTAAATTATATGCAAAAAAATTTACAATTAGCAATTTTGTCAGTTGTGAGGTTTTGTCAATTTTGTGTTTGTAATATTCTAAAGGGTAGAAAATACCTTTCATGAAAACCTTTAATATTATATTTTAATAAGTAGAACATTACATTAAGACACCAAAAAAACTTCTAGAATGAAAAATTTGTATAATGTACTGTTTTTATATTTTATTATTTGTATTAGTTAATTATTAGTACCTGGTGACCGAGCTTTGCTCGTATAGAATAAGACAATTATTATAAAAATTAATTAGAAAAATTAAAACACATTTATTACTCAATGAAAACATTTATGTGGATGGAACTCGCGGCCTATAGTTCTTGAGGCCGATACGCTACAACTCGGCTACGACGTTAGTCAATTGAGCGATGTCGTTTAACGTCTTTTAGCCAAAGCCGATCATTTACTGTTTAATTATCCATACCGTTATTATTAGCCTGTGATCAACTGATTTTGTTATAAACGGAATGAGGATTGAAAAGCAAAAGAGAAATTTAATTTACATCAATTAATTGGTTTGTTACAGTGGCTTCAAGCAATACAACGAATACGTTTTCTATCAAAACACGGAAGATTTTGGAAATACTTTTTTCTGCTTTTATTTCGCACAGCTATGTTATCCTTAAGTTTTTACAAATTGTTTAGTAACCTGATAATTTTACATTTATTTAATTCATAAAATAAATATTAATGCATAACCTCTATATTGTTCCCCGCAGTCTTCAATAAAGAACTGTCAAACGGTTATAAACCGCTGTTTTGGTTTGTATTGTTTACATTTTATTCTCCATAAGCGTATTGTTAAATTTTTAGATTTTAAACTTAATATTACAGTAAAACACGAATTTTCCTGGACATTAGACCTATCTAGAACTTATTTTCTACTCGGAAATTAGTTATTTCCAAAATTTAAAGAAATTCCTCGGTGCCGTTTTCGAGGTCCGTGTGCAAATATATATATATATACAAACCTTGCTCGTATTATAGTATTGGATTAAATTGTTTACAATAGTGTTGTTAGTGATGCCTTTATTTTTTATGAATAAAAATATATTCTTGAAGCCTCCTAGATTCTTGGAATATATATCAGAACTGGTATCATTTAAATAGGCCAAATTAAAAGACACACTCGATGTAATTATTCAGACCGTGAAGTCGAAGGAAGACGTTTGAAAATATCTCCTCTAAACCGCGCTAAGCGTTTCCTGAATGCTCAATTAGGAGCTATTTCATATTCACCCCTTCCAGCCGGTAACATTAACCGTTTGCCCTCAGTCATTCCCTTGCCATAATGGGTTCACTCTCAGCTCAGATTTGTGACACTCGTATAGTAGTGCGTTATTTAGAACACGAAATTTTTCAGCTTAAATTATTTTACAAAACTTTTATAAATAAACAAAACTTCCTAAACTATTCACTGATCTTTCCAGACAGTGTTCCTGGATCATAGACAAGCCAAATATAACATTCAAAAGATTGAAAACTCAAAAACTTTCCCACATAGCCACCATTTTGCAATGCGGCAGGATACAGTTTTATTTTATCAATGTATTGATCAATCAGCTGTCTAATAGTAAATTTAGTAAACAGCTGATTGAAGTGCATCACTAAAAGCAGTATCATATGATAACAGTTTATATTAACAAGAACACATTTTACTTTTACATTTTCTTAAAAATGACTTTTCTCTGCTATTTTGGAACTGAATTACAAAAATTCGGTATCGTTGGATTTTAGAACTAACTTTATAAAATAAAAGATACTAACTGCATGTATGTTTTATCAAGAGCTGTTTTGAGATACTTAAGTCTTAAGTTTTTAAACAGCCCCCATCTTGAAATATTAATTTAAACAAATATGTCTTTCTGTAATTAGTTCTTTCAACTATAAAGCTGCATATCAATTTAATTACATTATAAAAAGACGTTCCCGAATTGAAATTTACTATCTAAATAAAAACAAAATGGTGGCTATGCGGGTAGTTTTAAGTTTTGGAGTTTTTGAATGTGGTGTATTTTTGATTTTCTATGGTCCAGGAACAATATCTGAAAACGTTAGTAAAGAGTTTACAACTACAGTAGTTAAAAGGATAATTTTGTTCAAAGGATACCCGAACCAATACAATTGATGACGTGGATTAACGAGGCTGGTAGTTTTAAAAAACTACCAGCCTCGTTCCACACTATTTGCCAAGCTGTTATAGATTTTTTTAGATTCAGTGAGCACAGTATTTTTTTTTCTTCAGCAATAGATTTATAGTGAAACTTCTTAACACTCATAAACATATCTTTATCGTCTAAACTTAAACTACTTTTTCATTTATCACAACAAATCTGCATGCATGACTTATACTTAGCGAATCATATTATTCATTAAATGACTTCTAAATATTTTAGCTGAATGAGAACATTGCACTATTTTATTTCATTCTGGTAACTTCCTCATAGTTTATCATTGAAGGAAAACTTATGTAGTGTTAAAATACCCAGAAACTTCATAATTCATCAAACCAAAACAACACATGGAGGAAATATCTACAGAGAAAACTGTTAGATGTAGACAAAAGCATTAAGAGCGGCTTAGCTTGAAGTATATATGGCCTAGGAAACATATATATTAGCGCGAGTGCTTTGTATCACAGTCTACCAGACAGCTCATCAGTGGCGAGAAGTGTCAAGAATAAAGCAACATGTATTTTTTATCGTGTTTCTTTCTTAATTTGTTAGTAAGTACATAATAAACATTCTTTGTAGTCTCCTTACTAATTTTAAATGTATCATTACACGAAATAAGTTGATAGCATTTTTATTCATTAGGAATAGTTGTACCGAAAGTAATATAACATAATGTAAATATAGAGAGGAAAAAATATTAATTAGTCCACCCTTTTTTTACTTTGTTAATTATTTCTTTGTTTTCATGCCCCAATAATACTTTTATCTTTCTAAATTATACCTCTTACTGTAACTTTTTTATACACTTACACATACTTTGTTTACTTATTGTTTGTTAAAAGTTTAGTTTCAAAAATTATTTTAAATTTAAGCTACTCTAAACTCAAATTTGAAAATCTATTTAATAAATTCAATAAAAAAAAATATTCACTTTGATGGGCCCTAAATATACGAGATATAACGAGATATATACAAGATATATATAAATATACGAGAAGGTTTTGGACTAATGTAATGACTATTTAGAGACCCCGAGACCACAATAATAGTCGAATTTTATGAAATGTGATACGATGCTGTAATTTTACTCTATTTCAAGGTCATAATACTTTTTTGAATTTTTGATCTAAAGGGTTGGTAGATTGTATTAAAATCTATTTCAGACAATTTCATAAACTAATGTATATACCTTCAAAACTAGCTCAAAAACTAATCAATTTGTATTAGTCTTCAATTAACTGATTCAGATAAAAGCTAAATTTACTTTCAGTGGTAAACGCAGTACATTCTTAGACCACCCAATGTTAAATATTATGGATAGTATACAATAACTAGTTAATACCTTTTATTAATTTGTTTATCCGTTTTAATTAAAACTTGTTATAAACCGTAAGGTCACATCACTTTTAAAACCCCCAAAAATTGTTTTTCTACCCGGGTAGGAAGAGGTGGGGAAGGTTAGCATCTCCCTAAAGCCTTTGAACTCGTAAGATGGGGATGTGGGAAATAATTCAATTAAGCTTTTGAAACGAACAAATCGTAAAATCTGATATTAATATGAATTTAAGAAGAAAATGTCATCATTAAAAGTGTGTACTTTTTATATTTAACTTTGAACGGAATAAATTATGACTTAATTCACTGATAAAACTTATTTTGAAATGTTATTATTTTAGTAGTATTTTTAATTGTTTTTCGTTCAAGAATGGAGTATAAATGGATCTAAATAGGATATATTTCTAAAATAAATAACAATCAATAGCAATTATTGGTCTGATTACGTATGTTTCTATCCTAGGTTTGAGTTTTAAAGGTTGATTTATTTCTGTAATTTAAACAAAACAACCTACTGGGGTTGCTTTGTATTGTTTAAGATATTTAAAAAGGCTGTTACCATAAAATCAACATTAGTTTAATGGGACTGGTGGATCCTGTAATTCGTACGAATTTTTTTATTTAAACTATGATATTAAACGTAGTGTCGTGCTGAAAATTACAGATTTTCTACTAAACCAAGAAGAAGAAATTTCATTGTGCACCATTATTTTTCGTGTTCGAATTGAAAATAAGTCGTGAATGGCCGAAATGTAGCCTTTAGAAATAACTATAGTTTGTATGTTTACTTTGGTTTGTGCTACGTTATATACAATGAAACTTTGAATGAAAATAATAGAATTTTTTATCTTTTGAATTATGAAACCTCTTAAAAGAAGTTTAATTTATTGAGCTCACCTAGCAAACTTCGTACCGCCTACCATGTTATTTTTTAGTCGATTAGATCACCATGTTCTGGAGTCGAATAACATAAGCCGAATTGGTTGTAAAAGATTATATATTCCAAGTCGTGGTAGTTAATATAAATCCTAATACAAAAAATATTAATAAAATTCCCACAAACAAACAAATATGAGTGGATTGATTCACAATATTCAAATCCAAACTAAATCCAAACCAAACCCAAACCAAACCTAACTGTAATACCTTTTTTAAGAAAGATTAAATCTTCTGAATCGCGGCACTTACGCGAAACAAAAACTTACAAATTATAGTTACACTCTGATAACCAAAACATACAGTTATCTATAAATTCGTTTTTCAAAACAATCACAAATATTCGCGGAAAATGATGCACAATGACGTAAGCTGTCAAGTGGTGAAAATGAAGCAACTAATATCAGCTGTTAATAAAATATTCCCATCATTGATGTATTCATATGATCATGTGTTTTCCTCTTAAGCTTAATGCATATACAAATTTTACAGGCCAGTGGGGCTTAGCCCTAAAGTTTAAATACAAAACTGAATACGGCTATAGCCTACTCGGTGCCGAGACGAATCCAAAAAATCAAAAATCATTAAAATTAAGGAAATTAATTAAATAAAGGATAAATCATTATATCCTTTGAAGTTTATAAAGTTAAAAGTTATAGAAGCCACGAGCACAAACTAATGACACCATCTGTAAGATTTTTTTTATTTAAATGTAATATTAGAAACAAATATACTACAGAATATCAGGCTTTCAGACTTTCAATGTAACAAAAATGGTTATTTTTTATTTATAATTTTAAAGCGACTAAGTGGACTTAAATTACTGAACGTTTAATATATTTTTATTTGATTTGTAGTAATGTAGAAGTCATATTTTGTAAGTACAATGCATGCGTCATTTCGTAGAACGTATTAATGTAGGAGTGCTGGATGGAGGGATGTGAGGACTCAGTCCATTCATCGAGTACTCCTAGGTCAATTACGTCTGTCAAAATGGCATATGAATACACAATGTACTTACAATATATGGCCCCCATAATAGAATCACAATTAAAGGAAAACTCTTTCATGAGACATTTTGGTAATTCATAGATGTCTGAATTTAACTTTAACTTTCATTTGAACAATATTGGAGTTTATTTAGTCTTTCGAAATTCATTTATTACAAACAACTTAATGATCTTAAAAACGATTCTAACTACACTTCATCCCTGCGAAGGTTTTTTATAACTTTTTCTAGTAATGTATAAATAAATACAATATAATTTTCATCTCATTCTCCGAATTAGCTAATCATCAAAAATGTTTTTAACTATTATAAAAGAACCCGGTCATTTCATTACTAAACCCGTTGAAATTGAGAAATTCAGTTAAAAATGTCAGTCACGTTAGTTTCTATTACTTTTAAATACTTATTGAGGATGTCGAGAATGATACAAGTAGATAATTGATTATTTAAAATTTTAAAAAATGGAAACACAGGCTTCACAAAGCATTCGAGCGGAGATAAATGTGAAAGACTACGTCTACTGGACGAAGGCAGACATAGCAGCATGGCACCAATACTTCCCTAGTCGCCAGCTGGAGCAGGAGCGACTGACGATACAGAAGGCATCGGAGACAGTGACGTCACTGGTGGACAACATGAAAACTAGCTTGGCGGCAACTGTCAGGTAGGCTATGATAAATATGAATATGAATGCCAATAATAAATAAAATTACCAATTATTTTAATGCTAAGTATTTATTTTGATAAGTACGTTATAAACTGTAGTTTCTTGTTAAAAACTACAGTTTTCTATTGAACTCAGCGAGAATCCATCGTTCACAATCATTTTCACTATTTACTATTCCTGTTGTAGCAAGATACTTCCTGGAAAAACTCGCATAAGCCAATTATAGCTTTTAAGCTAGAATTATATATAGCTTTATAAGTCTATATAGTCGTTATATGTCTTTATAGTCTTTATTTTGTAGCTTCGTAAGTCTATAAAATAACTTACTATAGTCATTCATTGAGAGGGTCATTACATATAAGCTAAGTGAACCGACGAATGGCAAGATTAATACTAAGCATATCTCTCGGGTTATTCTGCATTATTTTATTGACGATGAGTTTTAATACTTATCCTTCAATTCAGCTGCCATTATTAGCCTAGTATCTGCATTGGCATACTTGTAGATGTAGACGTGGGAACTATATTAATGACGACCAATGTTGTATTCAGATATCAGGATCAAGAGCTGTCCACAGCACAGTTCATCATGGAAGGCACGAGCGCACAGGGCTGTATCAACGGCATCTCTACTTACATGGAGAGAGCGGTCGATGAAGGTTGGCATCACTGGCTCATACACATTGTAGTTGAAACAGATTTATGTTTTAAGTCCAATATTCAGTGGGATTTACCAACATTAATTGTGAAACTACACATTTTTAATTCTAGTATTCAATATTTATAACTACGAGTTTGTAAACCAGACATATCGGACAATCAAAACTGGTAGTTTGGGGGGTTTTGTACCCCAAAAATGGGTTTTTTGCGTTTTTCCCATGTAATGATCAAAAATTTCAAATTTTATTTTTCACTATTAGAATAACCTTAAAAAACTACACAATTTAGTTCCTTAAAGTTTTTCTCTATCTCCAACGGTTGCCGAGATATTAAACAATCTAAACACAGTACGTTGTATTTTGAGGCTCCAATGTTAATCTTATGGGGGATAAGGAAAAATTAATGTTTCACTTATTATCTAATATTTTTGGATGAAACTTGATATTTAGCTTCATGTGGTTGAGATCCATACATTTATGCTTAAAACTCATAGTTTATGTGTTTTTCATGGCAGCTAACCTGCATACTCTTTTCCGTCAATCATATAGAGATTAGGTAAACTCCTTTATTTGTGGACAGATATTGATGAAACTTGATATCAAAATATAAATTGTTTACGCTAGAAACACCTACTTTCAGCGTTTCTCACAGCAGCAAACCTGCATACTCTTTCCCATGTTAATCTCATGGAGAGTAGGCAAATAATACTCATATTTATTGACAGATAATGATAAAATTTGTCATATATTATTAGTATGTTATTGATTTGGAAATTCGCTGAGGACGCAGGTCTGCTGTGACAGGGGGATTATTGTATCATACATATTAAACAATGAAATTTATAAAAAGAGAAACAATACTATTGAAGTATATTTATATACTTACACAAAATCTAAAAGTCACTTACCGCTTTTTTATATTTTTTTTTATTAAATAGGATTATGAATGTATTGTATCTAATGTGCAATATGTGTCAAAGATTGAATGAAAATATACACGATACACTTAAACATTTGTTAGGTGTTGATTACTTCCAAGACTGCGTGGCAGATGTTCCGTCCTACTTGCAGAGAACAAACGCCTCGTGGGCCAAGACCAACGTTAGTTACAGCGTCGCCTACCAGCGGGCGCTGGCCGGCATCGACACCTGTGCCCGCACCTACCCTAACAGGTAGTGTCCAGTCTAATCTGCATTTAAATATATTTATTTCCCTGTCCTTACTCTCAATCTTTAAAATTATTTATTAACAATAAAATGTTTCGTAAAATTTATAAAATTATGATGAAATATTTAGGAGAGAACAATGTTAAATAATTTTCATGTTGGGTAGGGTAAAACAAAAATATAAAAATTATTATAATTGTTTGAATGTAGTGTATATATCACAGGTTTTTATGGTGACATACAATGAAATATACCATTATTCATATTTTCTATTCTTATATTTGGGTTTCTTTTATTAGGGATTCATGGAATCGTTTGAGGACATGCGTTGAAGCTTGGAACAACAACTACTTCACAGCAGCAAACAAAACCAACTCAGACATTTACTGGAGCAAGGCCATGGGCGTGGTAGCAAGCACTGTGGGGAGCTGCGCCCAGACGGCGGCGAATGGAGTCGTGTCCAAGGGGTTCAAGTTCCTGACCATGTTGGTGCAATGTGCTAAGCTGAGCGAGAACGTCGACTATGTTACGTACGAGGAAGAGCTGGTATGTGAACTGGGTCAAATTTGGTGTTAGATATTTTCTAATAATTTACTTTTACAATTGATAGTTATAGTTAGATTGTATTTCACAATTTCATCTACGCAACTTACTACAAACCCATTTCTCTCTTTCAGACGTCAGAATTCAAGAAATACTTAACATCGAATGATTTGACGACGCAGGTTTGGCTATCAATGGTTTTGAACTATAATTACGTCAAGGAAATAGAGCAGCAAATGATTTACTACTACGACTTACAAAAGAGAGCATTGGAGAAGTATGTGATTGAATCAAGAGACGCGGGTTTCTACTATGGCCAGATGGTGGGGCACCTCCGAGGGTACCTGAGTGCCGTGGCGGCGGCGGCGCGTGACAACCCTGACAACGACGACTGTGTATCGGAGGCTAACGACTCATTGCAACAAGTATTTTATATTGGTACGAGCAATTACAGTAGTATTAGATACCAGGGTATAGATTTGAAAGTTACGGATCACTCGACACTCGTTATGAATTGTCTATACACAAATGTTTATTTTTTATTACCTATAGATTATTATTAATAATTATTATGTGTCCTCTAAGCACTCTTGCTAGATACTGGATGGTACAGTTATTTATAAAGTATTCATTCACTCTTTTTCCTTGAATTATTACTATTATCTTTTACTACAATTTAGCTCGTTTGGTAGCAAAAATATTAAAACTAACAGTTTTCAAATAATCATTAGCCTACTTAAATGAATACGAAAATAAGTATTCTATTATTTTATTATTAGATTTAAATTAAACTAAAATATATTACTTTAATTTAATTAGAATATAAAGATGTTAACAATGACACTTTTGGTTGGAAAAGTCAATTCACAATTTCCTTTCAAGAACTTTTGATAAATTGTATCTTACTGAAAATGCTTATTTAGTGTACAATAAGGGTTACATCTTTTAGTAATCGATTATTTAATGTGAATAAAAAAACTATTTTACTTCTAACTCTTCACAAAAAGTGCTGAAACTATAAGGAGCTTTGAATAAAATAAATCTCGTCTATTTTAACTTGAGTATCAAAATTAAATATGATATTATATTCTCTTTTATAACAAAGTCAAAAATAAAATTTAGACTAAACGTTTGGAACTTATTGGTTCAGTTAGGATAAATCCAAACCCCATAGATATAGTTTCTACAATATTCCTACAATGCTGCAAAAACAAATAAAGACTGTGCAAACTAACTACCCTGATATTGTTTATGAATTATATTTTTATAAATTAAAATCTCATCTGAACCTTTCTTTATTGATTTTTTACACGGAACGTGTTTTTAGGAGCAGCAAAGGCGTTGGAGTGTGACAGACAAATTGTGAATAACACCAAGTTTCTGATAGCCCAAGTGAACGACTATTTCTCAAGAATAAACAACATTCTCCCCTACACTGGAAACGTCGCCGTATTATCCTGTTTGGAGGAAGGATATATCTTCGCTGAACAAACCATCCGTGATTGTTCCTTTTTAGCTTTCAACGACTACAAAATAAATATCACTGAACTAAACTCGACTATCATCGCAGACGTCGGGGTGCTGCTGGGATACGAGCGCAGCTTCTTCAGCAACTCCTCCTTGCCGTGTGGCGAATCCATTCTCAACCGAGCTTACCTAGAGGCTAGCCGCACTCTGTATAACCTTCAGCGCTGTCTTTACATAAGCAAAGGTGCCAAGTATGCAGTCACCACTTACACGCCTTCTACAACCGTCACAGCCACCTCCACCACTTCCGCTAGCACGTCCCCCTTGGCAACCACCTCCACCACTCCCTCTATCAGGTCCACCGCCGAATCACCCTCCGCTTCTACTTCCACAACATACACATAAGGGTAATTTATCTACAACAAACACACTGGAAACCCTCAGAGAGAGAGAGAGAGAGAGAGAGAGAGAGAGAGAGATGAAACTAGCTGTTACATCCTCTAAGATCTACAATTTAAACATTAAATTGAGTTTTTATGATAATCTGTAACCAAAATAAATTATAAAAAAAACATAGCAATTTATTCTAAACCTTTAAACACTCTGAAATTTAAAATTACAATACTGAAATTTACATTGGTCTAAAACGTACCTATATTTATGGTAGCGAAATAATTTTACTAATAAAGGAAAGTTCACTAAAGTTAATTAAAAACTTTAGTGAAAACTTTAGTTAGAGGGTTGATAATACTCATCAAACCATACAAAATATGTTTATAAACATAGTTTGAAGGTGCGATACTTCACTGATAGAATTTGGTGTTTTACAAAAATAGATATCACAAGAACGATTTTATACAAAGAAACAAAACGTTGACCCTGCATTAGTGAAGACGACAATCAAAACGGTACTTTTTTATAATATTTCGACTCAAACAACAAAAAACCCATTTGGAAACATTTCATAAAAATTTCATACTGTATAAAAATAAATCTGTATCTGCAGACCAGCATACTAAGCGAAATTCCATTGATCTTTGAATTATTTTCAATTATTTTCTATTCAAACTAAGCTTAGTCAACAGTTAAATAAGAAAACGATATCAATTTAGTTAGTCCCCATTATAACAACATGAGAAAAGAGTAAGCAGGTTTACTGTACAAGGAATTAGCTATTTTTAATAGAAATACACTAAACCTAGCTTAAACCATTCGTTAAGACTGAAATATTAAAAAACCCCTACTTTAACATATATACAACTATACAACATTTTAAAACATTATCTCTGATTATAAAACACATGCCAGTGTAACTGGTCTCGTCAGGGACAGGAACAACTGATGTCCTCTCGTAGGACGTGACGCCATCTTTAATATGGAACAGTAGCGTAAACAAGTAAACAAGCCTCACTCCTGAGAGCAAACTCGTGTACCGCAGTGGTCGTTAAATAATAAATACTGTAGACTGTCTGCCCAGATGCGCTCTGTCTTCTTCATTAGTCAAAACATGTACTTTATAGCCAGATCCATAAACCTACAAATACTTAACTTAAATCGTAGTACATTTTTGTCAGTTTTGATTATTAAGTTGAGTAACATTACAGAAAATATTTTTTGTAATTGGCTATTTTAAATGATATATTATTTTGAAACAATGACTATTTTTTATTTGTCGGGACTTACCAAATACCAGTATTTGATTTTACTTACTTAAAGTAAGTAAAATATTTAAAACAGATATATTCAATATGATACAGTTATCCCATATACTGCATCACAGATAAGCATAAAATGGCAATTAAAATAATTATGCTTATATGTATATATATTTTTATTTAATATTACGTTAGCTTTACGAGGATATTTCTGTCGACAGATTGTGAAATTTGAAATTGTTACTAACAATATTATAATTTGTCATTATTTTAGTATATTTTAAAAATATATAGAAAAGAAAGGAATCGCTTTTGCTTGGTGACGTCCAATGAATAGGTAATGTGTCAGCTCCAAAACGATCCGTCTTGTGATATAGTGGTTCTCAGTAAGTTCTGCACCTTACTCTTCACGTGCGTCTTGTGAAATATTTATCATCTTGTTTGAAATACATAATGCAATCTAAACAATACATTACCAAAATGACATTAAATAATACCACGGCTAGAAGATTAGTCTAATGTGAATTCTTGTAGCCATAAAAACTAGCTGTGGTTTAGGAATACATACACTGTAAAAATTACGCTTTAAAAGAAGACTTTTTGACTCTAAATCTCAGACGTAGACTTTACTCCGTCAAAATCATCATAAAGCTAATAACCTTAAACAGAGTGTCTGTTCCTGAGATGAAAACAAACAAATAATGTCCTGTAAACATATTGCCTATCTCACTCCGTTATCAGTCTCTCGGTGTGTACGTGTTTTTACAAAACTTGCTATAATCTTAGATCCACTGGAGGTACTAGCTTCAAACTTGGTACTTGTATGAGTACTAATATAACCTATTTTTGTGAATAGTATTGAACTTCTACTTTGTACCATTTTAAAATGGCGTCCATTACACTTGTATAAAGTTTATAACTCAAAAACCACGGGATGTACGAAATAGAAACTAAAGATAAAAAGCAGGGAAATTCAATTTTTTAATGAAAGTGTAGTAAAATGTATATACGTTAATAAAATGTAAAATGTTAATAGAGTCACATCACAGATAACGAAGAAAAATTTAGTTTTTCTAAAGTTATATCTGTTAATTTGGGTTTTATTAATTTATCAATTAGGTGGTTTCTTTACTCAAATAAGCGAAGTCTGAAATTGTTTGGAAATAAAATAAATGCATACTAAACACACTATCTACCTATATAGGTTAATTGAACAATAACTTACATTTCAAAAATTATCATATAGGCTCTTGTCAACATAACCAATAAATTGTTTATAAAATAAAAATAATTGTGTTTAGTAAAAGATTTTCCACAGCCTCTAGATAGAAGATCATCCTCTCATTCCTTCTCAATATTAAATATTTTGTCGTGTCATTAATGGGTGATCATGAACTGAATACCACGTTTCATGGAAAACGATTGATAAACAGGAAACAAATTGGATTTTGATCATCTCCATGAAAATAACAACGAATACAACATCAACATTAAATATACCTTTTCTCTAGCACCGTCAGACATTAACCAGTAATTCAAAATCCTAATCTGTTTTGTTTTTTTGAGCTAGTCTTAATTTTAAAAGTCAAGTAACTTAATAAATTCATTGTAATTATAGAAACATTAAAACTGTTTTTATATTTAAAATTCATTTAACCTTTGAACCGCAATTTCTCTCATCGGTGGTATATTTTTACACTTACGCACCCGCAAGTGTAAAATCATTTCAAAATCATTTGGACCTCATTAACTTTAAAACATACAAATATTTACTGCCATTTCGCTCCAGTGGACACCAAAACGAATATTTACTAAAAACTCAAATTCTACAGTTTTGACAAAAAAAATACTTTACCCATATCCATACTATCTTATCAGTGAAAGAAAGTAAAACTATACCGTATAAAAAATAAATCAAACTGAATTGTCCTGAATTATTGCTAAATGGGTGTGTTTATAATTTACTTAAACTATTTATTAGTCTGTTTCTCATTGTGTAGTCTTTAATGCAGTGTAACACTAAAGCCGACTATTATTCATCGTGTCAACAACTCATTGGATAAAAACATTTCCGGGACGAAGAATTTGAAAATAAAAACAGTGACGTTTATAAAGTCAGCAGAATGAAACTATGTATAATAAAGGATCTCCATACGGCAGGAACAAAATTAAACAGAGCTTTTAGGGGTAGTGTAATGCTTCCCCGCGCAATAACCGGTGAGTTAAGGACTAATTTCCAGCAAAGCGAACAAATTCAACTCTACCTTTAGGGGATAAATTTTACTCTAATTCAGATATGCAACGGCAATTTTGTTTACTGTGATACTCAAATTGTAGCTAAAACCTTAGGCAGAGTTGAGATTTTTTCATAACTTTCCAGATTTTTGTAGATACCAAAATAAGAAAGTCTGCCCAAAATCGGCACGTTTCCCATGTTATTCTTATGGGGATTACTTTTTGCACATCTCTTTTTAATCCATAATACTCGACTCTTATTCATATCGAATCTACTGCCTGATACTATACATTATTTTTATGAAAAAACAAAACAAAATTTCCAAATTTCTTATTCATATCCAATGTACTGCCTTACACTAAACAACATCATTTTTATAAAAAATTAAACAAAATTTCCAAATTTCTTATTCATATCCAATATACTGCCTGATACTATACAACATCATTTTTATGAAAAATAAAACAAAATTTCACAAAGCACGCACATTATGGGGTCCGAAATCATATATACGCTCAAAAAAATATAATAGGATCGAATGTTGCATTGATATTTCAATAGATCAGACAAGCGTGTTTGGGAGACGAGTTTCGTGATACGAATTAAGATAACATTCAACCCTAGATCAGACAAGCGTGTTTGGGAAACGAGTTTCGTGATACGAATTAAGATAACATTCAACCCTAGATCAGACAAGCGTGTTTGGGAAACGAGTTTCGTGATACGAATTAAGATAACATTCAACCCTAGATCAGGCAAGCGTGTTTGGGAGACGAGTTTTGTGATACGAATTAAGATGACATTCAACCCTAGATCAGGCAAGCGTGTTTGGGAAACGAGTTTCGTGATACGAATTAAGATAACATTCAACCCTAGATCAGACAAGCGTGTTTGGGAAACGAGTTTCGTGATACGAATTAAGATAACATTCAACCCTAGATCAGACAAGCGTGTTTGGGAAACGAGTTTCGTGATACGAATTAAGATAACATTCAACCCTAGATCAGACAAGCGTGTTTGGGAAACGAGTTTCGTGATACGAATTAAGATAACATTCAACCCTAGATCAGACAAGCGTGTTTGGGAAACGAGTTTCGTGATACGAATTAAGATAACTTTCATTCCTAGCATCTAGTCATCCCTGGTATCTAACATTTAGATGCCAAAACCCGCAACAAACATATTATACCAATGTATTTTTTACTGTGTCTACGATTGTAAATTTAATGAAATGCATATTTCAAACATAATGTATTACTTAAAATATATTTATTCTACTTTTGCATAATATGTATTTTATTTTATTCTCTTTAATCTGATTTTTCAATGACAGGCTCAGCTTACATCTATGTAGCCACGAAGTAATATAGTTTTTTATGAATATTCTCATCTAAATTTTGTGGTAATCCCGGGGATCGAACCCGTCACCTCTTGCACCGAAGTCCAAGACACTATCTGTTAGGCTAGCACATGACCTAAAATTACTGTGATGTAAATTCTGTAGTATAAATTATATGAATTGCATAATTTTATACTTCTTAACGTAAAACATTTCCTTCCAAACATATAACGTATATAAAATTTAAAAGCTAAAAATGGCAATATCAATGTGTTGGAAAGAAGCCCTTTCAACTAGTTTATACGTTTACTTCTATATATTTATGAAATTTATGAACAAATCTTTATTTATGAAACAATTTATGAATCCATAATCTAGTGTAAAAAAGGTTAAAATAGCTTCGTCCTTAAATTATTGGTGTAGTCAGGAGGTGACTAGTTTCGGGACTCTATAGTCCTATTTTCAAGCGTTGTCAGTTACATTAATCATTACAAGTCGTAAAATATAAAAATAACACAGTTAAACACTTATTTTTACGCACACATATAGACACGTTGGGCCGGCCACAAATAAATTCGTCGTGTCGTGGTCTCCGTTGCCGTCGGTGTACTCACAATAATTTATGTGTGTTGTAAAAATAAATGTTGAACTGTGTTATTTTAATACATTTTATTTTCGTGGCAACTTGTAATGTCTGTTGTAGTCTTGTCAGTTGACAAGGCTTGTAAATGAGACTATAGAGTCCGGAAACTAGTCACCTGCTGACTACATCAGGAATTAAAGGACGAAGGTATCGTAACCTAATTTTAGTCAATCATCAATTCTGGTCAAACATTTAAAACAAAAATTAAAAAACCCTTAAAGATATTTTCCTTAAAAATTAACTTAAATAAATTTTTCCATTATAATCAACTTTGATTTATTTCTTATTTTTAAATTTAACGGTGGCACCGAAAAAAATGTATACTATCGTTATCATACAGAGCTTATCGGCGGTAAGCTTTGAAATCTATTTTATCGCCTTTTCATAATAGTTCAAATAAAACAAAAAACAAAGAATACTAATTACCGTTTCACATTGATCTAATGCAAAAACCCGTGAAAAATTATTGTTTTCAGATTTAACCAAGTTCAATAGTAAATGTTCAGCTATAAATATCAACTGAGAGATGGCACCAATCACATTATATGTATGTATTACCTCTTCATCGATGGTACGCCAGGGACATCTGCGGTGAGATGGAATATTATACGATGATGGCTGTGGCTTTGTGTTCAGACCCGTACTATCCTATCTCAATACTACGGGTCTACAATATACAATTTAACTAACTATGATTAGAAATCCAACAAAAGAAATAAAGGTTTAATAAACAGCCCATCACCATATGACCATAGCCTGTACAGTGAATTTAAGACAGCGAGGTGCCGTAACGGCATTGGTGACAGGTTAGCTAGAGGTTCATGATCCGGCCGGTATTTTCTATCCAGCAACCTTAGACTTACTGAGCCAGAACGTTACCCCTTAGCTACGTTACACTATAATGAAATCTGTTGTTACTTAAATTATTAATTTTAAACTATTTCAATTTTTTCATTGCCTGACATTGAAAAGTTATGACACAAACAAAATTTAATATTGACGCTTGACCCATTTAAGCTTAAGTTATTAAAATGTTTTAATTCGTATCACGAAACGTCTCCCAAACACGCTGTAGCCTGATCTAGGGTTGAATGTTATTTTAATTCAGTGTTTTAAAAGCTGTAAATGTACGGGTTTTAAAATAGGGTTGAATGTTATCTTAATTCGTATCGCAAAACTCGTCTCCCAAACACGCTTCCCTGATCTAGGGTTGAATGTTATTTTAATTCGTATCACAAAACTCGTCTCCCAAACACGCTTGCCTGATCTAGGGTTGAATGTTATCTTAATTCGTATCACAAAACTCGTCTCCCAAACACGCTTGCCTGATCTAGGGTTGAATGTTATCTTAATTCGTATCACAAAACTCGTCTCCCAAACACGCTTGCCTGATCTAGGGTTGAATGTCATCTTAATTCGTATCACAAAACTCGTCTCCCAAACACGCTTCCCTGATCTAGGGTTGAATGTCATCTTAATTCGTATCACAAAACTCGTCTCCCAAACACGCTTGCCTGATCTAGGGTTGAATGTTATCTTAATTCGTATCGCAAAACTCGTTTACATTCATGTCGGGTGAGTATAGAGAACTGTAACCCAGTGAGATAACATTAATTTATAATCAAAGTGCTTTAAGTCTTTTACAGCAATAAAATCTGCAAAGTTATGAAAAAATCCTAACCCTGCCTAAGGTTTCGCTACAATTTAAGTATCACAGTTAAACAAAACTGCCGTTGAAAATCCGTTAAAATAATGTTATAATGGGGATAAACTTGGGCATATCCTGAAAATAGTTGTCCGTAATAAGTTAATTATAGTATTATACTACCTAATGCATGTTTATTTTGAAGGAATCGTGAATTTTTTAGGATAACAGAGGAAAGTGATGGGTAAACGAAAATTTTAAATAGTTTCAGGAATCATTACCAACAACTAAATATAAATTAATTCTTAAAATATTTAAGAGAACATTTTAACAATGAATGTCCGAATTTCTTGAGCATCATTGTATTTCTCTATACCTCCACCCTGGTATAATATATTATATAGGAATATTATTTTTACATTGAGAGCTAAATAACATGAAAATTGACCTATTGAGCTTATTTAATGAGGTGAGAAGGTATCTCATCATTTGTAGTTATTATTCTAAACTTGAAATGGGTTTTCACGATTTTCAAGTTGCATGTTGAACTACGAGTATTTCTCCCAATAAATCTCACCGATTAACCAAGACTCTGATGTACGGTGATGCTACGGCATAGCTTTGAGCAGACACTAGCTCACAGTTGGGGATGACGAATGACGGGATTTGCAGCAGGTATTATCAAGCTACTGGGCTCTATGTCAGTCAGGTATAACGTGATATTCAAACTTGACGTTGAATTAGTTCCTCTGGTCCGCCGCGGTGCGGCGCTGCGTCTTAATTAATGATTCCTGTTGCTCAACTGACTTACACAGCTCTTAGTAATTATTGCTAAATTTAATAAAAATCGTTAGAGCCGTTTTTGAGAAATTTGGATTTTTCTCGTTTTTTAAGGGTTTTTAGGGGTGAACTACCCTTAAAAATCAAAAATTTAAAAAAATGAAAAAAACGTCTGGAGATACCGTGAATATATACATACATGCCAAATTTCATCTAAATCGGACCAACGTAGGCTGTGGCACTGTACACATCCAGACACAACACGGACACACGGACACACAAAACAGACATCACGTCAAAACCCACTTTTTTGGATTCAGGGGACCCCAAAACGGATATATCCACCCTCAACTCAAATTCGAAAATTTTGACGAAAACAATACTTTCTCCATATACTATGTATAAGGGGAGAAAGTAAAAAGGTTAAAATAGCTTCGTCCTTAAATTATTGGTGTAGTCAGGAGGTGACTAGTTTCGGGACTCTATAGTCCTATTTTCAAGCCTTGTCAGTTACATTAATCATTACAAGTCGTAAAATATAAAAATAACACAGTTAAACACTTATTTTTACGCACACATATAGACACGTTGGGCCGGCCACAAATAAATTCGTCGTGTCGTGGTCTCCGTTGCCGTCGGTGTACTCACAATAATTTATGTGTGTTGTAAAAATAAATGTTGAACTGTGTTATTTTAATACATTTTATTTTCGTGGCAACTTGTAATGTCTGTTGTAGTCTTGTCAGTTGACAAGGCTTGTAAATGAGACTATAGAGTCCCGAAACTAGTCACCTGCTGACTACATCAGAATTAAAGGACGAAGGTATCGTAACCTAATTTTAGTCAATCATCAGTTCTGGTCAAACATTTAAAACAAAAATTAAAAAACCCTTAAAGATATTTTCCTTAAAAATTAACTTAAATATTTTTTTTCCATTATAATCAACTTTGATTTATTTCTTATTTTTAAATTTAACGGTGGCACCGAAAAAAATGTATACCCTCGTTATCATACAGAGCTTATCAGCGGTAAGCTTTGAAATCTATTTTATCGCCTTTTCATAAAATAATAATCAAATAAAACAAAAAAACAAAGAATACTAATTACCCTTTCACATTGATCTAATGCAAAAACCCATGAAAAATTATTGTTTTCAGATTTAACCAAGTTCCATAATAAATTTTCAGCTATTAATATCAATTGAGAGATGGCACCAATCACATTATATGTATGTATTACCTCTTCATCGATGGTACGCCAGGGACATCTGCGGTGAGATGGAATATTATACGATGATGGCTGTGGCTTTGTTGGGAGACCCGTAGTATCCTATCTCAATACTACGGGTCTACTATATACAATTTAACTAACTTTGATTAGAAATCCAACAAAAGAAATAAAGGTTTAATAGTACAAAAGCATATTTTTTACAACATTCTTTTTAAAACTGCCCATCACCATATGACCATAGCCTGTGCAGTGAATTTAAGACAGCGAGGTGCCGTAACGGCATTGGTGACAGGTTAGCTAGAGGTTCATGATGCGACAGGACTCTCCGGCCGGTATCTTCTATCCAGCAACCTTAGACTTACTGAGCCAGAACGTTACCCCTTAGCTACGTTACACTATAATAAAATCTGCTGTTACTTAAATTATTATTTTAAAGTATTTCAATTTTTTCATATCAAACTGACATTGAAAAGTTATGACACCAAACATAAATTTAATATTGACGCTTGACCCATTTAAGCTTAAGTTATTAAAATGTTTTAATTAACCTAAGCCGAAACGTCAGAGCTGTAGCCAAAGTAAAATTATAAGTTAATAACACAGTTTAATACAACTAAATCAGTGTTTTAAAAGCTAATTTTCATGCATAATATATAAAGTAAATGTACGGGTTTAAAATAGGGTTGAATGTTATCTTAATTCGTATCACAAAACTCGTCTCCCAAACACGCTTCCCTGATCTAGGGTTGAATGTTATCTTAATTCGTATCACAAAACTCGTCTCCCAAACACGCTTGCCTGATCTAGGGTTGAATGTTATCTTAATTCGTATCACAAAACTCGTCTCCCAAACACGCTTGCCTGATCTAGGGTTGAATGTTATTTTAATTCGTATCACAAAACTCGTCTCCCAAACACGCTTGCCTGATCTAGGGTTGAATGGTTATCTTAATTCGTATCACAAAACTCGTCTCCCAAACACGCTTGCCTGATCTAGGGTTGAATGTCATCTTAATTCGTATCACAAAACTCGTCTCCCAAACACGCTTGCCTGATCTAGGGTTGAATGTCATCTTAATTCGTATCACAAAACTCGTCTCCCAAACACGCTTGCCTGATCTAGGGTTGAATGTATAATTCGTATCACAAAACTCGTCTCCCAAACACGCTTGCCTGATCTAGGGTTGAATGTCATTAATTCGTATCACAAAACTCGTCTCAACACGCTTGCCTGATCTAGGGTTGAATGTCATCTTAATTCGTATCACAAAACTCGTCTCCCAAACACGCTTGCCTGATCTAGGGTTGAATGTCATCTTAATTCGTGTCGCAAAACTCGTTTACATTCATGTCGGGTGAGTATAGAGAACTGTAACCCAGTGAGATAACATTAATTTATAATCAAAGTGCTTTAAGTCTTTTACAGCAATAAAATCTGCAAAGTTATGAAAAAATCCTAACCCTGCCTAAGGTTTCGCTACAATTTAAGTATCACAGTTAAACAAAACTGCCGTTGAAAATCCGTTAAAATAATGTTATAATGGGGATAAACTTGGGCATATCCTGAAAATAGTTGTCCGTAATAAGTTAATTATAGTATTATACTACCTAATGCATGTTTATTTTGAAGGAATCGTGAATTTTTTTAGGACAGAGGAAAGTGATGGGTAAACGAAAATTTTAAATAGTTTCAGGAATCATTACCAACAACTAAATATAAATTAATTCTTAAAATATTTAAGAGAACATTTTAACAATGAATGTCCGAATTTCTTGAGCATCATTGTATTTCTCTATACCTCCACCCTGGTATAATATATTATATAGGAATATTATTTTTACATTGAGAGCTAAATAACATGAAAATTGACCTATTGAGCTTATTTAATGAGGTGAGAAGGTATCTCATCATTTGTAGTTATTATTCTAAACTTGAAATGGGTTTTCACGATTTTCAAGTTGCATGTTGAACTACGAGTATTTCTCCCAATAAATCTCACCGATTAACCAAGACTCTGATGTACGGTGATGCTACGGCATAGCTTTGAGCAGACACTAGCTCACAGTTGGGGATGACGAATGACGGGATTTGCAGCAGGTATTATCAAGCTACTGGGCTCTATGTCAGTCAGGTATAACGTGATATTCAAACTTGACGTTGAATTAGTTCCTCTGGTCCGCCGCGGTGCGGCGCTGCGTCTTAATTAATGATTCCTGTTGCTCAACTGACTTACACAGCTCTTAGTAATTATTGCTAAATGATAAATAATAAATCCATCACTTTGCGTTATAGCCTACATTTTGAACTGTCTCATTAAAGTCAGGTATATATTTTCACAAAAACATAAACGTACTATCGAACTGTTATACTTTACTTTCTCATACATACAGTACCTAAACATACTTTCTCCCTTTAAAAGCTAACAGAAATAGTTTTATAAAAAATATCGTATTCTTAAATTCTTATGAAAATTGCAATTAGACATCTTTGTTTCCAAATTAGCCATTTTCTGTAATTTCTTTCACTCATCTTTTTACTACTAAATATTAGCAATAATTCAACCCAACTCAACAATAGCAATATCCAGTCCATACCTCCACCACACTCCCCGAAGTAATAAAAACAGTTTATTATTTGTGTTTTATTCAGTTATGAGATCTTACGCTGGATAAAACTTGGTTGTATCATGATGAAAAATGTAAACACAAATTGTAAATTTAACATTTGTTTTTGTAACCATTTCACGTACTGAAGGATAACAATTGAACACACAAATGTGTTAAGTTTTCTGCTGTTTTTAAAGTTGGCAGTCAAATTAGTTTAGTAATTTGTTTTTTTACCGGAAAATCTAAAAGATAGTGATGATGAAAATCTGAAAAGATGAGACTCGTTATACTGGTTTATTAGGATTGAATAATTTCAATTTTGAAAGATTTTCAGGAGTTAACTACCCATAAAAATAAATAGTTAAACATATAGATCGATAGGTAAATTGCACATTTATATCAAATTAAAAAAACGTATTTTTCATGGAGCCTAAAAACGGATTTTCTTACTCTATAATAACAAAATATTTCTAATATTAATAGTTACATTATATTTTATTTTTAATGTTTCATAAATATTATGTAGGATAAAAAATCATACATTAAAACTTGACGTCAGTACGAACTGAAATTGCGTAAAACTGAACTTCTTTAAATGGCTAACTTTAATCTACTATTATGATGGACAATTACTGATGAACTAGGAACATAATTCAAGAAAATAGTCATGTTCCGTTACCTTTCATCCTTCCAATAATAATAAAAATCTTTCCATGTTAATATTATTCAGAATCGAAAATAAATAAATACATCCATCCGGGCTACTCCTTTTTTATTGTGATTATTATGTATAACGGAATAGTTAAAACTATATAAAACCATAATTTAACTTATACTATGAAAATATACTTTCATCCAATGTTTAGAGAAGTAGGCTAAGTGTATGTTGATGGCATAAAAGGCTCCTTATGTATTCCATAGACGCGATCGTGTTAGGGGACGTCTGGAATGTTGTCAGGGAGTTCTTTTGTGAAAGCTGTAACAATGTTCCACGGTTTTCTCCAACTCACAACAACTCACTCCTCCAATCATTTCAGCAAAATAAATTGGTTTCAGGTGTTTATACTGTAGGAGAACTAATCATAAAAAATGCTATACTGCATAAAATACATATTTTATACTTACAGAATATAAAACTTAAAATATGAATAAATGAATTCATTATGAATGTTACCACGATTTTAGAATAACAATAACTTTACCTACCTAGGAAAGTAATAAAACTGGACTATTAGCAAGTTTTCGAAGCAATTTTGAACGAAAGATTAAAACCAAAATACTGCTCGATACTCATTGATGCGAAATTAGATTGTTCTCACGATAAAAAAATTAACTAAAACACTGGTCAAGACGTTGCAAATGATGTGATTCGTGATCTGGAAAACATTACATTCTGTTTGATGATCGTAGAGGCTAAGGTTTTGGTAACAGTGACAACATTTTTTATATTTATAAGGGTGTTTTGTCTACGGTCTTAGAATAAGAAGTAGGCAATTATTTAGTATTAATACAATTATTCAGTATATTTTCGAAGTTATAATTAATTTATAATCATACGAAAGTAAAAGAAGGAAAATGGAGAGGAAGAATACTTAAACATTTTACATATACCAACAAACCAAAAATGGTTTATTCGTTTTAAGATAATTAAGAAAATTAAGTAATTATTATATTTAATAAGGTTTGTGCCAAGTCATTATCCTGTGTATTTTATAGAGCATTACACATGTTATTGTAAAAGGTGTTCCAATACGGACGTTACCATCACGGGGAGTAAGACAAGCGCATTATATTCTTGTTACTGTCACAGTTTCGAGAGCGCAATCTAGCGGGGAATTCGAAAAGTTTTGATGATATTCTGGAAATGACATGTGACAGCATTGGATTCTAAAACCTTCTCGTGAGATGGAATTTCATAAGGGCAAAATTTACATCTGTATGGGTTTTGTTATTCATAGAAGAATAAATGTCATGATTTTAATTAGAGCAAAACTAATTTGAATATTAGTGGAAGTTATTTTTATATCTAAATATTAATTTTTTTACTAAACTAGCCTATCTATAATCTATAATATTATAAAGAAGAGGTTGTTTCTGTATGTTTGTTTGGGCGTTTGTGTGTTTGTGGGTTTGTGGGTTTGTGTGTTTGTGGGTTTGTTGTGGCAAGTGAACGCAAAAAATACTGAACCAAACAGTTTGAAATTTTACACAAAGACAGATCTTAAACTCATGCAACACATAGGCATACTCATTTCCTTAAAATCCTCTCGGGCTACGCCCTGAAAATGAAAACATAAAATTACTTGAATGTCAACAGCTGTGAACACTAAAATTTGACAGTTCGAGAAGCAGAAGACATGGTTGCTGTAAATGCCCTGGGATTCAATGTTTACAGTTTTTAATGTCAATATCCGTTTATTTACATTTTGACAGTTCGGGAAGAAAAAGAAATAAAGTTAATTTTTACACATAAACTGCTGGATCGAAATTAGTGAATTATTAGTTCGAAATAGTGGAATGGTAGATTTTTAATTTTCTCCCGATGCCTGCCTCTATTACGTTAATGCTTATCCTCTCCCAATATTTGACATATGTTACTTTGTCATGTTTAAATATACTTAGACACGTGTTTTGTCATTTTGTAAACAATAAAGATAATATTATAAAGAAGAGGTGGTTTCTGTATGTTTGTTTGTGGGTTTGTGGGTTTGTGTGTTTGTGGGTTTGTGTGTTTGTGGGTTTGTTGTGGCAAGTGAACGCAAAAAATACTGAACCAAACAGTTTGAAATTTTACACAAAGGTAGATCTTAAACTCATGCAACACATAGGCATACTCATTTCCTTAAAATCCTCTCGGGCTACGCCCTGTGAACGTCCTAAGTTTCAATGTTTACATTTTTAGAAAATGAAAACATAAAATTACTTGAATGTCAACAGCTGTGAACACTAAAATTTGACAGTTCGGGAAGAAGAAGAAGAAAGAGCTGCCGTGACCGTCCTAGGTTTCAATGTTTACATTTTTATAAAATTACTTGAATGTCAACAGCTGTGAACACTAAAATTTGACAGTTCGGGAAGAAGAAGAAGAAAGAGCTGCCGTGACCGTCCTAGGTTTCAATGTTTACTTTTTCTAATGACTACATCCGTTTGCACTATATTTTGACAGTTCGGGAAGAAGAAGAAATAAAGTTGATTTTTCAGGTAAACTGCTGGATCGAAATAATTAGTGAATTATTTGAAATAGTGGAATGGTAGATTTTAAGTTTTTTCCCGACGACTGTCTCTATTACATTAATCCTTATCCTCTCCCAATATTTGACAGATGTTACTTTGAAATGTTGTAGACACTCGTGTTTTGTCATTTTGTAAACAATGAAGAATTAATTAACAATAACTTAAATGTATGAGTAGAGCCTATACATTTCAGCCTTTTTTTAACCCGTGCGAAGAACGGGTACTTTGGCTAGTAGTAAAATAATATATCATTGCAGTGAAATAGCCATAAAGTTAAATATCTTAGCCTTTTTTTATAAACTTCATCTCTATATATAAAATTGAATGTATCTATGTATGTATGTCTGTATGTCCTTTATGCGTTGCCAAACTACTCATCCGATCGCCATACAATTTTAGGAAGTTGCTCTATATGTGTCTGGGAAGGTTTTAGTGAAAAAATATTTTCAAAAAACCCCATAAGTTCCCATTTTATGGCGTTTTAAATTTCTAATGTTAACCTTATGGAGAGTAAGTTTGTTTACAAATTGTCTACAATGAAAACATTTGATTTCTTAGCTACAGCTGATTGGTTTACTTTCCATCAGCAATATGCTTTACTATCCATTGCCATCTGAATCATTCATTAATGTTAAACTATGAAGTAAATGTGTACTCTAAAAAATGAACAGCTTGAATGAACCAACGTTACCAATGCGTAAAGAACCACGTTAATAGTTTACGGTTTTGGGGGATTATGTATTTATATTTATATTTTCTGTCTGATTAAGGTCACGTGTTTGTATGATAATTACAATGTTTATATTATTATGTTTATTATAATAATCAGATGTTGTATATCTTTCCTATAAAAGCCGTATTACAGTAGTTAGATTTCGTTTGGGTTTGGATTGGATTTGAAAATTGTGAATTAATCCACTCAGATTTATTTGTTTTATGGGAATGTTATTAATATGTTTTATCGTTTCAGTATTGTTATTCACTATGCAGCGAACCAGAATATATATCCTTTCACAATGAAGCGGTATTGTTATTTGACTTCAGAACATCGCCAATCTTAAAGTTAACATGTGTTTACTGTGAGGTGTTACGAAGTTCGCCGGGTCAGCTAGTGCTCAATAAATAAAAAAACCACAATCAAAATTCTTGTGCAAATTGCATGAGTTGCATTTTATTTCATTTCTAGAAATATCGTATTCAACTAAATACTAAAAAGATCAGTTATGTCAATAATTGTGTGGTTCAATTGTAATAAAATTCAATAAACAGACTGTTTCACTCTTACTAAAACTTTTAAAAATACTTATTTAAACTTTAAAAAAATTGAAATTTTCACCGCAAATGTGGAAGCATTGTAGAATCAAAGAATTTAAAAAATGCTTAGTCAAACTCTTAGTATTAACGTTTTAGGAGAAACATTTTTAACCTAAAAACTGCTGTAATATTACATTACGTGTCAAGCAAAATAATACATACTCAATAAACAAAGCGATTTTATAATATACAGTGGTATAGTTTATCCTGGTACGATGATGCACTTCTATAATTTGTGTACAACAATATTGTCATCAAGATGATAAATCTGATAATAGAGTTAAATAAGTGTGTTTTATGATAACTCTTATGAAATTCCATCTCACGAGAAGGGTTTAGAATCCAATGCTGTCACATGTCAATTCCAGAATATCATTAGAATGAAACTAATGATATTCAACGACTTAAACTGTTCATATATCTTCATATATGTATGTTTTTATATGTTCATAAAGTCGAATTAGAGAAATATTTATTAGGGACGCTGCGATGACCAATCGTGAAACTTTAACTCTTTTCACTTTGGTGTAGCCCACGAATGCCCAAGTCGACATCATAAAAAAGATTTGGTACTCTTTCCACACAAACGTGGATTAAGTCCAGGAAGAGAAACAACATTAAACCAGGTTGATTAAAAAAAAACTTCTACTTTAAAGATTTACTGAATATTTCTTGGAATTAAAAAATGTTCCCATTCTAATTAAAAAGGCAGAGCCGGGCAAATTTCAAGTCTCACGAAATGTGAACTATTGGCTTCAATCTAGTCAAAGGTCTTAGTTCCAATTGATCAACAATAAAAAGTGCCTAAAGCTAGAGACAAAACACTGAACGTGAAAATTGAAAATATCCACAGTTTCTTTAAGAAATTCAGGGACAAATTTTCCTTAATTTTCAACGAGGTGAAACTTGCAACAAAAGCTATGGCTACTGACCTTCTCGCAGAAACTGAATTTTTGACTAAACGAAAACCAAAAGAAAATTACCTTATGATGAACCAACGGATGATTTCACAGAAAATAGCAAGGGCTTGTTATTGTGAGGCAAACGAAGAAATTGAAACAAGAGATGAGAAGGATTTTAAAATCAGAGTTTATTTAAAAAGTAATTGATTTTGTGATTCGAAGCTTAATAGAAAGATTTAGCAACGTTAATAATACGAGTATCAACAGCGTATTTTGGTGTTTGTGGCAGTACCTGGATATGGAGAAAGAAAGGAATTCCGAAGAATGTATTTACATGGTCGACAAGTTTTCTGAAGATTTATCAGAGGATACATATGGGAAATGAGTTCATTTTGGAAACATCCACCGAACTCATTTCGGCGAATCAAAACTAAAGCCTCAAGAACTTTTAGGATACACATTATATATAGTTACATTATTATATAGTCAAATCCCGTTGTATCCAAACGATTCAATTGCACTTCGTATATTTATGACTCTTTCCGCATCAGCAGCTGGAGCTGAGCGGTATTACTGGTACTCTGAAAAGTATTAAGAGTACGGTAGGACAACTACGACTATGTGGCCCAACTCAAATAATTGCTATGAAATCAGATGAAATGCGGGGAACAATCTATAAATATACTCGTATATCTTAATATGTTTAGCAACAAAAAACCTAAAGCTACAAGGTTGTACAAAGTATGTATCTATTATATTACACATTTAAATGCTATTTGGCTGCGGATGCATGCACGTGCTAGTAATTGACGGATCAGGTGAATCTATACTGTATTACCTTATAGAATATCCATATCACAAGAGCTGCAACTTCAGCTCCGGCCTGCATCATTCATTCATTAGCCACACAGTATACAGCTGGTGGGCGAGTAATGCATGCGTGTGATAGCTATGGCCCAGTCGGGAGAGTTTAGAGTATCACTCTGTGTTCAGCGGAAACTCATCAAACAAAGCCTACAAGAGTTGTTTACGGAATGGAACCGGTGATCTTTTTTATATACATTTGAAATACTTAACTATGTAGCCAAATTTACTCAAAATCACTGTATTTATAACTTTCATCGAAGTTATTTTAAATTCAATAGCTTGTCCCAGTTAAAAATGAAATAAATCACATAATCACAACACGTTTTTCGTTTAATGATTTCTAACTATAAACAACGAAGCACCGTATGAGGCTGCCATCAATACAATGGACCCATCACGTGGGGTGGGTGCATTTGTGAACGCCTTTCATCAACATGTCACCAACAGCCGGCGTCACTTTTGATGAGCGTCGATTTGGAAAAGTAATTTAGACATCCATCCAGTGCAATGATAGACATAGCTAGCTCTATAAACAACAAATATTCCCATCCAAAATATGTTCTACAAAAACTATATATCGAATGTAATTTAAATACTTACAGCATATATATATTTATATCTGGGATTTCGGACATATCGATCTAAGCTTGTTTTTAAGATTTTATACTAACTACTTATGAGTCGTCCTACAACTGAGTTTAATGGTCGGTAATAAGCTAATAAATTAGTATTTATGTCCCAATTAAGTTTCAAAGGTTACTCTGGTAGGACGATTGATAATAAAAAAGATTAAACCGTTCCGGGACTTTTCGCTACCCCTGTACGTTTATTTAATTTATTTTTGAATATCAAACGTATTATTGATCAAAATAAAATCAAAATTTCACAATTACACTAGATACAAGCTATACATAATGAAACATCACAACAATTGCATAAAACTGAACAATTTTACATTATTTAGGAAAAAAGGACACATGTTTGTAAGTAAAATTAAGTCAGTCATAATGTGATGAAAGAAAAAAATAGTATTATTGAATACATCATGAAACATCATTATTGATACTCATTAAATACTCATTAAAATTTACTCATAAAATTTGTTCGTCATTATTTTATCCTTTTATCGACGAACAAATTTTTTCTCATCGTATATAATTGGGATGAAAAAAAAAACTTAAGCGTGTTGATTTTCGTCTGATTAAAATTCCATGACTGCAGCACACAGTAATAATTCACGCTTTTTTATGGGATAAATATGATAGATCAGAAACGCAATGGACGCTTGATAAGGCCGCTGTTATCTGCTGCCAAGGTTCGACATTACAATCAACAGTAACTCAGTAACAAGCGACCACCAGTTTACAGTGCACAAATCCATCATGGAAGATAACACACAATCCGCACTTGGTGTTCTCCATCAGGCTTCTGGACTCTGCAATGCAACCAAATTTAGACCTATTATTGTCATTTATCCGTACCGTATAACAAAGGGATTGATGAATCATTGCCTGCCTATAAGGTTGATCTTTCAAGCCATAGTCACATTATGATGATCATATGATGTTTAGTTATGTTAGATTTTTTTTGATACCTTAAAACCAATTTAATATGTGTATAAAGGTAAAACAAGTTACTGCAAAGAATAAAAACAGTGATTAAACACAGTAATAATACATAAAATAAATAAAATTGCCTTTTATTATCGAGCGTTTCTCAGTTTCAACTGCTTTATGCAGTAATATATTTTATCTACACCTAAAAGCCATTATACCTTAACCGAGGACCTGATTAAAGTTTCTCATACACATTTTGTTTTGGACCATTGGGATTAAAAAAATATTCTTTACACAATTTTAAATTTGTAAGAAAGTGTTAAGAAATTGAGAGGGTACTAAGAAATTATATAACAGCAGTTTCAAATAAAATTGGGTAGTTATTTAATTCTAAACCCACTAATCTAAGTCTGTACAACATCACAAACGGTGCAGATTAAAGAGTAATTTCAGCTGTGTGGCCATTTGTAAGCAACGTTAGCACAGAATGCAGATATTAAATATTTAATAATAATTACTTTGGAGTTTATTAAAGATGGTCCGACATAGACTTGCAAAATTTGACTGGCTATGAAATGTAAACATAAGCTACGTAGATCTTATTAATTTAAATCATTATATTAATTAAATGCTATTCTATTTCATTAAATTACACAAACATATTACAATAACAATTAATCATTTCAAATGTTAGGGATCAGCCAACTACAAAGCAATTAGTATCATATTCTTAGGTTTTAAGAGGCACACTTAGAATTAAAATTAAAGAATTAGAATTAAGGAATCCATCATGTCATAAACACGATAAGAAATACATTAAACATAAAGGCAACTAAACATTTATAATGTTTCTCTTTTTAATCCTGTAACGTAACTGGGCGAAATCACTTTCACAATGCCACGATAAAACATAAATAACCTATCCTCCTACAAATAGCTAGCAATTTATTGTTTTTTTGACATTATTTTTCAGCTCTCAGCTCTTTGAATTTGCAAGCACGGTTGGTATTAAGCTCACCCTATGACATTATTCAAAAGACTAGCGATTGGAACAGACTAATGGTGTGTCCTGCAATCCAGATACTTGGAGGTCACAAATTGTGCATAGTTATTAGCGATGGTTGGTGGATGTGATATATCTCTGGTTTAACGTCCGCACTAATGAATGCTACATTAAGCCACAAAGGCCATCCTCTTAATTAGACCAATTCGACATTTAGAGGCAAAGGTGGTTCGGACTTCACATTAAGCTGTAGATCCCTGAGATACCATTAGCTGTTGGGCTATTACTTAACAGTCCTGTCTAAGGAACATGTCAGCTTCGTGTCGTGCCAAAATCACCAAGTGCTAAAACCACCAAGTGCCAAAACCACCAATTTCCAAGAATCGATAATTGGCCATCTGCAGCGCCCGCTTGGCAGGTATACGAGTACATCCCCTCGACTGAACCCACGGGGGCCACGGCTAACCTGGATCGTGGCAGAGTAGTCGACAAATCACGCAACAGCTTAGAGGATTAAACTTTTGAGTATAATATTGAATATTTATATGTTATAGAATATTTAAATTATAAAACTAGCTTCAACGAATTAATCCTGGCGCAGCTAACTTGGCATTAAAAATAAAATTTTACATAAATACAATAAAATAAAGTTGGACAAGTTAGTTTACAATATTTATTCAGAACTAGCTGTAAGCCCGTCCTTTGTTGTAGGATTTAGTTTAACGACGAAAGATTATCATACTAAAATTTAAACCTGAAATCCAAAAAAAATCAGTACAAAAAAATAAATCAATACTCAGTTTTATTATTTAGCATTACTTTACAATTAAATAGATTAGAACATTTATCCAATTATTATAATTTTTATTTATACAATATTAGTTATAATAATTTTTTAATATAGTATGATTTTGAAATGGGTTTAATATCAATGACCAATATAAACTAACTAATATTGATTTAACAGCTGTTTGTTTTTATTTATACTAAATCTTTAAACTACAAAGACAGCTGATACTGGTAGGTTATTCATTGAATACTGAATCAAAATGCGAGTAATATCGCGTAAAAGTGGGGTTTTAAATGCTCGTTATTTACTTTTCAAGGGGCCGCGGCCGATTACAAGCATTTACAAACCTTCTCTGGAATGTAGAGAATACATGAAATAAGTTTCATTGTAATCAGTTCTCCCATTTTGTCGAAGAAAACTGTGTAAAATGCCTCCTGGAGCGTCACAGACAAAAATTGAGATAAGACCCGTTTCGACTTCTCTAACGAACGAAAAGTAAAAATAACTAAAAAATTTTCTTAGCTAAATCCACTGGTGAAAAAAATAATAATTTTCAAAAATAACATGTATAAACGCAAGACCCATTTTGGATGAACACATCCCCTTGCGGATGATTCGGTGTATCTGGTTTACGAACTCTTAAAAGAAGGGTTACACATTTCTGTAAAAAATATGACTATTTTTACGTGAGTTATCATATTTATAAACTCATACCCAGGGTGCTGGGTCCAAACTTCAAGGTTACTCATTACTCATCAAAATAAACAAAAAATGTCCATAAACATATGTCTAAAACATAAAAATATGTAATGTATTTTTTCCAAAACCCGTTATATCTCAAGAACTATTTCAGCTACAGGAACTAAACTTTGCACACATCTTTATTGGCTAAAGCGAAAAATATTCACATATCATTTAGTTTGCTTTTAAATTTCCAACATGGCGGCGGTTAACAATTTTTGAATTTAAATAACACTTATAATGTTAGCTTACAGAGGCCATACGCCACCACCGCGTAAATGGTAAAAGAAACTCAAGTTAGAAAAACTGCTCCATAAAATAAGCTAATTTAATTTAATTTTTTCATAGAATAAGAAATTTTAGTGTCATTCGATTTGTAATAAAATTTCTTAAACATATTATTTTTTTAATATCTTGTATTTTTATCGTTTTCAAAGTATTTTAGATTTAAAATTTTAAATGGCTGCCATTTTGGATTTTGGGCTGGATCATGCTAGTTATGTTTTTGAGACATATTAATCTACTAGTTTAAAACACATACCAAATTTGAAAATAATCCGTTTAAAAGTGTAACAGAAAACTATTTTGAGAAAAATAGAAAATAGCAGATATCTTAGGCCATACCTCCAATGGAACTTTTACTTCCTTTTAATGTACCTAATCACTCACTTAAGTCTTGCCATGAGACCTACGGTAATAGCTCCTTCCCTAAGGGAAATTCGCTAAAAGAGAAGCAAAACCAGAATTTAACCAGAATATTAACTCTTACCATGCTGCTTACGATAATTATATAGCTTATTCCCTATGAAAAATTCAATAAAATATATAATATATGGAAATATTTTATAGACCTAGCAAGTAGGAAGGTTAGATAATCCCGCTTACGCCCGGTCCGGCTTCACCATCACAGGTTAGGCTAGCTAGGCACATCCCGACTACCTGCACTACAACCCTGAACCCCCGTCAAACCCCTCATTATTGTGTGCGATCATCCGTAAATTCTGTTGGTGATTTTGAACTGTTTTTCCAGGAATAAAGGATTTGGTGGTTTTGGTTTTGGTGGTTTTGGCACGGAATCGTCTGCTTTAGTTAGTAACAGGACTATAAGATTGTGCCATAATCATCAAACACTAATTTCTCATTCATACTTGGCTTAAAATACTTACATAGGTTAGTCGTAAACTTACAAAGGTAATCTAATCTAGTACGGATGAAAGAAACATTAGGCTCTCAATATTACTTTGAAAGTATATACCACAGAGCAATATAGAAACTTTCAATAAACGTATACTAATAATCCTCCTTCCTTGTAAAAGTGATAGAAGGTACTATCTGACTGACCCGGATTTGTAAGCTCTGGGAACATTAAAAGGAACTAAATTTGTTGGGGAGTGTTGGAAGACATTTAAAGATACAGTTTTTACACATTATTTTTTATTTTTTTTTATCTATGCGATATCATTACCTAAGCTGACAACATAGATATGGCGAAGGAAGGTTGCATGCAAGAATCTATAAGGATTAACGAATGTATTGTTTATTAATATGAATATACATCAGATACGTATCAGATTTATATCTTAGTTTTTTGCAGAATATTGTACTAAGACGGTGAAATATTGAAGGAGGTGTAATAATGGTAAGTGTCAGGCAGAGGGAAGACAAGGAAGAATGGTCTATGAATAAATTAACCGAGTTAATTAAAGCTTTCTCTCTCTCTCTATACTCTGAGGCTTTATTGTTCTTTTCCAGTTTTAGGCTTCACAGTTAAGATTATATTATTTTAGTTGATAAACATTAAGAAGGTCAGGTGATTGCGTAAATTTTTCAAATTATTATAGCTATTTAAGTGATTCTTCATTAACAAATAAATTATATATCCTCTAACTGCACATTATACGAGTATCTCTTAGTCTTAAATCTATATCATAATAACTGTTGTTTTGATAATACAAGGATTTAGCTACATTAGTATTTTTTATTATTAATCTAGTGACCATGTCAATCCTCTTTATCTTCTGTAAACACGTTGCTCGTATGCTAGACCCCGGCCCATACAAGGGACAGTTCATTTGCAGTAAAGGATTCCAAGATTGGCTTATGCCCAAATTTGGCGAAACCCTCAAATACAGCGAACACCACGACAGTAACATTTGAACGCCATCGATGTTAAATATCTATGTGACCTACAAATAGGAAAAAATAGGAATACGTACACAAGATTGATTTTACACCTGGAAATCAATATTGAATAAGATAAGCCCAAAACAAATATTTACAGTAAAAAAGAATTACTTTTTACTGCCGTAGTAGAGTTTAAATTAAAATTTTATATATTTTTTTATTTTCCATTTATTTGGACTTTTCCCATCCTAGTTTTTTTAACTACACTACGTTTCGGGAGGTTAAGGTAACTGTTGCGTTATCAAGTGAAAAATACCTAACTTCAAATTAATTAAAACATACAATCCATCATGACAACATCTTTCCTTACGTTTCTATAATGCAATTAAAACACCAATATACTACTTAAATATGAAGAAACATACACAAACCCTTACGACGAAACACATATACAGTGAAAAGTACACATCGTAAAACAAATGTAATACATTACCTACATTGAAACCTCCACAATAGCGCGTACCGAGGGCACAGTGAATGGAGGTAAGCGGAAAAGACGTGATGCATGTTGATCGATCATATGCGTACATCAATAATCCGTCAATAATAACATCAATAATACTATTTTTTTCTTTCATCACATTATGGCTTACTTAATTTTACTTACAAAAATGTGTCCTTTTTTCCTAAATAATGTAAAATTGTTCAGTTTGATGCAATTGTTGTGATGTTTCATTATGTATAGCTTGTATCTAGTGTAATTGTGAAATTTTGATTTGATTTATAATGAGACTATTTCTATAAAAGCTGATTTAGCATTGCTTTATTTTTACCAGTCGACAGCTAACGTCATTGTGCATAATTTTCAGCGAATGTTTGTTGTGTGTTGTTTTGAAAAATGTACAGATTACTGGTGTGTGTGTGTGTGAGTATAAACATAGACGGATACAATGTCTACCAATAACTTCTTAGCCAAAACTACTAAAAGGCACTCACCTGGAGTGATTTTGTCAAAAACATAATTCCCTGCGTCCAACAGTATGTTCCTTGTAGCTAATAAATCTGAAAACATAATCACCATTTATGTTTTTTATGTCTTCATTTTATATAGGTAGATTAAAAATAATATTTAAAACAATAAATAATTAATTAAGTTATACTGTATATTATTACATTAGATTATGAGAGAGGTTTTGTGCCCAAGGTCTGATGTTTGGTTGAAACCCAAGGTTTTGCATTGGCCGAGTTTCGCGGAGCCTTCATTTCCTGTGATGCAAGTAATATCCAATCTTAAATTAAAATAGTGTAGCTTTTCAATCAATGGAGCTACTAATAATAGACTTTTGATTATTGTGACTGTAACTAAGTTTACTACTAACATAAAAATCCCGATTCGAGAATAACTTAAAACTAGTCCCGAGGATTATAATTTCTCTCAACTTGTTTAATGTAAAACATTTAAAGTTGGCCTACATTTTAATAAAAGTGAGGATAACTTTTGTGAAATTCAAAATGGTGGACAATTACATTTTTTAAATAAGAATAACAGAACTTTGATAACTCGATCTTTTTCTATTCTAAATCTTCTTGGAATATTTCTGGTAGTCCACAGCATTTTGTATTCCAACAATGCTAAATGATTCTAAATAATTTTAGGTATATTACGGATTGTGTGAATTGTTGGAATGGTAATTTTACATTTAAACATTAATTAAATCTTTGACTTCAAACATTTTTAAACACATAAAAGAATAAATTAATTATAAGTCATTTATTATTTACTGCACCTTATAAAAGAAATGCTTTTAAATTTTCGCCTAACCTAATCCAGTGCCTAAAACCCACCAGGATTAGTGAGACACTGGAAGATGAAACTATAAACTAGTTCCCACGATACGTTGCTTTCGTATTTCCGGCCACAATCTGACGCCGATGGGATCGACAACAAATGACTCGTATAATGGGATCGTTGGAACCTATCGGAAGTGGGTGAATTGATACAAACATTGGGACTGTTTTATTATCGCCTCAAAATGTTTTGCTACAGAAAAGTAATCATTTTTATCAAAACACTGTAGCAAACATTTATGCTTTACATTGTTTTTGCTTTATCCCCTTATCCATGGTATATGGAAAAAGTGTTGTTTTCGTAAACGTTTTTAAGCATTTTTTGCATTTATTCCTTTTGAGGCTCCCTAAATAAAAAAAATGGTTTTCGAGCTGATGTCTGTTAGTCAGTCTGTCTATCTTTGTTAAAACCCCAAGACCATACAGATCTTCAAATTTCAATGAATTAAAGATCACGGGTGCACTTTGGCTGTATCTCCAGACCAAATTTTGATATTTAGATTATAAGGGTGGATAACTCCTAAATACCCCGAAACCCCTTTAAAAATGTGAAACAGTTCTTAAAATCTGCTCGAACGCTTTCGATAAAAATGTCATGAATAATAGTTATTAAGATCCTTAAAACCAATGGTTAAAAGGTTATGGGCTTATAATGTAAAAGAAGTTTTTTTTGGCAGAACGATACATTCGTAAAATAGCTTCAATATGTTTTACTAGACCAGCTCAAATAGGTAGACAAAGTGATATTTTGAACCATTAATCTACGACTAATGGTTCCAGAGAAAAGTTAAATCTACTGTCCATGAAGTACGTTATATGAGAGCACACAATGTTATTTTTATGGAGGATTTAAAAATAATTTATTCCTTATTTTTTCACCGTTTTCCATAAAAATTTGGTTTGCAGGAATTTTGTAAGGTGATGTGACAACTTACCCAAAATGTTCGATATTACCTTGGGGTGCTGGGGGGGAGGGTTTTATGTCCTCAAAAAATTCTAAAATGTTTTTCTTGTTAGTTAAGGAAAATGTATCATTATTTTTTCAAACAAATTATTAATTTTAATCAACATCAAATGATAGTTTTACTAAACGTTTTAGTTTGTAATCGACGTAAAAAGAAGAAAGTACAGGTATCCGCTGATACAGTTATCTAGGTTTGTGGATACGCCTTTATTAAATAATGGTGTTCTAAAAATATAGGGTTTTTTGTAGAATAGAAAATTATGGCAATATAAATATCATTCATTATTTATAATTATTTTGAGTAAAAAAACTAATTATTTACTTCACCAGTTCTCATAAACCGTAAAGGTTAGCTTCAGTTTAGTATTTACTCACTAGAATAACTTATATTCAAATATAAATTCACAAATACAACCGTATTCATGCACAACATTTTTTTATGAAGTACGAATTATCAAAAATAATAATAATAACAATAATCTTTATTTTCAAAATGACAATGAAAAAATTGTATTGCAAACGTCAAGTAATTATAAAATCAATAATATAATCAGCGAATAATCAGTCCAACATTTCATTCATTCATTCAGTCAGTCGTTACGTTTCACCTCCCAATCGTACCAGAAACACGTTCGCACTGCATCTTTAACACACCATCTGTACCGAATTTCCATTCGCGGTAACTCCTAAAAGTTTAGTTATCCCAGCGACTCATCATGAACTCCTCAACCGAGTACAGAACGTTTGACACTAGAAGGTTCTTCAAACGGGTTTTGAATAGATTTTGATTTCGCGCATGTTTGACGCCTTCCGGGAGCTTGTTAAGAATTTTGATGCCGAAATGAGAAGGCAAACGCTCAAAAGCCGCAGTTCTATGTTTTTGTACTCTGAGATTGGCCCTGCCCCTCGTATAGTGAGAGTGGATGTCACTGTTTTGGACAAGTGAGCATTTGTATTTAGTAGACAGCCACTTCGAAAACGTAGAGGCAGGGCAGTGTTAGTATTCCAAGCTCCCTAAAAGCGTCTCTACATGATTCCCTTGGTTTAAATTTTGAAATGATTCTTACTGCCTTTTTCTGCAATCGAAAGACCCTCTCAAGTCTGTGATTCGCGCAGCCACCCCAGACACATATTCCATAAGAAATGTGGGGGTAGATAAGGCCAAAATAGGCCATGAGCAGTACTTCCTGGGAGCAAAATTTTGATAAATTACGCAGTGCAAAAATACCAGAAGAGACTCTGGCACATACGTAATCTACATGGTCTTCCCAGGTAAGACCTTTGTCAATGTGCATTCCCAAAAACTTTGTGGAATCAGTTTCCCCTAGGAGGTCTTCATCCACTATTACACTTTAAAAAAAGTATTTTTGTATGGAGTTATGTAGTATAGCGTAAAAATACACTTTTATTTTAGAAAGGTTTTTTGTAGGTAATTTTGTTAAATTTTTAAGTAAAAAATGTTTGTATTTACTTCCTAATGGGAATCGGTTAGATCATGAATAAAAAAATGGAATATTTTCAGTTCTTATTCTTATCCATATTAAAAATTCAATACTATAACTCTAGTAGTTTCTACAGAATCCTGTTTCAAATTGTCATCTTACAAATTGTCAACACCCTCCCCTCCAGAGCTAAGACGTATCAATGTCGAAAATAAAATTGTTACAATAACAATGTAATTGATTTTTTGTATTTACATCATTTTTAAAGTAAATTTTCAATTCTATTTGTATGGAAAAAATTTATAGTCTAGTAACACTGATAAAACAGTCATAACATTACCAACTAGAGTTAGTTTGGGCAAGTGTAACGTTGGACCTCCAGACCTAAGCTAACACTTTAACTGTTTATTCAGGAAGCCTGCCTGCCCTTGGAACGGTGTTAAATGTACGAATCGCATTATTCTCTCCAGTGTCAAAAACTTAATAGTTTCTGCACGAAGCCATGATCAATCCAGTCACACACTGTTCGGCTGCTAGGAACCCAGGAGTTCAACCTTATAATGTGACAGAGAACAATGTGTCTCAAACCTTTTCCAAAACAATTTCATCACATGCAGTATATTCACAATAATTTAACACTTACAATTGATTTATTCGGTTAATCTACATCTACAAATTGGACTATTTAGCGTACATGAACATGAACCGTACGAATGAACATTTATATTTCACTCTTTGCGAGTGGTAGCCGGTATGGTATTTTTAATCTAATAAATAATTTGCAAGCCAAACGCATGAGACGATCATGCTTACTCACTTAATGGCATTGGTATTTGTACTTAGGTACCAAGAAAATATACAGCATGAACAACACAATATATTTCAAATAGTTATAAAACACAAGATAATTATTTGATGCAAGTATTTTAGTGCACCGGGATTCTCGACAGAAGTTCCCTGCAATAGTCTAGCCTTGCCACCAAGTAACAGACATACTGATCGTACGGAAAATAAATCAGAGATAAAAGCTACAGGTTTGCTTAGTATAGTAGTAGTGAGAGTTTACAGACATAATTGATTCAAGAGTTTATGTAATGGTTATTAAATGGTATGGTAATTATTATTAAACTAGAAACAGAGCCCGTTGTAGTTAAATACAACGGTCTCTAGAAAAAGGGTACCCCAATGTATTTCTTACGGAAAACATGTTTTTTTACTTTTTCACCATAAATACTAAAAAACGTCAAACTTTCATATTTTTTGGCATATCTACAGGATGAAAGCTTTCTAATGACATATTAATAACTGAAATTGGTCCAGTGCAACCCTAGATTTAGTTGTAAACATTTTAACAAAAAAATTTCAGACTCAGTATTCCCTCAACGCAAAGATATTTCTTGTATCTTCGGTTTTTTGTAAATAACTTTCATGCGGTGAGGAAATCAACCAAAGTGGATGGTGATTTTCTGATAGAGAATTAAATTTCCAACAAATTACCATTAAGAATCTTTTGAGAAACCTCAAAAAGACGGTAAAATATCGCCTTCAAGTATAGAATTTCGTAAAATCCTGTTTTCAATGTATTTCTTATGGAAAACATGGTTTTTTACTTTTTCACCATAAATACTAAAAAACCTCAAACTTTCATATTTTTGGCAAATCTACATGAATGAAGCATTCCAACAACGCATTAATGATTAAAATCGGTATAGTAGAACTCTAGATTTAGTTGTACAAAGTTGAACAAAAATATCTTTAATACAATATTTTTTCAACACAAAGAAATCGGTAGTAGCTTTGATTTTTTGTAAATAACTTTTAAACGGAGAGGAAATCGACAAAAATGGATGGTGATTTTCTGAAAGAGAATTAAATTTCCAACAAATTACCAATATGCATTCCTTGAGAAACCTCAAAAAGGCTGCCAAACATTGCCTTAAAATAAGAAATTCGTAAAACCCCATTTTCATTGTATTTCTTATGGAAAAAATGTTTTTTAACTTTTTCACCATAGATACTAAAAAACATCTAACTTTCATATTTTTTGACAAATCTACAGGATGAAAGCTTTTTAATGACATATTAATCAATGAAATTGGTCCAGTGGAACTCTAGATTTAGTTGTACAAAGCTTTTTAAGACTGAATTATTATAAGAATAGATATGGTATATGCTAACCAATATTATACATTCTTATGTATCTTAGTTAGTCCATGTATATATGATTACACTGTATAAATTGTAACCTCAGAAATATGTTTTATTACTTTACCTTGATATATGACAACTACTCTGGTATTTCAAGCCAAGTTATGAGGTAAAAATTAATTTATTTTGATATTTTCACTATCTTGTAGTCCATTGACCTGTGGTAAATATTATACACTGATATTACTGATCATGCTATACACTATACACTATATATACTGATATTATACACCTAATTATATAAAAATTCCTTAAAAAGCCTCTATGACATACCATCATCTACAAAAATCAATACAGTACATTTGTTTAATTTGTTTGTAGTAAATATGTGCACGAAATGACCTTAATTCTGTTTTTAATTTTTGTCCGAACTGGAATACCTCCTCTAAAAAGCACAATTATTCCGTTAAATACATTACATACAATAGGCTATTTTATTGACCTAATGTATTGGTGATAATACTAACCAGATTGTCATGGAATATAAATGGAGATAATAGTGTGAGCCGTTTAGTTTGCAATATCAAAGTTTGCTGTATCTAACTCAAACATCAACAACGACGATCACTGTTTGTGAATCATTAGCAGGCTTAGGATGTGGGACATCCCTCGTGATCCTGTGATAGTAGATAATACATACATACTAGCATATAGTTGCAGTCAATTGTGATTCCTAAATATACATGTTGAAATCTCCCGATAATATGAGTGACTGGCAATAACGATTAAAAAAGAGAGCAAAATAAAAATAAATTACTGCCTAAGGTAAGTATTTTGTTTATCTGTCACTTTTATTCCTTGTTGTGTTTTTGGGGATCAATTATTCCAAGCTGACGCCCTGACAACCTTCTGTTAATTAATGTTTGGTTCATATTACTACAAAAGCAAGAGAGCAACAGGGACTTGCGCCTCACATGGTGCGAAATGAGTGTACAAGGTACAATCATACAATTCCATGTGTGTGATTGTACCTTTAAAAATAATTTAATGACACAAAACTAATTTTAATTATTTACATTACCACACATGAGAAGTATAAATTTACACACGTAAAATTTTATATCTTAACATCAGCACGGCTAAAATAGAAATAACAATACAAAACTACAACAGCTATTGAACTATTGCTATAAGAACTAATGTTATTTGATAATAACAATTCGATTTTGTGATTTTGTGAATAATAACCTTAAGTGGTTAAATAGGATACCTTTTAGCAAGCCAAGTAGTAACAGTCAGTAACACTGTTTACGTAGTAATACTGTAGTACATTCATACGTTGATACGTTGTTAAGTAGTGAACCATATTTAGATTTGATAGTTTAAGCAAGATGAGACGCCTAAAAAATATTGCTATTTTTACCTTTTACTATAGCATAACTGATTATATATAATGTTACATTAATTCCTGAAGCAAAGTTAGTTTCCTCTTTAACAAATCTTTTTCTGCAGATCAGTGCAGAAAAAACAAGAATGAGGTGCCGAGCGTCATTGGTGAAATGGCTGAAATCATGGTACCACTGTGTTTGTTGTCCTTGCAAAACTCTGCTTACGTGACCGAAATGCGACACCGCAGGCGACATCCCTCTGTCATTTAAAGAAAAATGTTTTTGTAATATTGAGTTTTATAGCAAAATTTGTAGAGTTAAATAGTCAGCTAAAATTTATAATATTACATACATTTGAGTTTTAACCTTAGCTTCCCTTGGTAAGATATTGCCATGAAATTTTTAGGACTTGTTTTTGGATCCCTTTTAAACTCTTTAACGAGATCTTCTAAAAATAAATTATTCTTAGTAATTAAAATTTCTACATTTTTTTTAATTTTGTTGGTAAAAGCAATGAATAGTTTTTTCTTAATTAACTTTTGTGTAGACATATGATTAACAAGTAGTAAAAAAATGGTTGGCCTAAGCCTAGTAGTTTCTGAGAATAAGGTACCTTTTTATAGAAAAAAAGTATGCAGGAAAACAGCATTGAAGTTTTAGGTGTACCTTCTAGTGCCTGCTGCATAAGAAGGGCCTGTTACACAGCCTTACTCTATCCTACTCTAGCCTACTTTTATAGAACACAATATTCAGGAAGAAACAGAAAATCTGTTAAAAATTAAAAAAACAAAAATTCAACTTTTTAAATATATTTGTACCAAAAAAAAACTGAATAAAATTAAATAGTTGATTCTCAAAAACATCACTGTTAAGTGCTAAAATTTAACTTCAATAATTTCTGTTTATTCTCAAAACAATTAATTAGGTTTTGGAAAGTTTAATCACTCCAACAGCTATTACAGTCATTAGTTTCTTCTGAACTGTGTTAGTGGGTTTCGCCGTGAATTTATAACTTGAAAATAAATCACTATTAACACTGTGTAAGTAGCGCACATACCTACTAAACTATTTTACTACCCTTTAATAATTGATTGTTTGTTACTATATGTCAATATAATATATAGTACCTGGTGACCGAGCTTTGCTCGGATAGAATAAGACATGTTTTTACAAGTTAATTAGCATAATTAAAACAAATTTACTGCCCAATGAAAACATTTATGTGGTTGAAATAAAACCGATTTAATACACCATAATTAATATAGCACTGAACAAAAAGTATCGTCCCTGGTGGGTATGGAAATAACTCGCGGCCTATAGTTCTTCAGGCCGACACGCTACAACTCGGCTACGACGTTAGTCAATTGAGCGATGCCGTTTAACGTCTTTTAGCCAAAGCCGATCATTTACTGTTTAACTATCCATACCGTTATTATGAGCCTGTGATCAACTGATTTTGTTATAAACGGAATGAGGATTGAAAAGCAAAAGAGAAATTTAATTTACATCAATTAATTGGTTCGTTACAGTGGCTTCAAGCAATACAACGAATACGTTTTCTATCAAAACACGGAAGATTTTGGAAATACTTTTTTTCTGCTTTTATTTCGCACAGATATGTTATCCTTAAGTTTTTACAAATTGTTTAGTAACCTGATAATTTTGCATTTATTTAATTCATAAAATAAATATTAATGCATAACCTCTATATTGTTCCCCGCAGTCTTCAATAAAGAACTGTCAAACGGTTATAAACAGCTGTTTTGGTTTGTATTGTTTACATTTTATTCTCCATAAGCGTAATGTTAAATTTTTAGATTTTAAACTTAATATTACAGTAAAACAAGAATTTTCCTGGACATTAGACAGTTATTTTCAAAATTTAAAGAAATTCCTCGGTGCCGTTTTCGAGATCCGTGTGCAAATATATATATATATATTTGTTTTTAAGGGTACTTGGTCGAATTATTTCAATATAATATATATATATAATATATATATATAAACCTTGCTCGTATTATAGTATTGGATTGGATATAAAACAAAGTCGTGTTAGTTAAAACACTAACAGCAGAGGACAGGATAACACGGAGCGGCAGGACTGATTTTAATGATATTTGATTGTTTGGATTCGCCTCTGCTCCGATAATGCCTTAGGCATATTCAGTTTCCATAATTTCATAAGTTTCCATTTTATGGCGTTTTAAATTTGTAATGTTATCCTTATGGAGAATAAGCTTTTTTACGAATTTTCCACAATCAAAACATTTGATTTCTAAATCTACAGCTGTTAGTGTACTTTCCATTAGCAATGTTATTCGCTATTCAATGCCTTCTGTATCAATCATCAATTTAAAACTAAAAAGTAAATAAATACTGTACAAAATAGTTTTACTTGCCAAGTTGATACTTTATAGTTTTAGGGGTTTATATACCAATAGTTTTTTATTTGGGGTCTAATTAAAAGTTATATGTTAATGAATAATGCCATAGTTAAAAATTACATAATGTATAGAACAAAGTCGTGTTAGTTACACCATGTATAACTCGAGAAACGGCTGGACCGATTTAAATGTTTGATTTTGATGATTTAAATGATTTAAATATGTCTTACGGTTTCAGTGTTGTTAGTAACTATACAAATCATGTAATCTTTCACAACGAAGCCGTAATGCTATTCGACTTCAGAACATGGCCAATCTTAAAGTTAATACGTTGTTACTGTTAGGTGTCACGAGGTTCGCCGAGTTAACTGGTATTAGAATATTTTATGGTTAGTTTTCTAATGGTTTAACACTTTTAAATCAATCATTAAATTATTAAAAAAATATGCAGCCTGATTATAGGACTGCCATTACGATAAACAATTCAATCTCTACGATTTAACATTTATTAATACCTCTTAAGCCCTACCAATAAGTTTTATTTTATTTTAAATCTGTGGTCAGTTTACTGTAATTCAAACATGTTACCAATCTTAAAGGAAACAACACTCAATCCATTTGTCAAAACATCATTAACGGTATTAATACGAATTATAATCAAATAAAAAATTATAATCAAATTGTTCTTATATAATATATTCTTATATTTCCATTGATTTTAGAGACAATATCAACATTATAAAATAAGATAATATGTTAATTAAATAGCTGAATATACAACATTCACAAATGACATTAAAAAGCGTCATGATTTTGAAGCTTAAACTACCCTTATTATGAAAACTAAATATATTTGTACATTTAAAAAAAAATATCCGGAAAGGATTCGTCTGAAATGTTGTTCAATGTTTTTAAACTGTTAAGCAACTTTTGCTCGATAACCCAAATCTGATCTAGGGTCACGAGAAAATAATTGAGTTAGTTTGAACGGGGCAGAGGTGAGTGCCGAAGTTTTGTTTGGGGAAAACTGTGTATTGTGACAAAACCATATTGAAATCCGTTGTAATTTTTTTAATAAATAGAATAAGTACCAAAATATTTTTCCATACGAAGATAGGATTTGATTAACAAACTGTATTGACACATTTGAACTATTTTATCCTAAATTTTTATCAGATCAAACTATATAGCCTAATGTAAATTAATTAATATAGCTTCTGTTATTTTTGTCCTTGTATTTTTTACATCCATGCGATCCGTTGCCAAGAAACGATCGAATAGCATTTTGTTTCCTAAATTCTAATTACCGGTAATTTATTTCTTTATTTTATAAATAAAATTTTTGTATTAAATTTAAACCATTTATAAAAATGTCAGAAGAGGCAACCCAGTTGGTGGAAAATGTCATGGCGGATTCAATTCAATTCCGAACTGACCTTAAGGAGAAAATAGAATTGATGTGGAAAGCAATTGAGGACCTTAAGCAGAAAGTAGCAGAAGAGAAAGAGCTCCTGAGGAAAGAGAGGAGTGAGAATGAGAGAATGATGAAGGAGCAAGTTATCCTCAGGAGACAGCTGAGCTTGTTCCATCTGCCCCACTGTCCTGCCCTGGCCAATCACGCTTGCCCGGTGCACTCAACGACTAGGCACAGAGCTATGCAGAGTATGCATCCGATCAATGATAAGGATCCAACAAGTCATGGAGACCAAGTTGCGAACCCTTGCAGCATAAACAACCTTAATAAGGATAACATAGGCAATAAAACACGTGACTACAGAGATTTGTTTGGCGATCCTCTAACACGACTCCATCTGTATGATGAAATGCTTATAGGGAAGCCGAGACCTGTTACTGCTCCCACAGACCAGGGGAAGACTTGCATGACTGCTCCCAGGCAGGACAGCGGCTTGTGGTACCCTGGCAAGTGGAACATTAGTACTGGGCTCTCCTGTCAAGAGGGGTCTACATTTAAAAATGAAAAACTACCAGACGAATTTTCAAAAGAAAATTCTAATGCTACAAATGTATGAATGGCAAAATCTAGTAAAATTTACTAAACAAACCCTCTTTTGTTGTTTGTTATTTATAGTATTATGTTCCAAACTCAACTGTCCCATGCCAAACTTTGAATTATATGAACATTATATGAACATATAAATAGAAATAGCATAGTGGTAGTTTTACCACTTTTATCGAATTTCCCTTTGGGAAAAAGCTATTGTCATTGGTGTCAAGGCAAGACGTAAGCACGAGATTATTTACTTTTTTGTTTTGACGTTCCTTGAGACCAAAAATAATAGTCATTAAAACTATGTACATAAACATGCATATTTTATAGACCTATATGTATATACATATAGTAGTGTAATAGTATGTAGTAGTGTACACATAGTGTATAGTAGTATATACATGTAGTAGATAGTTCATATATACCATAGTTCATGTGTTTATCATGGCATCTACCAGCAAATTATTTTCTATTGTTAATTATGTAGAAAATAGCCAACTAGCAGACTTGCGTACTGTTTCCCATGTTCATCTTTAGGAGTATATTTAAAATCTCTTATCTATAATTAGATATTGATCATACTTGCCATATATTACTATTATCAGATTATTGATTTGGGAATCCACTGAGTACGCAGGTCTGCTGCGACAGGGGTATTTTTTCGTGCAATAGGAAAAGTTCTGTAACTGCATCCGACACTTAATAGTTTTTTTACTTTATTTTTGGATGATTTTAACAAATTGTATACCATTATAATCAATGAAATATTAACTTGACAACAGTTTATTTAGTCTTAGAGAAAACTGTACGTGAAAAAAACTTTATGTGATTTTAATTTAAGTACGTATTATAGGTGTTATCAATATTTTGCATCACATAGCCTATACAATATTTTCATCGGTTTGGTTAGGCCAGAGCTTGGACGTGGTTGCGGTGAGTCGCGGCTGCTGGAACGACCCGGGGTTTGTGTCAATTCAGGAAGGGTTCTGCCGATCCCCGTAAACCCCATTACACGAGTCATTTGCTGCCAGACCTATCTATCGGCCTCGTTGGCTGGAGGACTCAACACCTTCTCCTTTTATAACTAGTTAATTTTTCATTAAGAAAAACATTTTAGTTTGGATTAAAATTTAATATACGTTTTATCTTTTTTATTTTTGACGCTTAAGTGCGACGTTGTTTTGAAAATATCCAAGGAATACTTATTTATCCAATAATTTTCGTCCACAAGATTTTGAACATAAAGTAACATTTATTTTATAAAATGAAATCATAAATATTAAGTATTTTGCATTTTCTTGACATTGATATGTCTTAGATCTGGGGGGTATTGGCAATTAGAGTGACCACTTTTGAAACAATGTTGTCATTTGGTTAGTGACATTATATGGTGAATGACATCATAGTTTGGTTATAAGAAAAGCTGTTTAAATTCCCTTTAGACGTATCTATGATCTAATCTATTTCCCACAGGGAAAAATACATTTCTTTAATTTACATTTAAATCAATGATGATTGTAAACCTTTTGTACAGGCCATTTAGCCTGTACAAAAGAGAGAACGATACGTAGAAAACATTATTTTCTCTTCCGATCTTGCTGGATCCGTTTTGCTAAATCTTGTTACCTATTAGTGCGTGGTCCAGCCAGACTTGATCTTGCTGGATCCGTTTTGCTAAGCATTGTTCCCTATTAGTGCGTGGTCCAGACAGACTTGATCTTGCTGGATCCGTTTTGCTAAACCTTGTTCCCTATTAGTGCGTGGTCCAGACAGCCTTGATCTTGCTGGATCCGTTTTGCTAAACCTTGTTCCCTATTAGTGCGTGGTCCAGCAGACTTGATCTTGCTGGATCCGTTTTGCTAAGCCTTGTTCCCTATTAGTGCGTGGTTCAGACAGACTTGATCTTGCTGGATCCGTTTTGCTAAGCCTTGTTTCCTATTAGTGCGTGGTCCAGACAGACTTGATCTTGCTGGATCCGTTTTGCTAAGCCTTGTTCCCTATTAGTGCGTGGTCCAGACAGACTTGATCTTGCTGGATCCGTTTTGGTAAACCTTGCTCCCTATTAGTGCGTGGTTCAGACAGACTTGATCTTGCTGGATCCGTTTTGCTAAACCTTTTTCCCTGTTAGTGCGTGGTTCAGACAGACTTGATCTTGCTGGATCTGTTTTGCTAAACTTTGTTACCTACCTATTAGTGCGTGGTACAGCTAGACTTGATCTTGCTGGATCCATTTTGCTAAACATTTTTCCCTATTAGTGCGTGGTTCAGACAGACTTGATCTTGCTGGATCCGTTTTGCTAAACCTTGTTCCCTAATAGTGCATGGTCCAGACAGACTTGATCTCGCTGGATCCGTTTTGCTAAACCTTTTTCCCTATTGGTGCGTGGTTCAGATAGACTAGATCTTCCTGGATCCGTTTTGCTAAGCCTTGTTCCCTATTATTGCGTGGTACAGCCAGACTTGATCTTGCCGGATCCGTTTTGCTAAACCTATTCTAACCGAGTTGTTCCGCAGGCAAAGGTTGATTAATATGAGAGCTTTGTCATTGATGATTCGATAATTGTTGCAAGTTTCATGAAACATCCCGTACAAAGTTTAATTGTCATTCGATTGCACAATTCAATGAGTGATACAATATATGCCTAGTAACGTGAACAGTGAACAATCCAAACTGTGATTTGAATTAAATATTTTTAGCTTTTAGATTTCAATTTTGTGTACGGAAAATTATGGTTTAGAAATGGTGTATTAAAACAGTAATACTGTTAACAACTCTATAGTCAACTAATGTTTAGGACCTACTATAAACATATTGGTCAATATATTATACTAACTACTATTAAAAATTAATTAAGTGCCAATTAAAAAAAAATCTAGTACAAGCAGTTTAGTGGCACAAACCAAAATAGTGGAAGGGGGGTTAAAGGGACAAAGCAGTGGCTAGGGGCTCATGCTATTGCTAAATTATTGTTGAATATACAAATAATAAAGCAATTTATTACTTTCGTAATTATAACGAAAGTAATAAATTCCTTTATTATTACATGGAAACAAGCACTGTTAAGATTCTATGCCATAGATATCATATCAAATATATATGATGTTTTACGTATATATTTTCTTCGATGATGTTTGTGGATTAGTTCTGTTTTATCTGTTAAAAACGTAAAATTTAATGAAAGTTAAATGATTAATATTTTGTGATAGTTTGCATATAAATAAATAATTTCAGTATGTATTAAAATATAAAAACAATAGAAATACAAGTCATACCGTAGTGTTTTACAGTTAAAACATAGCACTATGGTACGGAGAGGTAAATGTGGCTTGCTGCCAGTAAAGTTTTAGTATTTATTATCCTCTCCTCGAGTTGGACATTTTCCACCAACCGGAAACAGACTATTATTTATACCAATTAATTATCTACGCTGTATGGGTTAGACAAGATTTGATTCTATAACAAATTAGCAAAATGTTTTTCCAATTTGAGAGCTACGTAAGGCATGACATATTGTAATAATTTTGTAAATATGCAATAAATTGTACTTATTAGATTTAAATTGTACACTGACCGTGTTTCAACATTTTATTAAATTAATAGTTCAAAGTAAACGGATATTTATTTTACATCAAATGATAGTAATAGTTCAATCATTGACGTAGAACTTAAAATCGCAAGATTTTATAACATTCTTATCAATCTATAATTTTACTATTTGAATTAGAGTTTAAATTAAACAACACAAATCCAAAAAAACACTTATCAGTTGGTATTGAGTTTAAAAAATCCATTTAGAACAAATTAGACAAATTGGTAAGCTATGATTTTGACACCGGTATGTCTTAGCTCTGGGGGGGTGTGTTGGTGATTTTCAAGATAAAAATTATGTAACAGGTTTCAAAAGAAACTAACAGGGCTATTATGTTGAGTTTTCAGTATAAAAGAATTAGAACAGGCGTTTAGATGAACTGAAAACATCCTCCTTAGACATATCCATGGTCTAACCCATTTCCTACAGGGAAATAAATTTATGAACATTTTTATATCCGTGAGTAAATAAGGAACATCCAATTTTCTAAACATAATAACTGTTATGTTTTTGCAAGTGACTAATGCACAGCTACAGTTTATAGTAAAAAGAGATGCCACGCTATATTTGCGTTTGATCGTCAGGCTAAAAGTACCTACCTGACTACTTCATAACTCATCGGAAAGATATTAAAGGTCAGTTTCCAGCGTGAGTAACGTGTATGTATATTAATACGCTTCTTGCCGGACCTAGCGTATTGTACAGTGTTCCTCATGTGTCGATGCTGACAGCGGTAGCTAGAGGACAAGCTATGTTATGGAGGGTTTCTCTTAAAAATGCTCTATACTATTTGGGGCAAATAGCTGAAACAGTTGAACATTTTATGGTAAGTATTGTATAAATATAATTAAATTTTGCATACGAAATATTATTACTAATAAATAATTCCTATGGAAAGGAAATTTCTCTGTTCACCAAAGGGCTCGTAAACGAGAAAAAATAGAGCAAACAATAGTTTTTGTGTAATAATTACACATCAGTACACGACGAAACCAAAATGTATACCTTAAACACCCACAAAACAATTCGGAAATGGAAAGGTATCATTAATTTATTTTCTATTTACTTTTTGAGCAACAACGAAATATACACTACTATTCGATCGACCAGCACAGCTATTTGAAAATGAAATAGTTTCCGTAGGTTAATACAGTTTTTTGAAAGATGATAAACTGTTTGTTACATTGGAAGATAAACTGTATTTTAACAAAAACTAAAGACAAAAATAAACATATACATTAGAATTGGCATATGTTAGTAATCAATCTTATGTTCATATTAATCATATGACATCCTCCCATTTTTGGATGTTTAGTGAAGAATGGATTTCTAAGGAACGAGTTGCACTGCGCTTCTCCGAACCAGGGCCTAGTTTGGGCAGATTCCGTGCTCCATGGAGTTTGTCGAATCGTGCCTTCATCCCAAGTTTAATTTGTTTTTATGAGTCTTGTAATTTCTTACTGTCTGGTAAGCACGGATTTCCATTGACATTGGAACTGTATTCGGTTGGAGAATAGCCATTTTCCAGGGGTGATGACCGGTATGACAGGAGGCCACTCTCTATATCTTGGCACTTTGTTAGACCTCTCTTGGCTGTTTAACTGCCGACTCAACAAGACCATTAGACTGTGGGTATCTAAAACTGCTTGTAATAATCTCAAAACTCATGACTTTCATTTCTTCACTTTGAAGCTGCGTACCATTGTCACATTGAAGACGATGATGCGACTTCTATAAAGTGAAAATATATTCTTCAAACAAGTAATAATTATGCTTGTATAACTTTTATAACTTGTATTATTTAATGTTACAACAGCTTCCGAGAAACGGGAGAAATAATTTTGAACAACTAGGTAGTTTTTTTCAGTTGGAAAAAACAGGTCGGCACCAACCACTGTCCATATTCTTCGTATTTTCTTTTTACAAACATTACAAGTTTCCTGATTTTTTACAATGAAAATAGGAAGCCTCTTTAGCTGGACAAATGTTTGTGTCATGTGGCTTGGTTGCTCCACAACGATAACACTTGAATAGAGATGACTTTGATTTTATTTTTACTGCTAGAGTAGACATGGTGTTGTTATTCTCATATCGACCGCCCCTTAGTAAATACTGTTACTCGATCAATCACACTTTCTAATGCCAGTTTAGCATCCAATTGATGTTGGAGGGACAATTTATGGTCATAAATATTGACTGCTACACAGTCACGCATTAACTAATCCCAAAGTATGGCCATAGCTAAATTTTTTTACTGTTCAAACAGTGAAGTTATAAAATCATTTTACAGGTAAGCCTTCCTTCTGATTATATTTATTAAATTTCGCCCGCTCATAAATAACATTAATTTTTCTTACAAAAAACTTGTTAAAACACTGTACTATTGAACTATACTTATTTTTGTTTCCAACCACCAAATCAAAACTATCCAGATTAGTTTCGGCTTTTGGACTCAATGTAAGAATCAAAGTATTTCAGTATATAAGTATCAGTTTAAAAAATCAATTTTGATGCTGATCTGTACCTTTCAAATGATCGTAACCAAACTTTCTATTGTGAATCAACAAAGGAAAATGGTCTAGGAGGCTGACCTTAAAAACTGAATCCCTGTTGATTTGTTGGTCCTCCAGAACTTAAGACACCTGGTCTCTTGACGTTTTTTTTCGAGACATTTTAACAGTTACCTGACACCATGTACTATTTAGAAGAGATGATAAATTGTTTGTTAAATTGGAAGTTAAACTATATTTTAACAAAAACAAAAGTTAAAAATAAACATGAACATCAGAATCGGCATATGTTAATAATGAGTAATATGAATACTAGTCATATGAATGAAGTACCTAAAACATAAATGGTCAAATAGAAAAAAATGCATAGCATTTTGTCAAGGTCGGTTTTAAGTTGTATATCTTATTTAGTGACATTCAGTTTTGTTATATTGTAGCGATAATCTTCAACATTATTTACAGTAGATGTATGACAGACGGTCTTTAAGCCCAAGAGACGTACTACTACAACTACAGGAAATAGTAGTCTGTAACATCGGGACCCGCTCTGAACGTAAAATAGACCGACTAATCGGTTTACCTTCTGTTATCGATAAATAGTAGTCTGTAACATCGGGACCCGCTCTGAACGTAAAATAGACCGACTAATCGGTTTACCTTCTGTTATCGATAAATAGTAGTCTGTAACATCGGGACCCGCTCTGAACGTAAAATAGACCGACTAATCGGTTTACCTTCTGTTATCGATAAATAGTAGTCTGTAACATCGGGACCCGCTCTGAACGTAAAATAGACCGACTAATCGGTTTACCTTCTGTTATCGATAAATAGTAGTCTGTAACATCGGGACCCGCTCTGAACGTAAAATAGACCGACTAATCGATTTACCTTCTGTTATCGATCTGCTTCACTGGCCATTTCTTACTAATAAACTAATAAATCCATTCATACGCAACTTGTCCGGTACAGGTTTTCCTATTTACGTAATTAAAAGCAGAATTTATAAATAAAACAAAAATATACACCAAACAAAAGTTTTACGCCAGCACTGGTGCCAAGTCTAACAGACCCAAATGGGTAATAACTCCATAGAAAAGAATCATACAAAGATGACTACTGGTAGTAGGCTTCAGTACAAAAGAGGCTGAGGAAAATCACAAGAATTTCCCACCTGTCACTCCAACACAGTATTAAAAAAATCAACAGTCGGGTTAAACCTTAATAATTCACTTGAAAGGTTGTTTCTTAATTAATTGTGCATTCCTATTCATAATAACACAGATAACCATTATCTTACTCACTCTTTCAGCTCGATCAGCACAATACGTACCTTACAAATTGCTTCGTAAGCATTTGATTCAGATGCTTAGTAAAAAATTGTTCATTTGATCATTGAAAAACATGTATCAAATCATTCATTTTTCACAGAATATTATTCACCATTGTTAATAATTGTGTATTCATTGTAATTGTTGTGTATCATGTGAATCGTTAAATATAGTTTAGTGAACGATAAAAAATTTTCAACGATAAAAGTCGTATCTGTAAATAATTTTTTAATTTAGTTTTAAATTTCAGGTCCAAATAAATGGCACAACATGATAATCCTCCAACACTATTCCGATGTATAAATTATAATGTATGGAGCATTTATAAATTATATAAAAGAAAATAAAATTATCTATAAAGGTTTGATGAAGTAGTGATAAGTGAATATTTTAAACACAGAATAAAACATAAAGACAAAACTTTTACTAAACTTTTAGTATAATCTTGGAACTTGGCTCAACTTGCTTTCGAGCTTGGAATATTTTCAAAGAGACTTTCAAAGAGACTGAATAATGTGAATACATAGTAGGACTAACCGTGTGTGTTTTTTAAGTATAGAAAAAATATTTCCTGGAGAAATAATTATAAAAATTTAACCATGAATCGTTTAACCACTTAAACAATAAATATAAGCACTTAAGAACAATTTAGATTGTCCAAAAATTTTAAATAATTTTTCGGATATATATTGGATGAACAAAATGATTAAAAACAAATAGTTATCTATATTTTTATGATCACGGTTAAATATTAGTTCAAAATTAATCATAATATTATAAATATACACTTTGTTCTAAATAACATTCATCTCACTGATGTAAATATCAATAACTTATAAACAAATTTGACTTTTCATACAAATTAGCAGCTTAAAGGTTGGTAATCCTTTCTCATATAAAGTGGAATGGATTTTTCCAAATAATAAAGTGTTACATTTCCAGAAACTGTTTTTGGACAATTTTTTACAATTTAGGTCTTAAAATCATTAAATAAAAGTCCAAAAAGTTCATAAGATACTTCAAATGGCAATTTCAACATTCTGTTATGCTAGTTACATACTATATTTCTAGTTTTACTATCTATCTAGTGATAAAATCTGTAACCTTCGTTTTGACATATAATCAGGAGTGCATTATACTCAAAATAAATGAAAATACATTAAATTTTAAGGGTTAATTGTTTCTTCATATCAATGGATCTAGAGGGGTGTGAATAAATAAATGTTAAAATTGTTTTTTTTGTACTGAAAATAATAATCTTCATAGCTTGACGTTTAGAGATGAAAGTTTTAAAGATTGATCTGAACCGATGTTGAAAATAACACGTACTCGTCAAGTACGTGTACGTACCTACATGTGACATGTGGAGAATCATCCATTCGAAATAGTATTTTATTTATTGGTTGTAAACAAGAACACCTGGCCCAGACATATTATGACGTGAGACATTAGAAAATGAATCCAATAAAAGCATTTCAGATGTGGGAGGCTGGTATCAGATGGATTGAATGCTTCGTAAATTGAATTTTTGTTGAGTACCCAAGATATCTTGTCAAAATACTGAGCTTCTGCAAATCCAACTGACATTATTAAACTTTCTATAGGATTCACACGTCTCAGAATGTCATATACGATAAGTAAGTAATAAGTAAAATTAAGATTTTCTGATATTACATCTATCTTTAAAAATACAACTATAAAAGTGTATAAATAGTTTAGTTAAATATTTTGTGAACATACAAAGTTTAATGACTACAGATTGGAGCATAACAAGTTAGTAAGTAATGTAGGGTATTTTATGACTCATAACAATGATGATTTGATAACCGTGGATATTCTGTGGTTTTAGTGATCAACCTGGTCACTATAATCAAACAAAAGTATCAGTTTCCAATTTCAATTGGCAATGAACATAGCACTCCATAGTTATTATTTGATAAAATGTCTTATTGAGGTTCTGCGTGAATTGGAGGAAAGTGATTCCGTGTAAGAGGGAAGCAGGAATAGGCGCTGGTAATTAATTATAATGTGAATATTTCGTCGAATTATTTTGTTTGTCATCGAATTTCATCCCAGCTAGATAATACGGGTTCAACACATAATACCAAGTCAGACGTAAAATTATTGACGTTTGACATTGAACTACTCAGCAAAAAACCTACGGCCCGAGCATTGTAAAGATGGCGGCGGACCCTTCTGTCAATGTTCCCAAGAACATTTTCCTTGTCAATGAATTTCATTATAATAATGACAAATTCATTATGTATCAAACTGAATTATTATACTCATCGTTATTTTTGAATTAAGAATTTTTATTTAAGTTCTTAAAACCAATATTACTTCATTATAATTTAGAATAATGTTTTATAAGATGTTTTTATCCATAAACGATTGATTCTAAGTTATAGTTACGTTTTATGTGTAACAGCATATGCTTTACATTAAGCTACTGAAATGCTAAGGGGCAATATTCACTATTGGCATTTCAATAACAGACTCCTTGACTTATCAAAGTATTATATTTATTAAGAGCGTTCTTTCAAACCTTTGTAAAATCTTTTTTTATAGATATTCAGAACCTTTAAAAATTAATTATTTTATAAATGTCAACATGACCTTGTTCGGGGTTGACAAACACACGCTAACATTTGATTTGAGTGTAATAACTTGAACATTAACTCATTTTCCAAAATGTTTAATCTTTCTGTTGTATGTCATTAAGAAATAATTATTCAATGATGCAGTATTTCGTCAGTGTAATTCAACATTTGGCTGAATCCAATTGACTATCGGTCAATGTTTTGTGCTTGCATATTGATTTGACTGAAAGGTTTAACATCACATAAAGACGGGGTCATCCATCCCTCCAACAACAAGTTCGATATAATTATGCATAACGTTGGAGCTAATACAAAAATTGTCATCATGTTTAGTTTATTTGATTTTAGTGACGTAAGCAGATAAAAACTGACGAGGAGGTCCAATATACCGATACCCTAATTAAAAATAAGTTGTACACACACACACACACACACACACACACACACACACACACACACACATATATATATATATATATATATATATATATATATATATATATATAATTTAATTGTAGTAGCTTTACTTTTAACACGCCAAATATGATAAAATCGTTAAGTAATAAATATCAAATAAAGTATGCAATACACTTCGACTGTTATTGCATCGTTTCTCTTGGCTGCAACATATCACGTCTCACACTTGACATTTATGAGGATCGTTCTTGCACGTCTTTGGGTTGATCACGTTCTATTTATTGTTTTTCTTCGTTTATTTTAAACGTTCCTTAAAAGGGAATTTATTTTATAGGTAAGAGCAAGAACTTACAATTCCAAATTGAAATCCGATATATTACGGGTATTTCCAGAGTAATAAAATAACACACTATTAAATCCTATTACCAATTGTATCAAAACTTTAAGTTTAGTGCTATAGAAAATTGTTAATATTTAAACATCAAATCAAATCAAAACAATCTTTATTCATCAAGTACATAAACTTGTACACTGAATGGTGTAATAAATATATTATCTTAAGAACATATATAAAACAAAACTACTACACAACTACTGTACCATAAACAAGTACAGAAACTTCTATAATAAGGTAGAAAAGTACATTTCAAGTCAGTACAAAGCTTAAGCTTCAAAATAACTTTTTAATTCAATTTAGCTTTAAATTTATCAAAATTCTCTTCAATTTTGATGTTTTAGGATGGATGCTTCATAAATTTTAATCCAATGTAAGTTGTTTTTTCATAGAAAATTAATTTGTGTCGATCAGCAATGATAATTTGTTGTCTAGTATATGTCAATGACAACCGATTTTTTAGCTGTTGTGATGATTTTGTGCCATAATAATTGTAATAAAGATGTATTGTCCATAGATTGTTAAAGTGTTTAACTTTTAGCGAATTTCCCAAGATAAAGCTATTGTAGGTCTACATTGCGAGCTTAAGATAAGTTTTTTTATATTCTTCTTTAGCCCACACCAACACACACACAATACAAAATTTATATATATATATATATAATATATATATGTATAATATATGTATATAAATATGGTTCCTGTGAACACGATTAATATCAATAAAGTTCCGATACAATAATTTTAGTGCATCGTTTCTCTGGCTGCACATATCACGTCTCACACTTGACATTATGAGGATCGTTCTTGCACGTTTGGGTTGATCACGTTCTATTTATTTTTTTCTTTTTTATTTTAATTTTTTTTAGGGAATTTATTTTTTGGTAAGAGCAATGTAGGTTTTACAATTCCCAAATTTAAATTATTCCAGAGATATTTCAGTTAAAATAACACACTATTAAATTCCACCAATTGTATCTCTTAAGTTTAAACGTTATAGAAAATGTTAAATTTAAAAAAAATCAAAAACAATCTTTATTCATCAAGTACTTAAACTTGTACACTGAATGGTGTAATAAATTATCTTTTTATATATAACAAAACTACTACAAACTTTGAAATAAACTCAAGTATAGGAAATTCATGTAAGGTAAAATAAGTTTAGTGTACATCCAGGGCAGAAAGCTTGCAATACTTTTTATTCAATTTAGCTTTTAAATGTATCAAAATTTCTTCAATTTTGGCGCGATGTTTTAGGATGCTTTCATATTTTAATCCAATGTAAGTTTTTTTTCATTTTTCAGACAATAACTAATAATTTGTTTCTTAGTTTAATATACAAAAACAACGATTTTTTAGCTGTTGTGATCTGTGCCATATTTTTTAATATTTGTTATTGTATTTTTCAAGTAGATTGTTAAAGTGTTTAACTTTTTAAATTTGTTCTTTACTGATTCACGATATCCTAGTTTTGTGGCTATTCTTATTGCCTTTTTTAATTTTAAGTATCTTGTTCATATTAGCTTAATTTTTGAAACCATACATACATAAACCATATAATAAAAGAGATTGGATTTTGGCAAAATAGATATTGTTAAAATTATTTGGTTACAGAAAAATTCTATTCTTGAGAGTAAATAAATTCCCGAGGATAATTTTTACAATAACTAAACTACAGGCACATTCTAGCTTAACTGTTGATCGATCATTAGACCCAGAAACTGTGTATTACATTTATTTTCAATTTCTTGTGAATTGTATAAAATATTTGGTTTGGAGACTTGTTTATTTTGATGGGTTTTATTAAATATTATAAAATTGGTTTTTGATGCATTGAGATTTAATTTGTTATAATCCAAGAAATCTTCAATATTTTGAAGTTAAATTAAAACTCAACTTTTTTACTTGTTGAGCTGGAACAATGTTAAATTTGTATAAATCTTAAAATCAAGATTATAACCCTAAAAGATGTTGTGGGATTATAGAATTTGTTTTTCAACTTGCCCCAGCTGACGTACGATCATTCGTACGACGAATTTTTTTCAAGTGACTACAGGGACGAAGATAACGGTTCGGCCAATGAGCTGGTATAGGCCTATTCATGTAGTTTTTTTCAAGTGACTACAGGGACGAAGATAACGGTTCGGCCAATGAGCTGGTATAGGCCTATTCATGTAGTTTTTCAAGTGACTACAGGGACGAAGATAACGGTTCGGCCAATGAGCTGGTATAGGCCTATTCATGTAGTTTTTCAAGTGACTACAGGGACGAAGATAACGGTTCGGCCAATGAGCTGGTATAGGCCTATTCATGTAGTTTTTCAAGTGACTACAGGGACGAAGATAACGGTTCGGCCAATGAGCTGGTATAGGCCTATTCATGTAGTTTTTCAAGTGACTACAGGGACGAAGATAACGGTTCAGCCAAGAGCTGGTATAGGCCTATTCTGTAGTTTTTTCAAGTGACTACAGGACGAAGATAACGGTTCGGCCAATGAGCTGTTGGTATAGGCCTATTCATGTAGTTTTTTTCAAGTGACTACAGGGACGAAGATAACGGTTCGGGCCAATGAGCTGGTATAGGCCTATTCATGTAGTTTTTTTCAAGTGACTACAGGAAAGATAACGGTTCGGACGAAGATAGTTCGGCCAATTTTTAGGCCTATTCATGTAGTTTTTTTCAAGTGACAGGGACGAAGATAAACGGTTCGGCCAATGACGATGGTATAGGCCTCATGTCATGTAGTTTTTAAGCAAGTGACTACAGGGACGAAGATAACGGTTCGGCCAATGAGCTGGGTATAGGCCTATTCATGTAGTTTTTTTCAAGTGACAACAGGGACGAAGATAACGGTTCGGCCAATGAGTGGTATAGGCCTATTCATGTAGTTTTTTTCAAGTGACTACAGGGACGAAGATAACGGTTCGGCCAATGAGCTGGTATAGGCCTATTCATGTAGTTTTTTTCAAGTGACTACAGGGACGAAGATAACGGTTCGGCCAATGAGCTGGTATAGGCCTATTCATGTAGTTTTTTTCAATGTGACTACAGACGAAGATAAACGGTTCGGCCAATGAGCTGGTATAGGCCTATTCATGTAGTTTTTCGTGACTACAGGGACGAAGATAACGAGTTCGGCAATGAGCTGGTATAGGCCTATTCATGTAGTTTTTAAAGGACTACAGGGACGAAGTTAACGGTTCGGCCAATGAGCTGGTATGGCCTATTCATGTAGTTTTTCAAGTGACTACAGGGACGAAGATAACGGTTCGGCCAATGAGCTGGTATAGGCCTATTCATGTAGTTTTTCAAGTGACTACAGGGACGAAGATAACGGTTCGGCCAATGAGCTGGTATAGGCCTATTCATGTAGTTTTTTTCAAGTGACTACAGGGACGAAGATAACGGTTCGGCCAATGAGCTGGTATAGGCCTATTCATGTAGTTTTTCAAGTGACTACAGGGACGAAGATAACGGTTCGGCCAATGAGCTGGTATAGGCCTATTCATGTAGTTTTTCAAGTGACTACAGGGACGAAGATAACGGTTCGGCCAATGAGCTGGTATAGGCCTATTCATGTAGTTTTTCAAGTGACTACAGGGACGAAGATAACGGTTCGGCCAATGAGCTGGTATAGGCCTATTCATGTAGTTTTTTTCAAGTGACTACAGGGACGAAGATAACGGTTCGGCCAATGAGCTGGTATAGGCCTATTCATGTAGTTTTTTTTCAAGTGACTACAGGGACGAAGATAACGGTTCGGCCAATGAGCTGGTATAGGCCTATTCATGTAGTTTTTTTCAAGTGACTACAGGGACGAAGATAACGGTTCGGCCAATGAGCTGGTATAGGCCTATTCATGTAGTTTTTTTCAAGTGACTACAGGGACGAAGATAACGGTTCGGCCAATGAGCTGGTATAGGCCTATTCATGTAGTTTTTTTCAAGTGACTACAGGGACGAAGATAACGGTTCGGCCAATGAGCTGGTATAGGCCTATTCATGTATGTAGTTTTTTCAAGTGACTACAGGGACGAAGATAACGGTTCGGCCAATGAGCTGGTATAGGCCTATTATGTAGTTTTTTAAAGATAACGGTTCGGCCAATGAGCTGGTATAGGCCTATTCATGTAGTTTTTTTCAAGTGACTACAGGGACGAAGATAACGGTTCGGCCAATGAGCTGGTATAGGCCTATTCATGTAGTTTTTAAAGTCTCTACATGACCGTCTACAGTATATAGTGGAAAATTTAGTCATAAACTAGGCAATATGATATAAAAAAACGCTTGTGTTCATAATATTATAGTACAAAAACTACAACAATAATTACTGTATTACAATTTGGATTGTTCATCTTTGCTATACTCTTTGAACAGAGCGGAAAAGCTGACGAACGTAAACTACAGAACTACTAACGTCTTTCATCTGAAAGAGCAGGTTATAAAGCTTTATTCCCAGTCATCAGACAACTAATTTTAACCTGTTCATGGATAATATTTTATGTAAAGATTGGCTGATCCAAAAAATGCTTGACCGTTCCACCCCAGTGCACCCAAGGCAATCTGCAGAGGCCGGGTTCAAAAGGAACGTTATGGGAGAGCTTTCCCCAGTGATGACAAATCACAAATCGACCTTCTGTTTTATCCGTATTTCCACCACTTTACAATAAATGTACAAAGCAATTTTTAGGTGTCGTTCAGATACCTAGCAAGTTCTCCTTATTTGACACCTCTGAGGTACTGAGGTCTGAGTGTAAAGAATTATTTTTTAATTACTATACTATAAGTGTTATTTAATTACAAATGAAGTATTTTAAGTACCTTTTGGTGGGAGAAAGTATGTGTCAGGTCACTGATACCGTTTATTTTATTAATTACATTTTTTGATAATTTTCAATAATTTTTTCATTAGTTCATAATGAAGAACTATCTACTCTTACTATAGGAACTAAAGTTGGATGACAAGTTTGAGTCATAAATTAAGTTAAATATATTTTTCATGGTTTTTTCATATAATAATCACTCATGAAAAAATGTAATTATGGTTAATAGCGAAAAAATTAAATGTTAAATAAATGTTAAATACAATCAGAGTTATGAGCACATGACAATATTCTGGTTGAAATAGGTTGGAAGGGGTTACAGATGGATTTATTCACTTCATCTCTTTCTTTTTATACAGTTTTCATCAGAGGCCAACATGTTCTGATGTTCTGTTTTTACAAAGTTATATAGCATCATTTAATTTGTTGGTCCACTGTCACGGCAACTGTTGGAGGGGTTTTCGCAGATGGAGTAATAACTGTGCGAAATAAAGGCAGAGAAAATTATTTCCAAAATGTTTCGTGGTTTGATAGAAAACGTATTCATTCTATTGATTGAAGACACTGTAGTAAATCAATTAATTGGTGTAAATTAAATTTCTCTTTTGCTTTTCAATCCTCATTCCTTTTCAAACCAAATCAGTTGATCACATGCTATTAATAACTGTATGGATAATTAAATAGTGCAAGATCAGCTAAAACAATTGAGGTTGGCCAAAAACCCTTAAATGACGGCCCTAACTTGGCCGACGCCGTGGCTCAGTGACGCTTAGGTCTCACGTGTCGAAGGATCGATCCCCATCCGGGTCAATACATTTTTGTTCAGTGTTTATGCTATATTAATTAAGGTGTATTGAATTAGTTTTATTGAAACCACATAAATATTTTCATTGAGCAATAAATGCGTTTAAGTTTTGCCAATTAACTTGTATAATAAATGTATTATTCTATCCGAACTGAGCTCGGTCACCAGGTACTTGTTAATTATATGTGTTATTTTTACGAAATTGACAATGTTTTAAGAGAAACGATTGAAACCAACCTGAAGTGATTGTTAAGGGCTCAAATTCTTCTAGTTAAATGCTCTATGTTTTGGGGAAGATAAAAAAAATACTTGTTACTTCATAACTGAGTCCTCAAACAATTATTTCCTTTTCTTTTTTTCATTTTCTAACAGCCTTGAAAGAGATTTATTTTCCTCACATAGATCTGACTGGCTTATTCTTAGATCATTATTGAAATTTATTGATGCATCTAATTTACTTAGACGCTAGTGATTTCTGGAATTTAGTCAACGATGGCGTCGATTGTATATTTTTCAGAAATTGTAGATAGTACACCACGGATATGTATAAATAGCTTTATGATTAGCAAGATCATTTCTTAAATTGTTGAGATCTTCTGGCATTGAATTACCGCGTCCGTGTCGTGTAAGTGGTCCTGACATTTTATAGAGCCTGAATGATTATACGTAAATACGCAGTACACTTGTGCATTGCAGGAATAGCCTAAACGCATGTGCAGGTGTTCACCGCAAGCCGAAGCTAGGCGTCAGTTCTTATCAGTTGACCTGGACGCCGCAAGGTAGCGTTTGAATGTACTTTATGAAGCCAACAAACTCCCTTGTGATTTACCACCAAGTTTCTTAGTTCCCACCGACAGTTTCAAATCTGTCACTACAATGCGCATGCGCGGACTTTGAGGGCAAAAACAACGCAGGTTTTGTGGCACAATGTAGTTTTCGTGATAACCTGTCTTATTGGCATGGATACTAACTAAGTGATCTCTTGAACAATATTTAAGTCCAGCTAGAATATGTATTGAAAAAAAGCTCCACAAACTAAAAGTGTGCGGAAGGTTGCCACTTACTCGGTAATTGATGACATCACAAAACTATTAAAAACCACATCGATGAATGTATAAGCAGACAGTTCACAACAGGCCAAGCCTACCAACAGTTATATCTACACAGTATGTGGCCTACTCGATATCGAAGTAACTCTGTCGTAGCTGGGCTTACCTATGGTCAGCTGTATTCCTCTATAATCTCAAAAACTGAACACATCCCTAGATAAACTGGTCATCCTCTCTCTAAAAAATAAGAAATAGTATATTTCTTGGATCTTGGATATATCTAAACTGAATGTTTTCAGTTCCTCTAAACAGCTGTCCTCATAAGTATATGACGTCACCGTTTCGAATTTTGGTGTTACAGATTGCCAATACCCCCATCCCCCAGAGCTAAGACTTATGCATTTCAAAAAAGAAAAATTAACAAAAAGTATTATAAACAAGATATATTATCTACACTAAACATATTTTTTTTCAACCACCACACTGTTGGTCTAGTAACAACTCATATAGTGCAGTATAATGTAAACCCCCAATACAGTGTCGCTAGAATATTTATAAAAATTTAATATATTGTATTTGACTTCATTAAACGAGATCGTAGTACATTTTTATTTTTAATTTTAAAACTACCTGAAACATTTTCAACTATTAGAAAAATTGTTTATAACTATTTTAAATATGTGCCTAACTGGAAAATAAACTGCTGTATCAATTAATTAATGATTTAATGATTGAATAATTTAAATTATTATTTTTTCAACAAACTATTAACTCCTAATTAACTGAAAATTAACTTATACATTTAATTTAAATTATGATTAATTAGTTCGTTACTGAAATGGCAACCTACCCAGGTAGGTATTTTAAGCTAAGTATGAGTGAGAAAAGAGTGTAAGATGATAGTGGTGTAACCTTGTAGTCTTGTTACTGACTGAGCCTGACATGTTCCTTAGACAGAACTATTAATTAATACCCTAACTGCATATCTAAGGGACCTACAGTTTTGCGTGGAGTTCGAACCACTGTTTTTGAATTACGAGCTGGCCTAATTATCAGGATGGCATTTGCGGATGGATATTAGTATTTCGAATTCCTTTGAATGAAATCCTGTTGACAAGCAAAGTGTGTAGCCTACAGGAAGCCATAGGGCCTACTGCGGCGAGGTGTATTGAGCTTATAACACCGGCTGGTGCGAGTGAGCTTGGCTCACACGTCGCTCTCAATAAGCGAGTCATGTGTTATAGAACCAGCTGATAATGAAAAACATTCTTAAGTAGACCTAAGAGCATTGCGTTGAGATATATAAATTCACAAGTAGTTAAATTCAAACCAAAACTTTGACTGACACAAAATTTCCAACTTCCAAATTAATATTAAAAAATAGAATCCTTACTATGATTGGTAAAATTTAATGAAATGTGAATATTTTTCTATATTTAGGTTACACTTTGTGTAATTTATTAAAACTTCTATACTGTATCTTAAATAAGTTCAATAGTATCAAATATAAATTACTGTATGACTATTTAACCCAACAAGAATAATGTAGATTAATCTTAATACTGTATGTTTGCAATTTGCAAAATGCTAATTCAATGCTAATACAGACCTTTAGACTATACATGTGCAAAGTTCCATTAAATGGTCATATCTCATGTCATATGTGACTAAACAAGGTTTTAACTTAATTCCAACTAAACGTTCTATAAAAAATGTTCAGTACTTTTTTCAATAAACCTCTTAGTTTTACATAAGTATTAGGATGAATGTTAATATTATCGTATATTTCAACGTCAAATTTAGTTTTTGTCCAGTTTCCTTACGATGCACACAGTCAAAATATATAGCTCCTCCTTTAAAAGTTGTAGAATATAGTTTTCTGAACACCTTGATATACATTAGGCCCTACAGTATCATGTATCAATGTTCAACGGGTATAACTTAATTGTTTCCGTCTTCAATTGTCACTGTGTCGCCGATATTGTGTCTGTAAACATAACTCTTGTAAAAAATCTAGAATTTCGTTTAAATTCTGTACGGACAGGTATATTGATAACTGATAAGGTATCAGATAACTGGTTGTCATATAAATTTTAATTACCAATTGTTTACGTATTTTACGTGATAGTTTAATGAACAAATGTGTTAGAGAAAATCGTAAAGTAAACAGTTCCCGCATTGATTACAACAAATTACAAGAATTTATTTTAAATATTGGTAAAAGTATATCAAATGATAACGTAGGTGTCAAAATGATTCTGAGCATTTTTCTTAAATAGTATCAGTTTCCATCAATGATTAATAGAAGTCTTTTTCGGAACACGATGTCTTAATATGAGCAGTGCAAAGTCGAACTTAAAAATGCGATGTAGAAGAATACGGCAAAAAACTTTAGCTCCGAGTAATGACCATTCCCTTCTAACCATTCTGCAAAGACTTATTTAAGGTAAACGTACAGAAAAATATGTTTTGATTTTAAACTTTTATTAAACAGCTGATTCACAAGTTTATTAAAATATATTAAATATATTTATTAAAATAAATATACATAAAAAATATTAAAATATCATTATATAAAATATTTATTTTAATTTTTAGAAGAATAGCGGTAATTAACCTATAGAATATAATTTTGCAGGAATTATGGAATATTTTAGTAAAAATACTTTTCAGTGCTCTAATTACTGTAAGCTGAAACCAAAAACTGTATGAACCATTTATAGAATACATTTTTTGTGCGGTTATATAAAAAATATATTTCCTATTCACTAATTAGTTAGATTAATTAGTTCAGCAGGAAATATGCTATAGGACGCGAAAGTCATTTTCGTTATTAATTTTCAGAAAGTGTTTAAATAATAAAATATTTTATCTTGTGAAACGACTACTGCAGCAATCAGGAAATGGCTCCATATAATATTCAGTTTCTTGTTACGGTTATTAAATAAGGAAGACGTCTAAATGTCATATTTCCCAAAGCACTTTCCTGTCTTTTAACTTACCAAGTCAGTGGCATTACATGCGTATTTTTGGCTTTCCAAACAATTGTATGAGCCAATCTCATATGTTTATCTGCGTAAAATATGCTGTTTTCTGATTCGTAATTTATGAAAAGGTTTTGTTTCTTCAGTGTTCAAGTAATTCACACGTAATTAAGCGTCTAACTCCAGATGCATATAATTATGTAAACCGATCCATACTTCATTATTATTCTTAAATAACTCAACTCAAGTACACAAAATTATAGGGTAAATCCGTCTTTCAAAATAAGGGTTTAATGATATCAAAAATGCCTATAAAATAATCTTAAAATTTCTTCTTAAATGTCTGCTGTAATTTTTAATACTGCTAAAAGAAAAAATATTCGTAAACGTTCGTTAATCTTTTAATACTATAGTGAAAATATATTAAGACTGAAATTAAATCAAGAGTAAACAATGCATATAAAATTTAAAAATAATACTGTTTAATTTCATAGTAGTTTTATAAATATAATGAAAGGTTACAAAACTTGTAGCTTACCACTATTGTAAATAAAATTGTCAACGTCATTAATCCATTAGTCCGTTAGTTTGAATATCTTAAACTATTTTGTTCAATCCTTTTACCAGTTTTGAAGTTACCAGTTTGAATTACTTAAAGGTTAATACTGTATGATGTATACACGGGTTAACTCTTTTAAAATCAATACTTTCAAATAAATTGAATGAGTGAAATACTTCATTGGTTATGAATAATTAAAAATTAATAAAAATAGTAAAAATTTAAATGGGCGGACTTATCACTGGAAGGAAACAAAATTTTACACCGCAAAAACACTAAAATCAATTACATCACAGATGTGGATCATCATGTATTACGGTGAAACAACGCGCGCTCCTCCGGCGACAAGTTGAACTGAAAAGGTTTTCACGAGGTTAAATCAGTGAGTAGCCCTCTAAACGGATTCTTTTCACTTAGCTCGAGTGCCAACGCCACGCTAGAGGACAACTGAGTTACAAATGACTCACTTTATGCAAATCCTTTTATACTGGGGCATATAATTATGTTTCGTCAAACATCAATACCTGGTTTAACAAAGCCAATATAACAACAATGAAAAATATTACCAGACTAAAATAATATAGAAGTAAATAATTTAGGACTTATCGAATTAATGGCTATAAAAATCATAACTAGCATAACCATCTATCATGAGAATTAAAGAAAGAATTTTAATAAAGTGACATAACAGTTTTCAACCAGAATAATAGCTCAACGTAATAATAATAATAACGCTAATAATGTAATTATTTTCTCGAAACTCTATCATTTCTGAACTCCACTCGTTAATACAAACGTTCTTAGAGGGTTGTTTAAAAAGCTCGAGTTGCATATTTGAAGCAAGACGAGTCCACCTTACGTCACTATGATTGAATGTGATGAACTTGGAGCAAAGTGTCCTATCAAATCAATACTATCAATTCTTATGGGTGTCCTAATCAGATGACTCATGTGCTTATCAGCAAGGGAAAAAAGGTGATCCAGAGCTGCCGTCGTCCCATAGACTTCTGTGTATGTTGGACACGGCTGCAAGGTTTATTCGTTCCCGTCTGACTTCTGACATAGTAGCTGCTGGGGACATGTCTTCTCGGTAGTACGGTTTCAGGAGGGGTGACCACCAATCGACGTGATCGTTGAAGTTCATAGAGCCGTGGGGAGGGCCGAGAGCCACAACCATTTTTGTCCCGCCGAATAGTGCTTGCTACGCTTGATGTAAAGAATGCTTCAAATCAGTGGGGTAGGTCGATGTTGTGTCATTGTGATGTGATGTTTGCGCGTCGTAGCACCTTTCATATTCCATCATACCTGCTGAGGCTCATCGAGAACACTATCTCCGCTCCAGACATGAGTTACGATACCCGTGAGGTCACCTCCGGTGCCGCGCAAGGCTCAATACTCGGCCCGAATCTCTGGAACGTCGCTTACGACCGCCTTCTGAGATCCGAGATGCCAGAGGAAACCATCTTTGTTGGCTATGCCGATGACGTTGCGGCTCAGCTAAAAAGAACCAAGTCATGTGCGTGGTTAACACTTGGACGGCTGATCACGGTCTTTCGCTTGCTTTGAGCAAGACGCAGATCGTTATACTCACAGAAAAGAGCATAAACAACGTCGTCACGCTGGGAGTGTCCGAGAGAAGTGGTCTAGTCAACGCGTTCCACCAAGTACCTCGAAGTTGTAGTGAACAAGCTAAGCTGGAGAGACCAAATCTTCCGTACGGCGGAGAAGGCTTCTACGGCGGCCTCTCGGTCGAGTAGAAGACGTCTCTTGATGTCCGCAGTCCAGTCCATGCTCCTTTAAGGGGCAGAGGTGTGAGCAGAAGCCAAGGACATCTACCGGTTTCGACTCGCCCAGGTTTAGCGTCAAGCTGCGCTCCGGGTGAGTTCTGCCTATCGGATAGTATTCCAGCCTGTAATCCTGGTGGTCTCTAGAGTCATTCCTGTCAAACTTTTGGCAATTTATCTTCACAAGGTGAGATCAACAGGGATGCTGCAAAAGATCTAAAGAGCGCTCCTGAACCTTCCAGTAGTGGCAACACAGCTGGGAGAACGACGACTGAGGACGATGGACTGCGCGACTCATTGAGCAGGTCCAACCGTAGGTAGAACGGTGGTATGGCGAGGTGGATTACTACCTCACTCAGTTTCTGACAGGCCACGGCTATTTCAAGTCGTACCTGCATCGGATGGGCAAACCGGTTCTCCAGATTGCAGTTACTGCCCGGGCGTTCCTGACGATGCGGAGCACACTTTATCCCAAGGCCCCTCCTCGAGGCTGCACGAAAACTTGGTGTTTTCTCAGAGGACACGGCTACCACAAGATCATTGAGGACGAGAAAAACTGGGATTGTTTGTCACAAATCGTCCGAGGCGTCTAGAGAATAAAAGCGATCTGATCCGCGAAGTGGCCTAGAACCCCTAAACAAGGTCTTGACATGGAGTTAGCCCCAAGGGCGTAAGCCAAATTTAGCATATAACATAATGGTTACGAGATATAAAAACCAACTTAAAGTCCACAATACCAGCTTTGTATAAGGAATCATTTCTAAATATCTTAATATATAAAATTCAAAGCCCTCACTCACTCACTCATCACTAATTCTCCCACTTCCCAATTACCCAGGAGGCTGAAATTTGGTATACTGGTTCTTTAGGCCTAAAATAGGAAAGTCTAATAGTTTTTGTGACGATTTTCCCACAAATCTCTACCCTATACCCCTTCAAAGTTTCCATGTTAATCTTATGGGGAAATAGTTTTGTTTTGGATTCCAACATATGTATCTTACCTTTTAAGATATAAATAGCAGCTGTTTTTATTTGAACCATTGAGCAAGCCAAAGAAGCAAGCATAAAATACTCAATAAAGTACTCAGTGGCATCTAATTACTATATAAATATAATATTTCTCAGAACGAATTTTTGTGATTATGTTTTATGATTAAAAAATAAATGATTATTTGTTGGCCAAATTATAAATAATGACAATGTTTATACAAATTACGTTTATTATAATAATAATCAGTTGTTATATATTTTTTACATTTTCCTTTTGCTATCTAAAATGTCTTAATGGTTGATACCTTATTTTGTACTAGCTGACCTGGCGAACTTCGTACCGATAATAATAAGTAATATATATAATATATATTTTATTTTATGTTCTACTGTTTTCGCTTAATGGTCTTTAAAGAAGAGGTAAATTATTTGCTTCATTTCCGTGGCTTATTAAACCAATATATGGTTGATATGTACGTCAAAATTGAAACTGAGAGGTTAAATTTCATAAGAAATAATCAGAAGAAACTCCGGGCTGATAACTACATACACTTGAAAGATGTCGTATTTAAAGGTGACACTAATGTTACTATAAGTTGATTCAGGCCACTAGAATAGAATTGAAATTACTATAACAAAGGGCTCCGACCCAGAGGGCAGAAAATGGTGCAGTGTCAGGTTTTATAAATTTAGTGTTTACAAAATTATAAGTTGTGATGAAATGAAATGAAAAGTTCTATAAAATTTTATACATTAGTGTTAGGTGGTACGAAGTTCGCCTGGTAACGCTAGTTAGTAAATAAAGAGCAAAAGAGTGTCGATTACTTTTTATTATTGATTATATCCTTTCCTAATTCAGACATAAGTGAGAAACACACGTATGAATTAAAGTCCGCGTATCTCTCTATACATAAACAGTGTGCGAGCATATTAAAATGTGTACGCGCAACATTAGTGTACACTGGTTAATTACTGTCCGTAATATTTTTACAACGGTAATAATTGGCACTTTTTAGCAATATTATAGTTGTAATGTGTAACTGATTATACAAATACTATTACTAATTACGGATGTGTGTGTTGTAATGTTCAATTTGTACCTTGAAACACATTCACGCTTCAATATCACGTTTGATTTAATTTGGAACAGTTTGTTCAGTTTGGTGGTTTTTCAGCCATAAATAGCAAATATATATTTTTTACAACCGCAGGTCTAAAGAAAAATATTGTATTGGAATGTTTTTCGATGTTTTATAAGAGTATTTCATTAATACTAAATTTCCATAACGTCTAAAATATTATTTCTTTTAAGAAATGTAATCCAATTTTAAACTAACTGTACAAATGGAAGAACAGAATAATACGAAGAATAACAATAATTCACTACGGTATGTGCAAAGCCTCGTAAGGTTCATAACTGTACACTCAGTTACAGGAAATTGGCAACAAGATATTCACAATATTTTGATGTGTATTAATAAAATATAGGTCGAGATGCTTTCTTTCAGACATTCAGACATTATATTACCATGGCTATAAACTATTAAATTACCAGATATCTTTCTTCATTAACATTAAATTAACATGTATACGAGCAATGTCTTACACATGAGCATCGAGCATGTTTTTGAGTTTTTTTTTGTATTCGACGTAATTATGCTTGTATCTGTGTCTGACATTAATAAATAATGTTTGAATATCTTTAACTAACAAACAAACAATGACGACCTTCGAGTGAAGAGAAATACACATCCATGGCAGGCCTGATTTTGGTTTTATATAGGAACCGAAACTAGTTGCCACTATCAACATATTACGTGAAAACAGTTTCTTAAACCAATTTTAGTAATTTTTATATCCAATCATAATTAATTATTCATTATTTACACATAGAAACCATGTCAGCGTAATGTTGTAAATAAGTCGTACAACTAATTAGACACATAATATGACTACTGAATTTAGAATATCCTGGTGTTATACTCGTGTGTTTCTTGAATAATGACAAATGAATTCAACCAATAATAATGAATAATAATGTAAGTTTTATTGAGTAATTTTTGCTGTTAACAAAATAGGACTCTTTGCTGTTCATTTTATTTATTATATAATAAATTATAAATAAATAACATAATAATTAAATAATATTGAATGAAATATCTATTGTTTTATAAGGTTACACGCAAAAATTTGTTCTATAAATGACTCATATATAGTAATAAATAAATGGTAAAATTATCACTCATGGGCAGATGTTTGGCACTCTAAGAGGATATTATTTATAGGCTATATTGTGTTAATCAATTTTTACTATCACACATTTTTGAGTGTGAGCGGTGGGCAGCCCAGAGAAGAAGTATGGAACTGAAAGTGGGGTCCATCTCGCCCGAGAACATTGTCCCTCTCATGATGGCATCTCTTGAGAACTGGCGACATATTGCTGTATTCGTCGAGAACGTTCTCAAGAGAAAAAAGACAGAAGAGGGTCAGGACCAGCTTTGATCCTCCCTTAGAGGTGTTGTAGCCATGTGGCTTCACATACGAGGCTCCGCCTTGATGTAATACCTTAATAAGTGCTTCCAAGGCGGATTTCAGCCTGAGGCGAGGGGGTTTTAGTGGGTGAGAGTCCCACACACCGGGGAGTGTACCGATATTACCTCCCTGATGGTGCATCAGCATTTACCTTCGTAAAAAATCAATTGATTTGATCAACTCTGTGGCCGAACAAATAAAATGTTATAATAGGCAAACAATTTTCCCTTTTATAGGGAACAGTTTAGCTCCAGGTTTTCACAACCATGTTCTAGCCCATACACAGAAAACATAACCTCCCCCCTCCCAGACAAGGAAGTCATAAGATGCTGTATCAAAACCAGTTGCCTGTGACTCCGGTAAAGTCATGACCACTCACCTCTGCATTACCTATCAAGATTCATCAAGCAACTAAGCTAAAACTAACTGAGCCACAATAGACCCGAACCAGATATCTTTGGTTTAGGGGTTAAGCACGTTGAATCCTCATAACGAGTGACGAGTGACGAGTGATCTTCAGAGCTCATCTCTGTAAAAGTTCCATCAACAACGGTGACTCGGTGCTGTATACTACCTATATTACAATACACAGGCTCGTCCCATATAGGAGCCAGCCAGTATACTAAAATACAAACTATCACTTTCAACCTTTCTAGCTGTGCGATGGATCCTCGTGACGAGTGTGACAAGTGATCTTTAGAACTCTCCTCTCGTTGACAGTTCCATCAGCAACGATGACACGGTGATGTAGACTCCATTCCGATACACAGGCGCGCTTTAGTCCCTTTGTGTAAGGAGAGCCAGTGTATCAAATTACAAACTGTCACTTTCAGCCTTTGTTTCAGTGCGCAGAATAACCTACATGATTCGATCGACTTTGTTTTTATTTCAAACGTATTATTTTAATTGTTTTCTTTCTTTCATATCTCTTGTTCTTAAAATCCTTAAAAATATCCGTACAAATAAATTATTAGACCACTAAAATATAGTAAATGTTCGTCGAAGTTATTTCTAAAAGTTTTACAAAAATATGGTTTAAACTCCGATACCATGATTAGTCAACGTAAAATCAACAATGTGTAAAAATAGGGTAAGCGGGAGGAATTGGGAGGTATGTTTAACAAATTTATCTAGTTAGGGCACGCTTCCAATTTTTTTTTGTGTTGTGCCTACTTAACTGATTTTATAACACAGAAACCTATCCTTTTTCGGGTTTTAACTTTCCCAATAGTTAACAAAAAAATATAAAAAAATAAAAAGTATTTACCACCCAATTACCCCCATGGGGGTAATTGGGTGGTAAATACTATGGTAATACGTAGGTCAACATTCCCATAAGACTAAATGGTAATTAAAGATGGGCAATTGGGTCTTAAAAAGGAGACTAAAAGCAACATTTTCAAGTAGGTTTTACTAAAAAAAATTTTACTCTGAATTTTGCGATGACATTGTTTTTATAAACTCCGTAGAATTTCTTTGATTGTAAATTACAACTAAACATTATGACCTGCAGGTTTTAAATTCCCAATACAAAGAGCCCATTAGTAGTATTAACAGGAAAATAAGGAGAAATATTTTTCCAATTAGGTAACAACTATGTTAAATGGTCTCAAAACTTTAGAAAGAAAGCCTTGATTTTTCAGTCCTCTGCGCGATATAAAACAAGAGAGTCTGTGTAAATAATTTCATTCACTGGTTTATTACATCAGATCAATCTGAGCTACTTCAATCTCTATCTAAATAACTATAATTAAGTTTTGTGACTTTTTTAGGTTTTCTGTGTTGAGTCCAATGTGTCGTGAACTCAAGGGTTTTGTGGAACAAAATGTCTTCTAGTAGAGTTGAAACTTCATCCACTTTTTCAGGCAAAATGAATTTATTTGCTCCCTTGGACTGTGCATATTCCAGGTGATAATACGTTATTGCATCTGGTTGGTTGGTGAAGGAAGATATCCTGATCATCTTCTCAATGAACCACTCACTGATTGTCGTAGCAGGCAGCAACATGGTCATTGGTCACAATTCTTCAGATTGAGTGAAGCCTTATGCTGTTTTATAGGATCACCTGATGTCGATGGTTGATTAATCTCAAAGATAATTTCATCATCTGAACCTTTAATTATCAACTGTGCCAGATCATCATCAGATTCATCCGAAATAAAATCAAAACCCTCCTCTTCGGAGGATGTGAAATTAGCACCCTTCTTACTATCTTCCATCTCTTGGTGACTTCTTTCATCTTCTTTCTTTTTTCCTTTATATTCAATTAATTATTATTATTATTATATTCTCCAAATATTGCTTTAATTCCTAGTTTTAAATGAATTAAACCGAGAATACTGCATTAGCTCAATTTAAAAATTTACCACCCAATTTCCCATAAAGGGGTAATTGGGTGGTAAAATTTTTGAAAAAAAAGAAAAATGATTGAGGTGCTTTTATTATGAAAATAGGTAATGGACATGTTCTTTTGTATCTTTTTTATTAATTTCACGGTGAAAAATAATAAAATTTCACATGTATTAAAAGTTTACAGCTTTTTAAATTATAGATGAACAAAGTTTGCATACTATTTTCAAAATCGCGAAATGGATAGGGTGTCTAAAACTATTTCCCACCTTTAAATGTTTTAAGATAAAAATCTGGAAAAAATATAGCTACTCTTGAAGAGATTGGCTGTCCACTCATGTTATTAAAACAATAAAATATTAATAAATATATAAATAGTTGGAAAATTTACCACCCAATTACCCCACCCACCCTATTCCCCCCGCTTACCCTATTACCTCACAATCGGGAATCGAAGAGAAACCTTTTGGAAAAAATCTCCGATCCAAACTTACTTTAGTTGTTTCAATAATGTATATCTTTTAAAATAAATACTATATTACGTTAACCTAGTGATAAAATAAATATAATCTATGATTTCCATACTAAAAGTAAATAAAATAGTTTATAGATCATGTGTGTAATTTGTCCAAATTACATAATCTATATCTTTGCAAATTTATATAACTTTTTCAGTCTAGTACTTAAGACTTTTACTTATTTTTACTTACTACGGATCGATTTTCATTCAATAAGTTCATTATTAAACTAAAAAACTCCTGATTTAATAACATAGGTAGTTTACAATATTTAAACAACTCTGATAGAATCCAAATCTAGTGATTCCAGTATAGTATTTCTAATATATGTTATTAGGTTATATCAATATCAACTGTGTAATCCCAAACGTCTGACTGCAGACTAACGCCAATTTAGGAGTTGCTGTCTGTAAATGCACCATACAGAGTTTAGCCTAAGATGACATTTTTGAGATTTCTGTTTTAAATGTATTATTAACACATATGTTAATCACTACTTCAGAAAATTCATAGTAATGAATGATTGTTTTCTACCTAATACATGTTTTTCCTATTTAATATATTTGTAATTGAAAAAAACCCAAAAATAACACAAAAATAAAAAAAGCTGTATCATCTCAGAGTCTAAGAGTGGAGAGAAGCCATGTAAAAATTAACTCAGTAAAGTATCAAAAAAATTCACTTACCAAAAATTCTAATAATGTATTTTATTATTTATTGTATAAAAACAATTATTTTTAGTTTGGTTCGAAAATGTTTTAGCGCAGAAGAAAAAAACAAGAAACATCTTGAGTAGCCATTAAAGATGATTTAGAAAGAAAGAGAAAGAGAGTGAGTGAGGGAGGGGGAGGGGACTCATCTTCTTTAGAGTATGCTGCGTCCTGTATTTTACTGTCTCATATTTCTTCTTTGTGACTTGCTGGGAGAGTTCGAATTGACAAAAACCTCTAAAAGCTTTGTCGAAAAGACAAAGATATTACCTTATAATTCAATTCCATATCTTATCTTTAAGCTGATAGGACAACGCTTTTTATGTTACATATTAAGTTTGATTTTATTCAGGCCTCCGTTGATTATATTAAAACCTCTTGCTGCCATTACAACATACTAGTAAACATTTGATGTAAAAATTAATATTCTTTGGGAAAGACTGACTACGATTGTGTGTAAACTGTAATAGGAGATCTTATTAAAACTGTATATTTTCATCAGAGTTTTACCTTGACATCTACAAGTCACATCTACAATATAGTAGTGGCCAAACAAGCTGACAAGGAAAGGAAACGGTGGCTTTGTCTGTGGGAACAACATTAGAGACATGCCGCACGAGCGCTCGCCAGTGATACTTTCCGTTAATGATACGTGAAACAGGTTCTGTAATGGCAGAACACACTTTATGGATAGCTCCCACGACCGGACATTATTAAATTTTTTCGTAAACTATTTTACTCAAAATGTAGTAAAATTCTATTACTTAAATGCATGGTAGAATAATTTTACTAAATATTATACCACTTTGGTTGTTTCACTTAAAAAGGATATTTAAGATTGAAATTAAAATTATGTTTTTTTCTATAATGTACTGGAAAACAATTTGTTCCCGTACAAATAAATAATTAAGTAATAAGTTTTCATAAAATAGGTCTTGATAATATTGTATTTGTTTCACCTGTAATAACAAAATGGCATAGTTTACATCCAGTACCTTTAGAAGAATTCGTAATTATCAAAATATCCCTTAACGTAAACAGTTTATCTAGTGAGTTGGAACCAAATATCTTAGTACAAAACAAAGGAATACAAAGCAATTTATTTATTTTACAACCGTGTGGCTTAGGGCAGTAATATAAGGAATAGTAATCCATCTAAACTTGAAAAACTAACTTCCGCTTCCTACGTTACTGGTATGTTTCGGTACTTACTGTATATTTGGTGAGGGCAGTTGAGTAATGCCATTGTATCAGAGGACATAGTATTTTGAAATGTCATTCTTGCTTTTAAACTTTGCATTATGCACAAACAGGTTTACTAATATTAAAACGTAGATACACATTAACGTACACGATAATTCTCCATAAAGGCTGTTTTTATTTTGTCATCAACGTGATGTTAAACATAACACGAGAAATCTGCCGTGCTCCATTGAAAACCAACAAATTTGACGGTAGTGATAGATCGGGTGAGTAGGCCTGTACTGTAATAATTGAAACACAGTGGTGGTTGAAGTATATTGTTGGTAAACAGCTACTAACATGTAAAGAGATTCGCATTTGTAAATCAAATTATATTTACTTATTGTATTGCATTGGTTGGTAAATAAACAAACATTGTATGAAACCGTAGCCCGTATCAAGTGAACATAATAATATCAAATAGTATAATAATCAGAATGGTAATTTAAGAAGGTGTTTCGTAAGGAATTTAGTGTAATCATCTAGGGAAAACGCGTCAGAGTGCATTGTCTCTCAATTCAATTGGAATTAGGATAATGGCTGGCAGCGGGAGTGGAAAGCTCTCGTCTACGGAATTGAAATGACCTGCTTTTTACAGCCAATCAAATAATTAAGCTGTAGTAACTTTTTATCATTCTACTAAAAATTGAGCTTAATTAATTACATACTACTCAGTCGAAGACTTATTTCCGTACAGTTCTGAGACTTCGTTGTATCGGTAGTTGGTCCACGTGGAATATTATTATTTACTTTATTCTTTCTTAATCATTTTTGGTTTGGGCAGAACGGTGAAATAAGACGCTGAGGAACTGTATCGGTGTGACCGACAAAGCTTGCCAATCTAAGCCAGCTTTCCATACGCTAGCCAATGGGGGCGCTCATACTCTGACGGGAGTCGTCCGTCACTGGTATCGATCCTGGGACGGAAGACTTTCTGGACCTTCATATTACCTTTTAGCAACCGCTTTTGTTACCTCTCTGCTACCAGGTTACTTCGCAGCTACCGCGTTACCTCTATAATAACCGCATCACCTTTAAGCTACCGCGTTACATCTAAGCTACTGCGTTACCTCTTAGATACCGCGTTACCTTTAAGCTACTGCGTTACCTAAAATGTACCACGTTAAGTTTCCTCTTAGCTACAGCGACAGGATAAAAATATACTAATTTACTGTTTTACTTATAATTTTTTTCGTATTGAATATCTTAAACATTTTTTTAATTGTTTATACTTATTTATTTTTATTTTCATAAATATTTTGCTAAACAAATTACTATATATTTTGAGAAGACGGTTTGATTAAAGATTGTAAATCTGTCGCACCGTATGAAGAGAGCACGATGAGTAGTGGGTTCGTCGTTGAAACCAAGCTATTTAATAACAGCATCAATCTTTCCACAAATATCCACTCTTTCAAGAAACGTGGTTTCTCTTATTCAGAGGAACTAATACTAATCAGTTTTGTTTTGGTTTAGCCCTAAATTTAAATGCATTTCAACAATAAAAATTAGGATTTAATTATTAAGTCAGATGGTAGAAAATTAATTATTGTTAATAAATATTGTGTTATAAATTTAATGCTAATAAATAACAAGCTCGCATTATTTTTTTCGCATATTTTTATTTAACTTGATTATAACATAAATTTTGTTAAAATAATTTGGCTTGGTATATGTTTATATTATATTGTCAAATATATTATGAATGTAATTAATTAGTTTATGAACATTCTCAACTTCTTGCCCTCCTCAACCTAGATTTTGCACTAAGAACGGACGCCATCTTGTTTCTTTCAATCTCCATTTGGGCCTGATGATGTTCGGTATAACTGGACGAAATCGATCGCCAATCAAACAACCTTTGTATATATTTACCGTTGTATATAATTACAATAAGTGTAAATATATTAAGTAGTGTTGAAAGACGTGAGTTTTTACTTTATACTATACTAACATTAGGATGGTTAAAAAATCTTTTTAAATACATTTTATCTAATACTTTAATTTCATTATGAATAATGGCGCCTATCCTTATACTAATGTTTCAGTCTTGAATTTTATTTTATAATTTAGTAGATGGTCTATGTAATACTGTTTTACTATATACAAATCAATGACATTTTTTGGATGTCTTTAATAATAAAATACAACGGTGATTCAATAACGGTGATTGTTATTGTTTGTATTTAGCATCAAAGGTGCAAATATCCAACCAATCCAATACCGTTAATGTGAATATGCTTTCAATAATTGGAAACAGGTGTAAAACCCACGTATCACATAAATGAAACAGCAACAGCTGGGAAAGGTAATAAACGTATGAAATAATTCATGTATACACACACACACACACACACACACACACACATATATATATATATATATATATATATATATATATACATATGAGGGGTCTAATTAGCTGTAGCTTGTAAGTTTGTAAACATTTTTACACTTTTTCTTTTAATTATGATCGACAAAAGAAGCCGATTGATCAAGAATGCTTTATAAAATACATATTTACATTTATTAAAAAATATCGCAAAACTTAAGAAAACACCATTTGACTAAAACATAATATCACGCCGGTAATATCTCTACGTGGTCAAACAATCTTGCAGTCTCTTATTAAAACTATCAAATAGTTTACGTGGCTTATTGAAGCGATCACTTGAGTTATCGCTATTTTTCAGTTTTTCAGTGCACGGGGTATGTTCATGAACAGCTTTACTTTATTTTCAGTGTGAACAGTTGACGGGCGAGTGTCGGTTTCCTCTGCAGCCCGGATAATAATATGTCCAACATTCGACTAGGTAACAAGGCTGATCATCAGCAAGGCTTAACTGACACCGTTTGATTACCAAATTAAAAAATATTTTCAGTTCAACTAAACAGCTATTCTTATAACCAAGCTATGATGTCACTGTTTCACTGTTTAGTCTCGGAAATTATCAACATCCCCACCAGAGCTGAGATATCTCCATGTCAAAAAGTAAGTACCAATGATGAAATATTTTATCACTTTGCACCAAAAGCTAACCTTAGCACAATGGAAAGGCCGTTGAAGCAATTCTCAAATCGCAGTGACCATCAGTGCAGCTAACTGCGTGTAAATAAAACTCGTCAGGTCTATGACTGTCGATTTAATAGGCTAACTTATTAAATTATTTGCATATTCTATTTGCGTTGTGTGTGCTTTTTACAATAAATACAAAAATGATTTTTATCAAGTCTTTCCACTAACTGGTGCCTTTTTAAATTATAATTAGTAAATCGATTATATAAACAGTATCGATTACGTAAACTTATGTTAAGGATGAATTTATAGTTTTCAGGCATTTCCTATGATAGGATGGTGCCCTATGATTTTGTAAGCCCTAGGAAAGTAGCAGGAAGTTACTACCTGAAGAGCGTTAATCTCTGAAAATGAGTGATGAGTAACGATATTACCTGTCCCTGCTGATCGTTCAGGGACGGGCCAACGGTTTTATTGAAGTCAATTATAAAGCTCATCAATTGTAATTGGTTATTTGCACCCCGTCAGATTATTTCAGATGCTAAATATTTATTGATTGGTTGTCGTACGTTAGACTGAAGGCTGAATTTACAGATACAGAATACAGTTATTGTGACATTTTCCTAACTAAAATGCCATTGTCATTATATACATCTGGATCTACAACACAAATGTTTAGGAATGCTTTATATAGAATTTAGTTGAGCATGCACAATAGCAACGTTGATATGGTTTAGAGAAATATAATCATAAAAAATACACAGTGCCTCTGAAGCTTAGGACCAACATCTAAAATAAACCTAGGTTTACTTATTTCGGTCAAGACATAAGCATTTATCTTATCAACATGGACCTCCAGTCTTCAAATGCAATGTATACAGAACAGATTCCTTTTGTGATTTCGCAAAAGCTATAAAATTTTTGATTGACTGTCTTATTTTGCTAATTTAAATTTAGTTTTAATTTTGCTAATTAACTTGTATAACACATGTCTTATTCTATCCGAGCAAATCTCGGTCACCAGGTACTTATTTCTAAACGAAAATGGATAGTAAAAGGGATGGACGCTTTTATTAAAATCAAATGCAAAATTTCGACTTATAACCCATGAGGCGACCTGATTAAAAGCTATCAACGTTTCATACAGCGTGATGATGGCTAGATTCCAGATGCGATAATGAGGCACCGGTTATTGTGATGATGCCATAAGGCCGCACCATAATGTGGTGGACGATGAGAACACGCCTCAATGTACGTGTAATGTGCAGTGTTCTATAAGGCAGAATCTCTCTCAGATTAGATATTCATTGTGATTAATTTTTGATAAACAGCTAAATAAAATTAATTGCTTTTGCGTTTTCTATTTATTATCTCAAAATAAACCTTCTATGCGAAGTACTGTATTTTCTATTGACATAATAGCGGCAGGTTTATTATTAGTTTGTTAGCAGCATTCTTACTTGCAACCTTCACCGCTGAGGGGTTTGTCCGTAGGAAGTTTCTGATTTGGAAAAGAAGTGTAAACGAGAAAGGAAAAAAAACTAAATAAATGAACTCGTTGGTACTTGAAAATAATACATTAAAATACAACAATCGTAGCAAATCCGCGTCCTCAGCATATTTCTTTATCTCCAATGAAAGCCTTCCTGTAGGCTTCTATTCATGTTTTAATTTTTAATATATGAATGAAGTGCTAAAATTCAACGAGCTTTTGAAAATGTCACCATTTAGTACTAAGTCAAAGTTAAAACTTTTGTTTCTGAATTCATTTTCTTCAAAAAAACCTTTAAAATTAGGAATCGTATGATGGGACTTACATTTAAAAAAACTACCCCATTTGTAAGGTAGGTGCAAAACACTAACATACACCAAAAAAAGTAATTATTGTTCCTACAGACTTATACTATTTTGAATGAATGGTGTTTTTGCCTTCTATAGACCTGAAAACGTAAAACTTGTTATCACCAGTCTTACCATGAAAACTACAAATTTCCTATAGAAAATTTGCTTAGATCTAAAAAATGTGAAACTAATATACTTTTCTTTAAAATATCATTTTAATCACGCATTTCAACGTTTTGTAACTGTAAAATTTAAATTGTACGTCTGATATAGGATATTTTTTCTATTCAAAATATTACAGTCTTTTGAGTTATAGTCATTAATCTTAGAATAAACTATTAAATAGTTTTTGCATCAAAAATTACGAAAGTAGCTAATTAAGATTGCATTGTTTCAACGACTCTTATCCTCTTATAGTATGATTATAGGCTAAATTAACTAAATGAAAAATGACATGTACAGAGAAAGTGTTTTCCAACTGATGTAACATTAAAAATATGACAAAGTGTTCCCGAGGCAGCAAGCAGCTGCACAAAGGGGTTGTGGTGGGGGAACACAATGGATGCACAAAGAGTTCATGTTCTGCTGCATCAAAGACCTATTTCTTAGTTTTGTTTCCTTCATTAAGAGTTATCAAGTGTTATCAATGAATTATTTAGGCTTTAGCTATACAGTATTTTCTTTTCTAACATATTTATGATCGTCGTAGACATTGAAGGGATGCCCATACAAAATGCTTTCAGTTATTATTATACAGTATATCATATCGCCTTACAGTGGTAACAGAAACCCCCGTCCCTTACCATCTCATGTCTGTCACAGCTAGTATACCGATATAGTAGTAACGGCTATGATATTGACAATGATCTGATCATCCATTTCCCAGAAATGTTAATCAATCCCTCAATGAACAAAGCCACCTGTGCCCAGTATCAAACCATCGTGAAATTGTGTTTTCACCAGGTGTATTAGCATGTAGCATTATTTTTTTATCATTTTATAGGTATCAAAAATTGCGAAATGTTAAACAAAATTAATTATTTAAACGTGTTTTCGATAATTGGAACCGGATAAATTTTGTTCATCGGTTAAATGAGGTAATGAGCGAATAACGGTCCGGATAAATGTTGTTCATCGCTGAAATGAGGTAATGAGCGAATAACGGTCCGGATAAATGTTGTTCATCGGTGAAATGAGGTAATCAGCGAATAACGGTCCGGATAAATGTTGTTCATCGGTGAAATGAGGTAATGAGCGAATAACGGTCCGGATCCCTCAATGAACCCCATTGTTGTTCATTGTTGTTGTTCATTGTTGTTCATCGGTGAAATGAAGTAATGAGCGAATAACGGTCCGGATAAATGTTGTTCATCGGTGAAATGAGGTAATGAGCGAATAACGGTCCGGATAAATGTTGTTCATCGGTGAAATTAGGTAATGAGCGAATAACGGTCCGGATAAATGTTGTTCATCGGTGAAATGAGGTAATGAGCGAATAACGGTCCGGATAAATGTTGTTCATCGGTGAAATGAGGTAATGAGCGAATAACGGTCCGGATAAATGTTGTTCATCGGTGAAATGAGGTAATGAGCGAATAACGGTCCGGATAAATGTTGTTCATCGGTGAAATTAGGTAATGAGCGAATAACGGTCCGGATAAATGTTGTTCATCGGTGAAATGAGGTAATGAGCGAATAACGGTCAATATGTGTTTATTGATATTCACAGGAGGTGACTATGGATGAATATGATATAGGATAGGATATGAACAGGATAACAGGAGATACGAGTGAATATAAATGTTCTATTTTAGCTATTCCATCTATAAATCTATTAAAAATCGTTTGCGTATGTATTTATTTATGATGTTTGGTTTATAATTTAAAAAACATGTTCAAAAAAACTTTTAAATGCTGCCTGCAAAACACATACATGAATTAAAATGCCAAATATGCATTTATTTTCCACATTTATAGTTTACTTAGTAAACAGTATGTTTTAATATATAATATGTTTACAATTTGTAAGATGATTTGATCGCATTAAAAAGTCCATAGTGTAGGTTTAAAAATACCAATGTTCGTTAATAACCTTAATTTAGTTCCCTATATTTATCCGTGTTATTTTTTTACTTTAATTACATTAAACACGTAAGTGTGTATCTAATGAGAAATACGAAGAAAAATTCATTTATTTTGTTGCACATTATTTTATAATCTTTTTACACTTGACAAAATTATTTATTTACTTTTGTTCAGGATAATTATGGAGGAAAACTAATACGGAGAGGTTTTACAGTTTTTGGGTGAATTTGACTTTATAATTTCACGTAAATCATTTACTATAAACGACAAAATTTATTTTTTACATTTGTTCAGGTTATTTCTAAATCTGTCTCTTGTCTATTTAACAATAAGGGTCTACGTATTTTTAATATTTTTCAATGGAAGAAATCTGATTTGCGGTGGCTGAAGGTTAATATTAAGATGTAATAGCTTTTTTAAGGATGTGATCATTGTGAACAATGTGTTTGATTCTGCCCGTCAGTAAGTTTAAAGCCCTTTTTATTTCATCTTGTAATGAAATAAATCTATATACATATATACATACATACCCACAATAGCTTATACGCAGAACATCTTTATAACACTTCAACCGTGCAGGTTCAATGGGAATTCATCACACATATTCTTCAGGGCGGAAAAAGACCCGAGTTCTTCTGAGAGTTTAGATCTAGTCTATTTAACGTCTAACAAAATTATAAAACCTTCGCCGATTTTTGCTCAACGACTTACAGTTTACCAACAGATCTCTCTCAAAATACATATTACTACATAGAATAGATACATAGAAAAAAGAGTCAAACAGTAATTTCCCCCCGTATTTACGACAAATTAAAAATCAAAATAATATTATGATGAAAATCAAGTTGGCTTTTGAGACACCATTTTTATTTAGTTGTTGATTTTCTCAAAAAATATAGTTTTAGTAAAATGTAGCAGATAAAATTGGTATGGTGTAATATTGTATATTGTTTAATTATTGTATTGTGAATTTTTGTTTTATCTTATTGTATCGGTTACCTGCAAAGTAACCGTACGAGTATGTAAATGTGTTTGGACTTAGAGGATGCTGTTCGATATCTATGGCTATAAATGATTTTATTTCATTTAAGTAAAAAAAATATATAATAGAAAAAACCTCATGCCTAAAAAGAGTGAAGGTAGAGAATTTGAGACTCCCTTTCTGAGAGGTTATTTTACATACGAGTACTTCTATATATTCTACATAAAAATAATTAATATACTTGACAATTTTATAATTTTAACTTTAGTCTTTTTGTAAAACTGATATATTTTTCCAGCTTTTAACTTATCCTATTAACGCCAAATACGATTAAAGGGGCTATTTATTATTGTTATGACGTCACGTCTCACTAATATACGGATTTGACGCCAATAACGTGGTGACAATTACTATTTGCCGTTTGACTCGTGAAATATTGACCAGACAAAAATTGTGTTGCATAAAGCTGATACATGTTGATATATGAATACACATAACAATTTTTATAAAACAACTCAAAAAGTGTATTGTTATGATTTGGTTTTAGTTGATATAGATCCTTTAGCTAGTCAAAGATATTGGACCATTGATGCTAGAAGGGTTGAGATTGTTCTTATATTTTCTACAGGCAGCAATTTAAATGCTAAGGTAAATGTTCAGTTTCAGTTTATTTTTTATATTCTTAAATTCGTTGCATTGTCTATGATAGCATGCAAGTATATATCGTTAAACTAATTAGGTACATATAAAACCTCCTGTTGAGATCCACAAGAATGAGTCTCAGTTGTGACGCCTTGGACTTACATGTACTTGCAGCCAGCCAGCCATGCTCAGTGTCTGCCTCTATGATTCAACATTCAATATTTGAATCATACGATTTTTTATTGTTATTTTAGTCTCTTGTTTTATAGTGTTCAAAATATTTTTAAAAGCTAGCACGTTAACAGTAGTTTTACTATGGGTGTAGTATGTACTATGTATTTTTATGGCAACTTGATCAAGGTAAAAAAGTACATAGCTGTCAATCAATCCCCTTAAATAATAATTCCATAATTAAAAATAATAATAAATTAATAAAAATAATCATAATCAAGTGGCGTAGATTGTCCACTAATAGACATTTCACTATTTCAATTATTGAGTGTTAAAATGAATTATATTTCATGGGTTGATGTACGTAATTAGTTTGATAATGTTAAATGTAGGCTATTTAAAAAAAACTGTTATTTTAGTGTTGATGTTCCTGCCAAGCGTTTAAACATACTTTTATCATGAATTAGGATATTTAATATTATTTTCGTTCTTTAATGTCAATAATAATAAGACTCGCTTAGTAAGTCTCTTCTTATTCGTACAATTTAACAAGTTTGGAAAATATGTCATTAATAAGGCTTCTCAAAGGTTGACACTAAATTTCTTTAATTATCAGTTCTCTCTTTGTGACTATCTTTCTATTCTTATAATAGCCAAATAAATAGGCCTATTGAGCGACTGAATCGAAGTTTCAGTAAAACTGAAGTGATTGAAGTTTAGAACAAATATTATTTATAGATTGTACTAAAATGTTACTAAAAGAGGGTGATAGTTTACTTTTTAAACACTAAAATTGAATGTTAACAGAAAACTCTAAATAGTGGCCCTATTTCCAGCCAAACAGAGCGATCTCACCATAGCTACAAAAATACTTAGGTCAATTTACCTGGTAACAAGACATTATTTTTTGGAGTATTTCTTTATTTCGAAGAAACCTAAAATTTTACCAATAAGTAGGAATAACAGATCACAAGCTAACATCTACACTAGAAGTATTGATTGGAAAAATTGAGTTACTTTGATCCCGAATCGATTCAAGATGGCGGTTTTGATAGCTTGTACTGTGGCTACAATATATATTTTTATTAGAGTAGATAGTTTGATGGCAATATCTTTTCTAAAGAAACCAAGGAAATTAGCACTAAGTGGCTCAAATAATTTAATACTTTTAACTAAAACGACAACCTACCCAGGTAGGTATTTTAAACTAAGTATAAGTGAGAAATAAGATGAGAAAATAAGAAAGTAAGTAAGAAAGTAAGAAAATAAGATGATTGTAGCGTGATCTTGTAGTCTTGTTACTCACTAAGGCTGACATGTTGTTTAGACACAACTGTTAATTAACAGCCTAACAGTCAATGGCATATCTAAGGGACCAACAGTTTAACGTGGAGTCCAAACCACTGTTGGACTTACCAACTAGTCTAATTTATGAAGATTGATTGAATAATACTCAAATTTAATATCCATTCAGTAGACTGTGATGGTGGAGTCATCCTGTAATCCAGCTACTTGTAGGTCACGTTATGAGCGATGGTGGATGTAGTGTTCTCTTGTGTGGATTAACGTCCGCACTATTTCATACTACGTTAGTCCGCAAAGACAATCTTCATAATTAGACCAATTCGTAATTCAGAAGTCGTGGGTCGGATTTCACGTTAAACTGTAGGTCCCTTAGTTGCCATCGGTTGTTAGGCTATTAATTAACAGTCCTGTCTAATGAACATGCCATCCTTAATCAGTAACAAGACGACAAGATCGCGCCGTTATGGCGCGATCATAAACATCTTACACTCAATCCTCATTCATACTTGCCTTAAAATACCTACCTTGTAGTATGGTCGACATTTCAATAGTCTAATCTAATCTAATTCAAGAGGAAGATTAATTCATACTTTCAAGAGTTGTTTAGTAAAACTTATTCTGCAAAATGCAAACAATAGGTGGGCGTAAGAGCTTCTGTCTCAGTTTTGGTACAAATTACGTCTTTGTATTTCAGCAGTGAAAAGTAAAAAAGGTTCACACTTTTCTTTTTTTGGGATGTAGAGATTACACCCCAAATCGGCATCAAAGTCTAGTTGTAGCAAGATTGAGTGTAATTAGTATAAAAAAATCTTTAACCCTTTGATGGAATTTTAATATGTGAAAGAATTATGAGATACAATTTTTTATTTATTCCAATTTATTCAATTACCCCTATATTTAAACGGGCATTTTACTTGCATTACTAAATAAAACTGCTCAAAACATGCTAAAGTAAATACAGAAAGGTTAGGAAGTCCTTCCCAAGGGGTTCCAGTATTTTAAATTTTATTCTACTATTCTTTTAACGGGAAACAGTATGTATCAAGTGTCAGCTTATTTACCTGATACCATTTATACCTTTTAACACGGGAACAGTATGTATCAGGTGTCAGCTAATTTACCTAATACCATTTATACCTTTTACTTGCGACTATAACTTACTTTTAACGGGAGACAGTATGTTTCAGGCGTCATCTTATTTACCTGATACCATTTATACCTTTTACTTGCGACTATAACTTACTTTAAACGGGTCACAGTATATATCAGGTGTCAGCTTATTTACCTGATACCATTTATACCTTTTAACGGGAAACAGTATGTATCAGGTGTCAGTTTATTTACCTGATACCATTTATACTTTTTAACGGGAACAGTATTTATCAGGTGTCAGCTAATTTACCTGATACCATTTATACCTTTTACTTGCGACTATAACTTAATTTTAACGGGAAACAGTATGTATCAGGCGTCAGCTTATTTACCTGATACCATTTATACCTTTTACTTGCGACTATAACTTACTTTTAACGGGTCACAGTATGTATCAGGTGTCAGCTTATTTACCTGATACCATTTATACCTTTTACTTGCGAATATAACTTACTTTTAACGGGAAACAGTATGTATCAGGTGTCAGCTTATTTACCTGATACCATTTATACCTTTTAACGGGAAACAGTATGTATCAGGTGTCAGCTTACTTAACCTGATACCATTTATACCTTTCACTTGCGACTCCATATATACATTTATCGATACCATTATATGAACATTATATAACACCATTATAATCTGTTCTCTCACCAATAGTGACCTAAAATTAACTAAAATCAAGTGAGTAAAATTAAGCAGACTGAAATTAGATTTATTAAATTGTGTACCTGATAATGCTCGTAGTCCCAGGTAACAAAGAAGAACACACAATTTTGAAAGCTGAACGAGATTTTTCTCTGGGTGATCAGTTTTTACCTTATTTACAAAAATATTCTTTACAACACAGCAGTATTCCTTTAACACCTGGTGCGAGTTTTTCTTCATGATAACGGTGTCCAATTTGTTTTTGAGAGTAGTGTCGTAAATTGTATTCCATATCTGACCATTAGTAGTACGCTAATTCAAAAAATAATTCTGAAGAATCTATATTATATATTTTTATGCATATTATGAAGCGTTCTTAATTGATGTAATTAAGAACGTTTTTACGAACGTTGTACGAACGTTTTTACTAATATACGATCGTTTTACACGTCTTCATTTTTCAGATTTGTTACAAGTGAAAGATTTCAGATTAAATTCTACGAAATCTTAGTATTCATAGTTTAACAACTCTTAAATGTACGTTATGTATACAATATTTATAAAATTTGTGTGATACTGCAGGTAAAATGGGATTTTTATGATCAAGCTAACGAACAAAGAATATTTTATTTTTTACTCAAATTCACTTCGTAGACATTTTGTCAAGTAAGAAGACATTTGAATTATTAAAGAATATTTCTAATAAATACTTGCTTTTAAACTGGCTGTAACCTAAATGTTCAACTTGTATTTACTATTTTTATATAAAACAAACTGACAAATACAAATGCAAGGAAATGAACACAAGTTGACAAACTGTTTATTATTCTGTCAAACACTAAGATGACAACTCAAGCAACGTTTAATTTTCACACACCTGCACTGAATGTATTAGGCGACGATGTTTTATCACTATTTTTGCTCTGTGTATTTTACGTAAAGTAAGGAAGTTTTCTACAGTTACTTTATAAATTTACTGCAAATTGTCAATTGTTCTCCAACATACATAAGGTTCGTAGTTGTGAACTGTCACAATTTAATTTTTATAAATATATTCAGGATGTTTAGCTACAAGGAAATTGAAGTGATAGTAATCCTCATTTGGACTATGTATCCTGCCAACATGATAAGGCACAGACTGCTGTCCCAAATCTGTCCCTTTCTCTTGCCCATTCCTTCTTGGGCCTCACAAGTGGATACTTAAAACAAGCTGCTAATGCAGGATATAGTTGAATAAACAGTAGTAAAGATTTTTTCCACTTGTTGGGACATAATATAACTCACCAAGAATATTTTTCAAGTAAATTATTTTTCGACAAGGAAATTAATCTGTGAAAATTTTTAAATTAACTTACTGAATTGTTTGATTTTAAATCTTGTCTAATTTATTTATTGTTCAAGTTTATCTTCAAAGCCCTTGTGTTGAGTAGAAAGTTATAGCTTTATTTTATGTGTACACAGTAATTTTATTGGATAAAACCTCATTTTCTTTTAATATACAGTTGAAGTAAAGTAGATTAAATTTTTGTTTTCTATCCTAACAAACAAAAATCAACTTATTAAATGAATTTGAGTCCACAGGTTTTTCGCAAAAGTTATTGCAAACTGGTGATTCATAACAATAAATGAACAATACATTTTTACACTTCACAACATGCATGTTAATTATATCAAGTGATCTATATTCCCAACGATTTCAGCCCTCGTTTAGACTATTTTACCATTGGAGAGCGAGTTCCAGTATAGATCACTCCATGCCAATTAGTCGTGTGCCGCCTCTGTTCTCGGTGCTGGAGAACTCGTCTCTTGGAGGAGATTAATATAGAATTCGCCTCACGCTGATGGCCTCTCGTTCAACTGTATCCCTCCAGATTCGGTATTGTTCGTTACATGGAAAAATAAGTTTTTTCCTATTTTAAATATCCACTTGTTAATCCTAATCTAAATTATTATAAAATGTATTTTAAATTGTATTAAAATAAAATTTTAAGATTTAAATTAAACTAATAAAGGTAAGGTACGATGACCTTACTACACTCTTTAATATTACACAAATCATGTAATAATAATACATTTTTTAATGTAATAGATTTTTTAATGGGATATTACTAACACATTCAGTTTTTCAGGGACATTAGAATTATTTTCTGGCTTTTTTCTACGAATAAAAAATTGTTTGTTGACTATACAAAATAGTTTGACTTTGTAACTATTATCCGAAAGAAAATAATATTGTTGAAGTAAGCTATAAGTGTTTGAGTTAATTAAGTATTTTTAAATAGTGTTGTTCAATGAACTAATCGTAATCGAAGTAATGTTTTATTCAAAACAATACTAAATGGAGAAAATCTATTAAATGCGTTTATTTTAAAGAGATTTTTATGATTAGGTTAAAATTTCATAAATTATATTAAAGATTTTCAATACCTTAAATACATACAACACATTATCAACTCAATAATAAGTCATGCTATCATTACCTCAAGGGAATTCAACAGTTTTGCTATTATCTCATTAAAGGGCAACTATGTACATGAGTTTCTTGATTACTATTAAAGACTACGGTATATATAATAACCATTTGTTTTTGTTTTTTATGTTATATTGTTTCATGTAGGCTACCTACCTTTTTTAAAACTTTGTGTATGAAAACAAAAATTAGAAACGAACAGTAACATTCATTGCTTACCCTATAACAGTTTAAAAAAATCATTGTCATTTGGCAGTTAAGAAGAATGATATATAATATATATGTGAAATTTAATTTAAATAAAATACAGTAGAGCCAACATTTAGTAATTTAAAAAAGACTAAATCTGTAAAAGTGAATTTTTTAAAACCTGGCCAATATATTAGTTTGTGGATACCGTTTATTTTGTCAAAGTAGAAACAACTCTGTGTGTTTGGTTGTTGGATAAAAGAGTTATATCTTGATAACAAAGCGGTATCCGAGCGGCCGATGGCGCAGTTGCCTTTGTCCCGGCGAAAGATAGCACATCGACAAAGGGCCGCCACACACAACTGCTAGGGCTCTCTGTGAGGCATGCTCGCATTGTAGCCTGATAATGTACAACAGTATTCTGTTGTTGTATGATCACATATAACGCCTACATTATTTAATGCCTAATATTTTTGTATCGCATGGATTTGTTACTGTAGTTTATAGCCTGATGTTGGTTTAGTAGTTATTGTACCCGCCTCACGATCTGAAGGTCAACTGTTCGATCTGGTGGGGAATTTACTGAAAGATATTTGACGGTTCAATACTGGACCCAGTTGCTTTTAATCATTGGGACATTAATCAATGATCCAGGTAAATTAATTTAATAGTCATACAAATAATGGAAAACTCGATCATAAAGTTAATTGGGTACTTGAGCGGGATAAAACTAGCTCTCGTTTACGGGACGAGCGTGGATGATCCCGTTCGAGACCAATTCGAGTACAGGATCAACACACTCGTCCGGTAAACAGATATTGGACGAGCGTGGTTGTTCCCGTTCGAGACCAAGTCGAGTGCGGGATCAACACACTCGTCCGGTAAACAGATATTGGACGAGCGTGGTTGTTCCCGTTCGAGACCAAGTCGAGTGCGGGATCAACACACTCGTCCGCTAAACAGATATTGGACGAGCGTGGATGTTCCCGTTCGAGACCAAGTCGAGTGCGGGATCAACACACTCGTCCGGTAAACAGATATTGGACGAGCGTGGTTGTTCCCGTTCGAGACCAAGTCGAGTGCGGGATCAACACACTCGTCCGGTAAACAGATATTGGACGAGCGTGGTTGTTCCCGTTCGAGACCAAGTCGAGTGCGGGATCAACACACTCGTCCGGTAAACAGATATTGGACGAGCGTGGATGTTCCCGTTCGAGACCAAGTCGAGTGCGGGATCAACACACTCGTCCGGTAAACAGATATTGGACGAGCGTGGTTGTTCCCGTTCGAGACCAAGTCGAGTGCGGGATCAACACACTCGTCCGGTAAACAGATATTGGACGAGCGTGGATGTTTTTAGACCAAGTCAAATCACACCATCGTTAAACAGATATATTGACGAGCGTGGTTTTCCTGGAGAAAGTCGAGTTGCGGGATCAACACACTCGTCCGCTAAACAGATATTGGACGAGCGTGGTTGTTTTTTAAAACATATTTTCAAACCTCGTCCCGTTAGTATTATTACGAGCGTGGTGCTGTTCCGTTCGAGACCAAAAGCGGGATAATTTGAGCGAGTAAAGAAGTATATTTTTCGTCAGAATGCAAGTGGTAGCAATAGGTTGAAGAGCGCTCGTGATCGGCACGTTTTTCCCATGTTATTCTTATGGTGAGTATTTTTGGACCAAGCAAACAATCTGTAAAACCCTGACCCTTATTTATATCCAATCTACTGCCTGATATTATACAACATCATTTTTATGAAAAATAAAAAAAAATCACAAAGCACGCACCTTACAGGATCAACCCTAGGACGCCGCACGTATGGACGAGCAAGACTCACCGTTCCATGAAATCAAACACGACACGTAAATAGTTTACCAGCATGACTATGTACAGGCGAAAACATGCAGGGTGTTTCTCGGCAACCCTGACAAACTCCAGGAATATGTTCCTAGGGTTAAAACAAGGAAAAATGTTATGTAAACTTAGGCCCTAAACCCATTCGTTTCATACTTATGGTTAAAAATGTGTTTTTTTTATTTTTTTTAGTTTTTTTAGTATGGAGAAAGTATTGTTTTCGTCAAAATTTTCGAATTTGAGTTGAGGGTGGATATATCCGTTTTGGGGTCCCCTGAATCCAAAAAAGTGGGTTTTGACGTGATGTCTGTCCGTCCATGTGTCTGTCTGTGTGTGTGCGTGTGCGTGTGCGTGTGCGTGTGCGTGCGCGTGTGCGCGTGTGCGCGTGTGCGCGTGTGCGCGTGTGCGCGTGTGCGCGTGTGCGCGTGTGCGCGTGTGAGTGTGTGCGTGTGTGCGTGCGTGCGTGCGTGCGTGCGTGTGTGTGCGTGTGTGTGCGTGTGTGTGCGTGCGTGTGTGTGTGTGTGTGTGTGTGTGGGTGTGTGTGTGTGTGTGTGTGTGTGTGTGTGTGTGTGTGTGTGTGTGTGTGTGTGTGTGTGTGTGTGTGTGTGTGTGTGTGGTGTGTGTGTGTGTGTGTGTGTGTGTGTGTGTGTGTGTGTGTGTGTGTGGATGTGTACAGTGCCACAGCCTATTCTGTTGGTCCGATTTAGATGACATTTGGCATGTATATATATAGTCACCGTATCTCCAGGCGTTTTTAATTTTTTGAATTTTTTATTTTTAAGGGTAGTTCACCCCTAACAACCCTTAAAAACGTGAAAAATCAAATTTTCTCAAAAACGGCTCTAACGGTTTTGATTGCAATTTGATAGTTTATAGTGCACAGAGTACTAAATAATTTGACACCACCCGCATATCTGTAAAAATGACGGTTCAAAAGTTATGGGCTTTTAATGGTCAAAAAAATCTAATTTTTAAATTTTCAATGAAAACAATAAAAGTAAAGTATAACCTGACTGGTACCATTGAAACCAGATAAAAAAACTAAACAAATCAGTATTTTGAATTATTTGTCTACGACTAACGGTTCCAGAGAAAAGTTAAATTTACTGTCCACGATAAATGCAGTACGTTGTCTGAAAGCGCCCAATGTTATTCTTATGGAGAATATAAAAAAAATCAATTTCTTCCTCACTTTCCAACCGTTTTCCATGAAACTTGGTATGAAGTGTAAGGTCATATCACCGAACAAAACCAGTTCAAAAAAGCTTGGTATTACCGGGGGGGGGGGTTCCCCCTATACAATTTGAACAATAAATTATTAAATGATATTTAGAATAACTTTGTAGAACATGATGAGTTTTATTACAGATTGTATTGAAAGTATGTGTCAGTCCACTGGTACCGTTTATTTACCTCTGGAATGCAAAATTGATAAAATATTTTGACAAACCGAAGTGGTCATATAAGCATTGCACCACGTCACTTAAGGGTGTGCTCCATCATGTTGATAATACATATTTCGATTAATTTGAAGGGGGGTTTTTCAAGAAGCTCTGGAGAAGTATACTGTAGAAACTGTAAATAGGATGGTCCATTTTGTGATCCATCTAAATTGAAAGGCCTAATCAGCCTGTTATCAAGTAGACCGCACCAAAAATTTACTGTGTTAACATAATAGAGAAGTTTGTTTACATATTTTCTACAGTAAAAACATTTGATTTCCTAAGCAACAGCTGTTTGATTACTTTCCATATGAATCATCTGTTAATGTAAAACTATAAAGTCAATATGTGCTGTACAAAATGAACAGCTTTATTTGCCAAGTTAATAGTTTACGGTTTTGGGGATTATGTATTTATATTTTTATTTTCTGTCTGATTAAAAGTCACTGTTTATATGTTAGCCAAATAAAAAATAATTACAATGTTTATATAGTTTATATATATTTACGTTTATTATAATAATAAGCTGTTGTATATCTTTCCTATAAAAGCCGTATTACAGTTAGGTTAGGTTTGGGTTTGGATTGGATTTGAAAATTATGAATTAATCCACTCTGATTTATATTTTTTATGGGAATGTTATTAATATGTCTTATCGTTTCAGTATTGTTATTCACTATGCCGCGTTCCAGAATATATAATGTTTCACAATGAAGCCATAATGATATTCGACTTCAGAACATGGCCAATCATAAAGTTAACATTTATTTGCCACCAGGCGTTACGAAGTTCACCGGGTCAGCTAGTATTATATATTTATTGCGGACATTTTCAACACTGTTATTAAAACAAAGTTTCATGTTTTGGGATCTGCAATCTCCTCAGATGAGCTGTAACCAAGTACCTAGCAAAACTACGTATTATATGCGGACCAAAACAAAGGCGAAAATCAAAATAATTAAAGTGGTAAAAATAAAACTTAACACGGAATGTTCTTACGGAATAGTAACAGTCAACTACACAGTATCACAGCCCAACGGCCACACATTGACACTGCACTGTCTGTAGTTTCAGTTTAAACTTATACTGTGGACATTTTTCATCATGAATATTAAAACTATTATTATGTACATTGATTACTACTAGTATTGGATTATGTACTATCTTGATATGTTCTAGGTTCCTGTTCAACTGAGGACAATTTTAGATATCAAATCCCGAAACGTCGTAAAACTTTGAAAAAACAATTTTAAATACCATCACAGACAATGATTCTGAACCAATCAGGTTTGTTAGCACTGAAAAATAAAATGTAAATTGCTAATATTTAAGTTAATAAGCATAATTGAAAGACATGCATATATGTTTTGATTTTAAAAATAAACGTTCTTACGTTGAAACTACTATATTTTTAAGCGAACACTCTACAGTATTAAACATTTATTCATGAATAAAAAAAACTCCATAGATTACATATGTAAACCTCACGAGAAGGTTATAGAATACAATTCTGTCACATGTAATTTCCAGAATATCATCAAAACTTTTCGAATTTCCCACTAGATTGCACGCTTGAAAGTGTGACTGTAACAAGAATATAATGCGCTTTTCTTAATGCTGGAGGTAGTAACTTCAGTGTTAGTGGTAATTTTAGCACATAATTTATTGTAAAATTGTAAATTCTCTATTAAACACGAATATAACAAAAGTACACAAAAATTTTTTTTGAGGAAAATATAAAACACCGTTAAATTTCTAGTAAACCTTTTTTGTAGTCCTGCATGGATGAATATTGTAATATATTTAAAATATAATTTCAAATATTATTTTCCTAGGGACTAACATTTAATTGCACGTCGTGTACATTACGGAGCTACATAAAACCACGCTTCACACCTGCTCCTTTTTCCCGGGAGAATCATGTTTCACACCTGCTCCTTTGTCCCGGGAGAATCATGCTTCACACCTGCTCCATTGTCCCGGGAGAATCATGCTTCACACCTGCTCCTTTGTCCCGGAAGAGTCATGCTTCACACCTGCTCCTTTTTCCCGGGAGAATCATGCTTCACACCTGCTCCTTTTTCCCGGGAGAATCACGCTTCACACCTGCTCCTTTGTCCCGGGAGAACCACGCTTCACACCTGCTCCTTTGTCCCGGGAGAACCACGCTTCACACCTGCTCCTTTGTCCCGGGAGAACCACGCTTCACACGTGCTCTTTGTCCCGGTAGAACCACGCTTTACACCTGCTTCTTTTTTTTCTCCGTGTGTAACTCCACATACATTTGTTTATACTGTATATAAATCTTTAGTAAAACACATTTTATTCAAAGAAGATATCTGATATTATTACCATCACAACAACAGAGGGAAAACAAAATCAACCTACCACAGCACCGATTGTCTAATACAGGTAATTCTTACAGAGTTACCTGTGTTTAATTTTTCAATAGGCTGCCCGATAATACCCGGATTGTTTCTTTTAATCGTTTTAAAGTTACCTTAAGTGAAGGGTTCATTGCAAATTCATTTTATTGTGTAGAGGGGTTTTTAGGCTGTGACTTGAATATAAGGTTTTAACTGTTTTATGTATGCCGTGCTAGGTTAATTAGTCTTTAAGATTGTTGACTTTGCCTATTTCTGTTTTTTTGTAATAATGGACTAATGGCAATAAAAATTCTTGATTTTTGATATTATTGTTTATTTATATTATGAACTATTTGATTATTTTTCTCCCGTATACTTAACGTGGTCGGGTTTTATATTGAACGTAGTAGATAATGTTATAAAGGGTGTCAGTTAACTTTAACAACCCCTTGATGGAGAGGCTGCGTTAACAAGTTCGAAAGGCGTGATAAGATTGAACGGTGCAAATGTTAAGTCTGAATGAATAGAGATGAATCGTTGGTGATGAAAATCTGGTTATAACTGTTCTCAAATCAACCTACTTGGAGGATGCTGCTTGGCACGTAAGCAATAAACTGTTCCCTCATGTAGGCCTACAGTACTGTAGCCTACTGTTGGCATATCAAATGGGACACGGATTACACCGAATGCTCAACGTCTCGATAATTTGCTGCAAGGATTAACCATTCACAGTAATTGATGACTGCGTTTATATAACTGAATTTGTAGTGTTTCTTATACATAGTAGTTGATCATTATATTGCCGTCCACAACTTTTTAATATATATTGGTTTCAAATCAAAATTATAAGAAGGAGTTAAGTAAATAACATCGAATGATTCGTTTGAATACATTTCAAGATTTATTGAGATCAATAATTATTTCAGTTGGCAAAAGTGGAAGTGAATAAATTATAGGACCAAGATATTGGGTCGTTTTTATTTCCTCAACAGAAATTCCACAAGGCGATTAATTGGACAAAAACGAGGCTTAAAGTGATCAAACTAAAAGCAATGGATGATATTTTTTAAACTTCCCATGGAAATCCAAATAAATAAACGGTATCAGTGAACTAATACATACATTCTCCCTCAAGTAAACTGTTAAATGACGATCTCTAATTCATCTATCATATTCTTTAAAGTTTACCTAAGTATAATTTAAAAACTTACTGTTTCAAAAATAATCATCCAATTTCTGAAAATAACAACCAGAGAAACAAAGTTAAATTAATTTTTGTAATTTAGTGGGGGGGACCCTCCCCACCGGTAATACCGAGCTTTTTTGCGTGGGTTTTCTTGGGTAATTCGACTTTCCACTTCATACCAAGTTTCATGGACAACAGGTTGGCAAAAATTAAAGAAATTTATTTTTATATTCTCCTTAAGAATAACATTGGACATTCTTAGACAACGTACTGCGTTTATCATTGTCACTAAAATTAACTTTTCTCTGGAACTGTTAGTCGTAAACAAATAATTCAAAATACGAATTTGTTTAGTTTTTTTAGCTGGTTTCGATGGTAATAGTCAAATTGTTTTTTAATAACTTGTTAAAATATTTTTGGGCTCAGAGGCCGTAAAACGGATATATCCACTCACAACTCAACCTCGAAAATTTTGACGAAAACAATGCTTTCTCCATATACTATGTATAAGAGGAGAAAGTAAAATCTATAATATTTAAAAACTGATTCACGATCAATATTACTATAAAAATATAAATAAATGTAATATCTACTAAACTATGAACAACTTAATATTTGTAATATCAAAAAGATCAATGGTAAACCTAGCTCTAGTACTTTATTATAATATTACATATGCATATTTGCCTTTTAGGGATAATATAAAATAGATTGCACGATTTCCTGATGAGTTATAATAGGTTATGTAAAATATTAAGACTCATGAATGAGAAAAAAGGGTGTGGATATTCAGTGTAGGTTGGTGAAGAGAGCAGGGCCTATGAAAAGATAATGTTCCCGGTCAATACTTGACCTGAAGTGGACCGCACCACGTCCCGGAGAAGTGCATTAATAAAGTGGTTTACTGACGTGTAACATAAGATGAATTAATGACCCTTGTCAATAAAATAATACAGAGATATTATAAAAGGTATCATAAAAGTGGACGGACAACACTCGTACTTGACCTGAAGTGGGCAGTACATTGTCCCAGAGAAGTGTGTAGCTAAAACGGGTTACTACAGGGCAGCAAAAAAGATAAATTAATGAACCCTGTCCATAACATAAAACACAGTGGTGAAACATAAAATTTGACGGACCATAGTCGTACTTTGACTGAAGTGGACTGCATCTCAGCTAAAGCACTGCGGTGCTGTATTATAGTTCTACCATACTAGTACTATAAACTATACTATGATACGTACATACCGTACGTAGCACTATAAAAGTGAGACTTAAACTAACCATGCAAAAGGTGTTATAGTAAAAAAACTGTACCATCCCAGAATTGAAAGTCATGTAGCTTCTAAAATATGACAAGTGATGGTGAATGAATTTTATCTAATTAAAATAAGCTGCAAATAATTAATATCGTAAAAAATCAATTGTAATAAATCTTCAAGTAATTTGTTTACTAAGCCTATAATCTTGCGTAACGATTAATGACTGTCAATATATAGAATGATACATTACATGTAATACATTGTTGTAGAATAAACATATGATACATGCAACACAACATAACATTGACAAAAGTGAAAATAATTAATTTTTGTTGGTTATAGTTTTTAAACTGTTATAATATGGTAAAGAAAACATAAACTAGGCCCTACATTAATTCTTACAAACACTTGGGAGTTCTAATCGAAACATTATAAATGTATAAAATTGATCAAAGTTAGATGTTGTATGAGGCTTATTATATTTTAACCCAGGAAATCAATACATTATGCACAGTCTGGTAGTTCCAGTCAAGCCTGGCCTAGGCTGGGGAGGTTGGTAATGGGCCATTTAGCCGGACTCCCCGAGGGGAAGATAATACAGACCGCGGCGCGGCCCCTAGCAGCAGCAACTGCACAATCTTAGACCCTTCGACAACACGTTCAGTAGAACTTATAGAGGTAAAAGTGGACATACAATATGACTCTTCTCGACAAACTAGAGCAACGTAGACAATATTACGTGTCAAGGATCGGGATTCGGGGTATGTACGTTGTCAGTAATAAAAATAACTGCGAGTCTACACCAAATATGCTCGGTAAATTTAAATTTGAATAGGATTTTAAACTGAAAAAAATCAACACGGGTATAGTATTTTGAAGCGAAGCTTTAAAGGTTTCTACAAAATGTAAATTCTTAGTAAAGACACATGTAACGCTGTCACATAATCTGTTTTATATTCCTATTATTTTGTAAAACGAGTTTCAGAATTTTGTTCGGAAGTTCTTCTACTCTGGTTTTTTAGCTAAGTTTTTTGTGTTAATAGATGAGAATAAAGATAAAACCACTCACTACAAATATGGAAAGCTGGTGAAGAGTTTCCGATGTTGTTTCTGAAGGTGCCGACTGATTTCACGCAAAAAAGTGTTTTAAGATATACACACCTTCTATTCCTTATATATTTTATTCATTTATTACTAATGTTTAGATCATTATCGACCAAACGAGACTCTGCACATTAAAACTAAGCCCTGCTCCAAAATTGAATAAATATGTACAAGATGTTTCGGGATAAGTGTGTGAAAAACTTTACTATTGACCATGTTTGCTTTCCGTGATTTCAAACACCCTGTAGAGAACATATTGCAATATTATGTAAAACAATAAATCGAGTCATAGAAGCAGTCCTAAGCTTCTGAACTCGTCTTTACTGTTTTTAGTAGTGGAATGTTCTCAGAAATAAATAGATCTCTCACTCAAGTCTCGAGAGGGCTCAGTGATCGTAAATGAAACAAACATAATCGTGCGCTAAATAAATAGATCTCTCACTCCAGTCTCGAGGGGGCTCAGTGACATAAATGAAACAAACATAATCGTGCGCTAAATAAATAGATCTCTCACTCCAGTCTCGAGGGGGCTCAGTGATCGTAAATGAAACAAACATAATCGTGCGCTAAATAAATAGATCTCTCACTCCAGTCTCGAGGGGGCTCAGTGATCGTAAATGAAACAAAAATAATCGTGCGCTAAATAAATAGATCTCTCACTCCAGTCTCGAGGGGGCTCAGTGATTGTAAATGAAACAAACATAATCGTGCGCTAAATAAATAGATCTCTCACTCCAGTCTCGAGGGGGCTCAGTGACATAAATGAAACAAACATAATCGTGCGCTAAATAAATAGATCTCTCACTCCAGTCTCGAGGGGGCTCAGTGACATAAATGAAACAAAAATAATCGTGCGCTAAATAAATCGATCTCTCACTCAAGTCTCGAGGGGGCTCAGTGATCATAAATGAAACAAACATAATCGTGCGCTAAATAAATAGATCTCTCACTCCAGTCTCGAGGGGGCTCAGTGATCGTAAATGAAACAAAAATAATCGTGCGCTAAATAAATCGATCTCTCACTCAAGTCTCGAGGGGGCTCAGTGATCGTAAATGAAACAAACATAATCGTGCGCTAAATAAATAGATCTCTCACTCCAGTCTCGAGGGGGCTCAGTGATCGTAAATGAAACAAACATAATCGTGCGCTAAATAAATAGATCTCTCACTCCAGTCTCGAGGGGGCTCAGTGATCGTAAATGAAACAAAAATAATCGTGCGCTAAATAAATAGATCTCTCACTCCAGTCTCGAGGGGGCTCAGTGATCGTAAATGAAACAAACATAATCGTGCGCTAAATAAATAGATCTCTCACTCCAGTCTCGAGGGGGCTCAGTGATCGTAAATGAAACAAAAATAATCGTGCGCTAAATAAATAGATCTCTCACTCAAGTCTCGAGGGGGCTCAGTGATCGTAAATGAAACAAAAATAATCGTGCGCTAAATATAAAGATCTCTCACTCCAGTCTCGAGGGGGCTCAGTGATCGTAAATGAAACAACATAATCGTGCGCTAAATAAATAGATCTCTCACTCCAGTCTCGAGGGGGCTCAGTGATCGTAAATGAAACAAAAATAATCGTGCGCTAAATAAATAGATCTCTCACTCAAGTCTCGAGGGGGCTCAGTGATCGTAAATGAGACCACAATAATAGTTTGGACATACGACAGTCATACTTGATACCTCAGATATACTTGAAAACCCGGGTAGAGTTGACCTATCGAGAAAAATCATTTATGTGGATTAATTTAAAAACATATATGTATTAAAAATTCTCGTGGTAATAAATTGCCCCTTAGTTATAGATAAAAATAAAATAATGCCTATAAAATATAGATATGAAAACATAATATTATAAGAAACCTAACGTAATATACGTATTAGCACGCTAACTACGTCTGTGATTGTTTTATTACACTCCAATTCACAAAAGTATATTCGTATGTGTTTTTAATATATAATCTATGAAACAAGATTTGAAATATTCTTCATTTTTAACTAATTAAAACGCTTGTTAAGTCTAAAACACTTTACGTTTAAACACTCTTCGATGTAGCGATACTTTTGTGATGCACTAGAATAGTTAATAAAATAACATTCGTATTAGATTTTACAGAAGAAGAGACATACAAAATGCAACAAATACAAATAGAACGTACTAATGTGGTAAAGTACTGACTGTGACTACAATAGATGAGTTTGTTTAATTGTTTATTAACTCCGTCGTAATGGATGGGCAAGCAATGGAGAGACGAACCGCAATAATGAACTATTGGATGGTTTAACTAGTAGAGGACTAATACATGGCTGCACAGCTGTTGTGATACATAGCAGGCTTTCACTCTACTCTTTGTATTTAAAAATATTACTATTAATTAAAAGTAAAATTAGTTATTCAAACTACTCAGTTTAGGAAGAGGTTAAACATGAACAACACAAATAATAACCGTGCATTCATGACATATCAAATTAATTATGAACTATGAAATACTCGTACTTATTATTATATAATTTTATATTTTAAAATTCAGTATGGGTTATATTACCGGATGGATATATTTTATGACAATTAGTGTAAAGTTAAGAAAGATTTGATGTTCAGTACAAATTACAACGGTTCCCTCTCAAATAATAGCTTTCTGAGAGGGAACCGTTGTTTCAAATTCAAGTCGAAAAGTTTAGAAACAGATTTTAAAAAGTAGTATCAGTCGCCTGACACATACATTCTCCCTATTCAGACTTAAATACATTTAAAAACTATCATAGGCTTAAATGTAAAAAACAAATTAAAAATTATTGTTTCAAAATTAATAATCGTATCTCTTAATGTTTCCTACAAGTAAAAAGATTTGTTAAAAATATTTGGGGGTTTGATCCCCCCAAGTAATACCAACCAAATGGTACTGTATTACCTTTTGGTTAAGGTATAACTATTTGGTTTGTGTATCAAATGATAATACCAAACGGTTGAGAAAAAAGGAAGAAAATGATTTTGAACATTGAGCGTTCAATGTTCAAATTACTGTGTTTTTACCATAGACAGTATCTTTAACGTTTCTCTGGATTCATTAATAGAAAAACAATTTAATATAATATTTTGTTTATCTTTTTGTGCTAGTTTAGATAAAGATAGATGGATTATTTTATAAGTATAGCTTTTTACTAGATTTCTAGATGATTAAAAAAAATAGCTATTGCTGCTGATACAGCATGACACTTCCTAAGTAACACGTCACTTTGAAACCAGACCCTCCCCCAGCTGCCCCAGAAAGGGCCATTAGTGGCTAGACAAGAGGATGCTTTCCTCTTGTCTTGCAGAGGCCGGTTGGAAATAAACGAATCGCTCCTCACTGCTGTGGAATATAGCAAGAAATCACATTAAACACGACAGTATGGGAGTATTATGATATGGAACATGCAGTAAATTAAGATAATTAATTGTCTATACAAGTTATTTTTGTTTTTCAAAATTTCGGTATCACTGAGAAGGCAACAATTTTAATGTGTATAATTATTGGACATTATGAATAGCACACGCTTGTTGTTAAATCAACAATCAAATAAATTTATACTCTTACGGCAATCATTACAATTTTCTTTCAATGGGCATGAAAAAATTAATTTTGTGTTTTTAAAAATGGGCCATAATAAATCATGGCCCTGGAAAAATATCAATAAGTAACGTTAATTTTGCTTCTTTATAAAGTAGAAGCACTTTATAATTCAACAAATTTTTAAAACGATCAGTCAGAAAAAACATTTAAAACAAACATGATAAAAACAATATAAGGATGTGGAATGTGAGTGTGGATCACTAATTTACCATAGATGGAAAGGATTATAAGAGAGTTATGTATTCAGATCAATAGGATGGATGAAGGTCCAGAGCTTGCACGGGTAGCAACCTGGTCCAACATGTGTAGTAGACCTAGGTGAAGTGTGTGGTACCTATGTCTTCAGAAAATGACTCATCTAAATAAACCGGTTGTTTAAACATTGTTTATGTTAAATCTATTTAAAAAAAGGCTAGATATTTAGTTTAAAATATTAAGTAATGTTAAATTTGACAACCATTTATCACAGCGATTAATCATATTCATCAAAAAATATCCCTCAGAGTCTGTCGCCCACAAAATTAACGGGAAGTGTATAAACATATGAATCGTTATATTCGACAACTAAATTTATCATGGTTTTTCCCTAAATGGTTGACGAGTTGGTTTCACATGCTAAAAATATCCCACCATCACTTTCCGATTAATTTATATTTAATGATGGTTCAAATGTCCGAACTAAAATAAATTTACGTTGTGGATTGATAACTCTTTATTTTATATTTAGACATTTTTATTTAAGCCTGCCTGTATTGTGGTGAAGTGTTAGGTTACTGAAGTAGATTGGAATGGTATAGTTTACAGTTCACTGCATTATAATATCCTTAAAGAATGTCGGCCAACCAAAATTTTGGAATTGAAATTTTCCAAAATTAGTCGCAGCCGTGGTAACTAAAACTTTAAACTTCATCCCCCCCATGACGTGCGTAAAAATCTTATTCCATAAAAACCAATAATCGTATTAATAGCCCCAGTATGTCGATGCTTCGTCAATGTTCAGATAATTATGATATATTTGGCTATACAATACCATCTATATTGCGTTAAACCACGCATTGAGGAATCTGCACGGAAAATGGTGTTGCATAGTATCAAGCAGTAGATTGGATATGAATAAGGGTCATTTTGAACTGTGCAAAACCAGATGTCCAAAAAATGAACACCGTGTTATTCCTATAGGAAAATAACATTTAAATAAACCAATTTTATCTACTGATTGAGTTCAAAGTGAATAACTGTTACATAGTTTTGATTTTAGAATAACTGGTCATTGCATATTTAAAAATTTGAAGTATTTAGATTTTCTTTACAAAAAAATTTACTTATTCTTACCAACTTTATACAAGTTGATATCTTAGTCATTTTTCAATCGATTTATTTGAAACTTGGCAGGTGTCTTTAAATAGTAACGACAATGCTTAAAAAAATCAATGCAGTTAAATTTAATTTAAAAATACTGAAAATTTATTTACAAATAATCAAAACTAACATAAAATTCGTTGATTATTTTAAAAACAATTAAGAATAAAAAAAGTTGTGTCAAATTTAGTTTCCTATGCAATGAGACAAAATTTTAAAAATTGGACAGTAAATAAAGTAGATTCAATAATTTTACCAGTACAGTATAAGCTGTGTTACGAGTTACTACGTAATCCGCTGCAACAATGGAGGCCCTCGGCTTCGGCAGCACTCGTACACACGTACTGGTCTTGATCATTCCGAATCATCGTACCTATTTTCATAATTATAGTGTAATTTTATAGGAAATTAAATTTGACATGACTTTTCATTCCTAATAGGTTTAAAAATAAAACAATCTGATTTTAACTATTTTCTTTTATTTTAATAAATGACCGTTTTTTAATTAAAATTTAATTGCGTTGATATTTTTTCTAAACCTATCCATCTACTTCTTTTGAAACATCGTTTTACGTCACTTTCGCTTGAAATAATTTGAAAACTATATTTAAAGGAATATACCAAAAATTGCCAGTGTTTGGAAAAAAATCGCTTGAAAAAATTACTGAGATATAAAGTATTTGGTAAAAGCACATACTAATGTTGGATGTCTATGTAAGAACGCATTTCAAGACTTAACTCCATTTATTTTGTTCTTTCTTATTTTCACCTAATTTATTTTGACCTGATAAACCATATTATAAGTTTGGTGACGGACTTTACATGAACCCTGTTTAAACGTTGGGCAGTATATTATCATAAAAAATATTCCCAATATATTACAGTGCCCTATAAGCTGTTAGTGAACTGTCATTGCCTGTTCATCACCATTCAATAAAGTTTAATATCTACCATGATCGCGACTGACAACTTGTTACAGCGACTTTTTACAGTAACAATAGGGTAATAATTCGTCCTTTAATCTTCAGAAATCCAAAAATCATTCAGAGCTACTGCTAGAAAATGTATCCTACTGAAATGAAAGCCCTAATTAGTTATGTGGTTGTTATTGCGCAACATTTTCATATAGCAAAATATTTAAATTACAATAAATATAACGCCTTTTAGAGTAAAACATTTTATTGAATTTAGAAGGAGATAAATTAAAGGATGCAATCCAGTTAATGGTCTGACAGGATTCGTAGAGAATTGGGTTAAAAACAAGTCAGTGAAGATGACAGCCACTTATTCAGATTAATCGAAACTCACCTCGTGTTCGTTAGAATTATGAGGCAGAAGGCTTTAGACAAACCAAGTGAGTTTAGTATTTTTAATTGTTGGTGAATTTTTTAAATGTCTTACAAGATAAATTTCTAAACATTATTAAATCCTATGGAATAATGCATAATGAATAAGTATTGGTATAATTTATTCTAGATGCTCGCACTGAATTTGTAATTATTTAAAACTTTATACAATTAATTTTAAAGTGCGTTAAGGATTGATGTAAAACAAACCATTGTGAGACGTTTAATTTATCATATGATTTTTTTTCTGCTTGTTTCTAATGTGAAACTACTAACTTTGTGAAACTATAATATGACAGGAATGAAAATCTAATTTAATTTGAAAAACATAATTAGTCTACATCAATACTTACACACAAACCTTTGTTGTCTCCTTACAAAGTTTGGGAATTGCCAACTCAAGAAAGTTCAGAGAATGGACTGCTCGTGGAAAATTTAATAAAAACCATAAGTTTGCTGACTCTGCTGACTAAACTTACAACTTTCTCCATCTGTGACGATGTCGGTGTCGAAGCCTCTGGATGAATATCCCCCATGTTGCAGTAACACTAAAGAAAATGTTCAACTTTCCCCTTCCTCATGAACAATGTATGACGTTATGTAACAGGTGACTATTTTACTGTAGAGAGCTATTTGTACTGTACTGTTATAACTTTTACTTACTGAAACAAACTCATTTACATAATAAAAAAACTAATATTAGTAACACACACACACACACATATATATATTATATGGTATATATATGTTAATGTATATCACTTAAAGCCATTATCATACTTTGCAACATTAGTCATTAGTCTCACGAAGAAATGGTTGACCAAGTTCATACTTGGTACCTCAATGTTTCACTGTATTGTGATGACAGATAACAACTACAGAGAGCAATAACGACACAATGAGAGTGGTCAATGATTGCATTGTTGACTGAGCACTCAATGCGGTCAGGGACAATCCTACATCATAATGCAACATTTCTACCCCATCAAAGCCTATTGATATAATAAGCTTATATGTGTACACACACACACACACACACACACACACATACTGTGTGTATGTGTATGCTAGGTATCTACGATTACAACTACAATACAAAAATATTTTTATTTTATGTAACCCCATCGCAATGGACCAACATACTGAACGAATTTCCATTTCTTTCATCATTTTTGTACCATCAAACCTGGATACATAATTCAACCTATAGGAAAACTAGCTGGAGAACCGTTTTGAGTGGCAATGGAGGCTTTCCGCAGTGAGTATTGCAGTAAAGGTAGTGTTCATAAGTATATGGTTGACAATAAGACACACAGTCAAAAAGGTATAAATTTTATCAAAATATTTTCCGTATATCTTATTGCAGAGAAGCTAATCAGTTTTTTATTCATGATTTTAACACATATACATATAAATAAAGTGGGCATTTACATTGCTTATAATGGATGTTGGTCATAAGTTTTATAAATTTTGCTGCTATAAGCAGCATAAAAATATAAACGTTAAGGTTTTAAATAATTACTATAGATTTTTTAGTTAGCAAGATATCAAAAGTTTAAATTTATATAATCATCATTAACTGTGTAGTGCTATATTATGATTCTTTCTTCTAATATAAATACATGTAACCAATGGCTGTATTCAGCCACACTAATTAGTGGCACTGGTCAGTAACAAAACGTTAAATAGGAATTCGCCCAATCTTCAACAATTGACTTGCGCTTCGGTAGGTAACCAGAAGGTTAATTAATAGGCTCACCGAACAATAATATGGTGAGCCTGGTAGCTAGTGAAAGTTGAAGTTATTTATTATATTATCAGTGAATAAACATTTAAGCTTATATTTTAGACCTGATTGATAGCGTGTGCAGTTAAACAACAACACTGAAGGTGACTTGAAAGTGACGGCCAGTTAGGACAGGGATACTATCACTTCATATTATTATGCTTACAATAAAAACCGACCCAATAACTGAGTGTCATTTTGAAGATAATATAAGAAATACCCCCGTCGCAGCAGACCTGCGTACTCAGCGAATTTCCAAATCAACAATATAATAATAAGAATATTTGACAAGTTTTATAAAAATCTCTCTATAAACTTGAGAATTATTTGCCTTAGATGATTAGCATGGGAAAGAGTGTGCAGGTTTGCTGCTGTGAGGAACACTGAAAGTAGGCATTTCTACCATAAACAACTTTTATTTTCAACAATTAACCCAACTTTCATCAACATCTGTCCATAAATAAAGGAGTTTGCCTATTCCCTATATGATTAACATGGGAAAAGAGTATGCAGGTTTGCTGCCATGATAAACACATAAACTATGATTTTTAAGCATAAACGGGTGGGTATCAACAACATGAAGGTAAATGCCAAGTTTAATCCAAAAATATTGATTGATATGGGAAATATTAATTTTTTCCTTATCCTCCATAAGATTAACATTGGAGCCTCAAAATACAACGTACTGTGTTTAGATTTTTTAATATCTCGGTAACCGTTTGAGATAGAGAAAAACTTTTAGGCACTTAATTGTGTTTTTAAGCTGATTCTAATGGTGAAATTTTACAAAATTACATGTGAAAAAACGCAAAAAAACCCATTTTGGGGTACAAAACCACCCCAAACTACCTGTTCCCATTGACCGATATGTCTGGTTTACGAACTCGTCCGAGCATTTTGTAGGAATACATGTCTCTACCAAATTTGGTATCGATCGGACTATTTTTACGAGAGTTATCGTGTTCACAGACACACACACACACACACACACACACACACACACACACACATATATATATATATATATATATATATATATACATTTTAACGACTATTGTTTTTGGTCTCTGGGCACCTAAAGAAGAAAAAATAACATGGTCCCGGGCTTAAGTCTCGCCATGAGACCTACGGTAATAGCTTCTTCCCTATGGGAAATTCGCTAAAAGCGAATATTTTGGATGTTAACACGTGTAGCTTATTGACATGTGTATCGTTAATGAGGAGAGGAATGGTTATCCACTCTCTACAGCTGCTCCTAACCCATCCATCATATGTAGCTTTATAATATCTTATTGACATGTGGATCGAACTCGTAACGAGGAGAGGAACCGTCCTCCACACTTCACAGCTACTACTAATCCATCCATCATGTAGCTTTCTAATAGCTTATTGAAATATAAATCGTACGTGTTACGAGGAGAGGAACCGTTCTCCACACTCCAAAACCACCCCTAATCTATCCACTACATGTAGCTTTCTAATAGCATATTGACATGTAGATCGTACGTGAAATGAGGAGAGGAACCGTCCTCCACACTCCAAAACCACCCCTAATCTATCCATTACATGTAGCTTTATAATATCGTATTGACAGGTGGATCGAACGCGTAACGAGAGAGGAACCGTCCTCCACACTCCAAAACCACCCCTAATCTATCCATTACATGTAGCTTTCTGATATATAGCTTATTGAAATATAAACCGTACGTGTAACGAGGAGAGGAACAGTCCTCCACACTCCAAAGCTGCCTCTAACCCATCCATCACATGTCACACGTTTGAAATGAGCTTGATCGTTGCAATTAAGCTGGTGAAGCATGCATAACTACAATTCAATAGCACTCCGCTGCACAGACACCGGCTCTTTGAGTGAATTCCGCTTATCTCTAAGTGGTGATGGGGTTCTTTTGAAAGGGCCGAATCAATGAATTACTCGTAATACAAACATGGTTTACCATCCTTCAGATATAAACTAACCTGTAAAATGTTCTAACAACAAACAATGCGTAGACGTATTCCTTTGTAGTAACAGGCGTTGTATAACAAACGGAGATGATATTTCTTACTTTTGTTTTTAAGTGACAAGACCCAGTTATAGAAATTGTTTAACACTTAATACATTGATATTCACGTTATTTTATTAATGCTTCTTTTGGTAGGTACATCATAGATTAATAGTCGTGATTTCGATAATCGTAAAGTGGTCAAATGTATATATTTATTCGTTAATCAAAATTAAGCCTAAGGATTAATTAACGTTGTTTTTCGTAAAAAAAGTTTTTCGTGTGCAAATTTGAACTTTTAATTCCAACCCTACACCATGTATCCACGACAAAGAAAAATAGTTTTAAATGTTTTAAACATTTACAATACCCTTTGCTTATATTGTATTTAAGAAGAACTGAAGAACCTAAAAGAAAGCATTAGAAAGATAGTCATTATCCTGAAGTTTTAGTTATGGATGATGGGTTTAAAAAAAGTTGCCATGTATTTTGTATTTTCCTTGAAATTTAAGGCAAAGTCATATACATTTTTTTAACGGATATGTTTGGATAAGTAACTGAAAGGTGACAAAATGTTTATGCTATTAAGATGTATTTATAATAACAAAACCGAGTCTCGTTTGGGCTAATTTACGCTTATTGCGCTTCCAACAATAATTGTTGAACAAACTGAGCGGCCAACATAGACAACAATAACACATCCTGCGCTGGCTCGTTGTGATTTATATTACGCTTTGTGTCCGAAACAACCAAATCTGTTCATGAAAATATAACAAGTTTAGTTTAGGACAAGTTCATTCATTTAGGCAAGTTTGGTATTTTGTTTTAACCAAAAAAAACCTTTAGAACGTTTTCATCTAGGCCTACTTACACTAGTGAAAAAATTATATGTTAAATAATACAAAGTATTTCAAACCTCATACATATATCAAACATTAAGTAAACTTAGTAGCACACAATTTAGTTTGATGAACTAGTTGGTAATAAATTTGTATCAAAACTTTACTGAACAGGTTTTTACTGAACATATTCAATATACCTAAGAGACTTCATTAAGCACATTTGAGGTAGGTAATACAGGTGAATTAGCGGCTTTCCATCTCTTTCATACGATGGGGACGCCAAAACTAAATGATGGAGTCGTCGAGCTGGAGTCACCCCGGAACCTGGAGTCACTGCTGGCTTACTACCGAATAGTATCCTTCCAGTGGTTTTAAAATTAATGATAATATTACCTTGGGTCAAACTTGCTGACACGTATTTTATAACCTAAATAATTAGAACCATTCTACTAAGCGACGTAACATCAAAGAAGGATATGATTATTATGATTCACCGTAATTGCTATTTCTAATGATTTCATTTTTAATGCCGTTGTATTTGTTAGTTCGTTAAGATGTCGGCGTTTTGGTAAAAAATTTCAAAATGTTAATGTAGTAAAGAGGGACAGTTTTCATGGCTGTGAGTGGCAGTAACAAAGGTGGTAATAGCTATGGCAGGGGGTAACATTAATAAAAAGAAACAGTAGCTGTGGGAAAGGGGTATCGACAGTAAAGTAGTAAAGTTGTCGGATATTGGGGATAGCAGTTATAGCAGGGGTCAGCAGTAGAAAAGGGGAACAGTAGCTGTGAGAGGGGGTATCGGCAGTAGAGTAGTAAAGTTGTCGGATATTGGAGATAGCAGTTATAGCAGGGGTCAGCAGTAGAAAAGGGGGACAGTAGCTGTGAGAGGGGGCATCGGCAGTAGAGTAGTAAAGTTGTCGGATATTGGGGATAGTAGTTATAGCAGGGGTCAGCAGTAGAAAAGGGGAACAGTAGCTGTGAGAGGGGGCATCGGCAGTAGAGTAGTAAAGTTGTCGGGAATCGGGGATAGTAGTTATAGCAGGGGTCAGCAGTAGAAAAGGGGGACAGTAGCTGTGAGAGGGGGCACCGGCGGTAGAGTAGTAAAGTTGTCGGATATTGGGGAAAGTAGTTATAGCAGGGGTCAGCAGTAGAAAAGGGGGACAGTAGCTGTGAGAGGGGGCATCGGCAGTAGAGTAGTAAAGTTGTCGGGAATCGGGGATAGTAGTTATAGCAGGGGTCAGCAGTAGAAAAGGGGAACAGTAGCTGTGAGAGGGGGTATCGGCAGTAGAGTAGTAAAGTTGTCGGATATTGGGGATAGCAGTTATAGCAGGGGTCAGCAGTAGAAAAGGGGAACAGTAGCTGTGAGAGGGGGCATCGGCAGTAGAGTAGTAAAGTTGTCGGATATTGGGGATAGCAGTTATAGCAGGGGTCAGCAGTAGAAAAGGGGAACAGTAGCTGTGAGAGGGGGTATCGGCAGTAGAGTAGTAAAGTTGTCGGGTATCGGGGATAGTAGTTATAGCAGGGGTCAGCAGTAGAAAAGGGGGACAGTAGCTGTGAGAGGGGCATCGGGTAGAGTAGTAAGTTGTCGGATATTGGGGATAGCAGTTATAGCAGGGTCAGCAGTAGAAAAGGGGAACAGTAGCTGTGAGAGGGGGCATCGGCAGTAGAGTAGTAAAGTTGTCGGGTATTGGAGATAGCAGTTATAGCAGGGGTCAGCAGTAGAAAAGGGGAACAGTAGCTGTGAGAGGGGGTATCGGCAGTAGAGTAGTAAAGTTGTCGGATATTATAGTAGTTATAGCAGGGTCAGCAGTAGAAAAGCAGTAGCTGTGAGAGCATCGAGTAGAGTAGTAAAGTTGTCGGGATTGGGAGCATTATAGCATCAGCAGTATAAAGGGACAGTAGCTGTGAATAAATATTTATAGTTGTCTATATAGTAGTTAAAGTATTAGCAGTAAAACATAATTAGCTAAATTAAAAAATAATTCATAACTATTTTAAAGTACATTCAGTACCCAAAAAACAGCTGGAAATGGTGTCAAGAGTCAGACCGAGGTCAGTCATTCGATCGCCTCCGAGCTTGTGGCCGGCCGTAGGCCCGAAATCGGGGGCGGTCAAACTGTTTACAGTACAAATAAAAACAAAGTTTATGTATTTTGTAGAGTAACATATCCGTGCTCAAAAATCTCATTTTAACACTTTTGCTTTTTTTAATTTACAATGAAAGCTTAGTTAGATAAAAGGATTATTTAAAATAAGGAATGCAATTATTCCATGGACCTGTAAATACGACTTGAGGTTAAGCGTTGAAGTGCTATCTCCCGACCACATTTGTTTTTCTTCACAAGTGAAAACTAAAAGCAAACTAAACGTACGTAACTTCAATTGTTGATGATTCTATTATTTTATTATGACAAATATATATGCTGAAATAATATACCGACATAAATATTTTTCAGTTTAATATATATGATATATGTGAAACTAGTTTAATTGATTTCCTTAAATCATTTAATATCATTAAACAAATTATCAAGTGTATATTTATATTGTGTAAATTATATTTTAAAGCTATAAATAGTAGAAGGTATAGAAGAATAATATTATTCATTAAAACAGTCACTGTGAAAATATTTATTATAAGTTGCACCGGGCTTTAGTATTAGCTCAAGATTTGAAAATTACGAAAGATGTTACGATAGTTATAATATGGAGCCCCAAATTTGAAAATGACTTTGCCAAATATATATAAATATATTGATGCAGTAATTAGTTTTGTATATGATGGCATCAATTAGGATTACACTAAATTGTTTTGGTCTATAAACGTATATGGTTTTAATTCGTTTTAACCTTCTCGTTGTTTTTCACACACACGTTTCACATCGCAGCTTGTAATTTTGTACTAAATTGAACGTTTTGCTATTACTAGTAACTATATAAAGCTATGGTTATGGATTTAAGGTAATTCACTCTAATGGATAGTTTAGGTGATAAGTTTCACTATCAACCCGTAGTCCTGGTTCTCCAAAGTTAATAGGTACACATTACACAATCTGCCGCTAAATCTTCTATTTAGTCCTCCAAGCCAGATTTATCAGGTGTTTTTGACAATTATTTGTAATGACTGTTTAAATGAAGGACAATGAAAAAAATAAAACATTAAAAACAAATTAAAACCCTATAATAATATAGCATTGCTGTGTTTAGTGCCAGGACCAGTATATAAAAGATTGAATATTAACATTTTAAATAAGCTATTCAATAACATTAAATATCTCGTACTCAGCAAATATTTGAGAAATGCGACACGATCGCTCAAGAGTAAGTATGACGCTGGTCTAGGATGTACCGTGCAAGTACCGTGCAAGTACTGCGTGTTGGGTGGTCACCGGTCACCTTCAGTTAGGCTATGTGCTCCGCCGCTACCGTATTTTGCTGTCTGCAATTCAGCACAGACGCGAGGTGATGGTAGTTTTAAACAAAATTAATAAACTACGATACGTACTTCTTCATTAAAGCTAGTTTAATCACACGTGTACATAATAATCTTATCATTCTACCCTGTAATATTATAAAAAAGAGGTGGTTTCTGCATGTTTGTTTGTTTCTTTGTGCGTTTGTTGGTTGTGGAATGTAAACGCAAAGATTACTGAACCTACCGGTTTGAAATTTACATAAAGGTAGATCTCAAACTGATGCAGTTCATAGGCTTATTCGTTTCCTTAAATGCTCTCGGGCTACGCCCTGTGAACGTCCTAGTTTTCACATAAAATTACCTAATTGTCAACAGCAGTGGACACTAAAATTTGAAAGTTTGAAAAGCAGAAGACACAGTTGCTGTGAACTCGTATGTTTCAATCTTCACAGTTTCTAATATTACCATCTGTTTACACTACTTTTTACAGCCCAGGAAGAAGAAGAAAAAGTTCATTTATACAGGCTGTTGGAACGAAATTAATATTGCCGTAAATTGTAGATTTTAGGTTTTCTTTTAGGATCTCTATTAAGTTATTCCTTATCCTTTTCCAATTTTACTTAACAGGTGGTACTTTGTCCTGTTGTACACACTCGTGTTTATACATTTTTGAGTCGTGTTTGGTATAAAGTTCTATTAGTAGATCTGTCTTTAATGTGAATAGTATTTTACACAACAAAAACACAAATTTTATATTCCCCTTACGTTTAGTTTAGATTGTCACTTTCTCTGAAGTTAAAGTTTTAGGGAAGACTAGCTTTGTTAAAGACTTTTTTAAAAAGCTTTGTTAAGATCGATCAAGAACCACCATTCTTAAATCAACTTCATTATAATGAACAATATGTGTAGACTCTGCGTCTGTGTACTCTTACGGACAAAAAGAAAAGTATCAGCTCAAAAACCATTTATTTGAATACTTGAAACCTAAAAATTATAGAATATATTTATTTTGTTCAGTTGAATGGAGAAAACTCAGTTGTTTTAAGAAGTTTTAAAAAACTAAATAAAATGTTTATAACATTTTCCAACAATTGTGGTCAACTTAATATTTTCTAAAGGAATAGCCTATTTTTTGGTTTTGTTAATGGTAGGTCTTAAATATACGATTTTTTCTTGAGTGTTTTTATATTAATCAACCGTTAAATAGGGATCTCCATATTGAGCACCTTGGTCATTTAAAAATATTTTTCGTATTTAAAGTATACTGTCGGGTGTACAATATTGTCTACAATACACTTGTGGTGATACGGTTACGTATATTACAAGATCGTACCTCTTCAGTTAAATGCGAGGCTATTTACTGTTAACTGTTAAGTTAACACATTGAATATTCGTATTTAAAGTATACTGTCGGGTGTACAATATTGTCTACAATACACTTGTGGTGATACGGTTACGTATATTACAAGATCGTACCTCTTCAGTTAAATGCACTATTTGTTACTGTTAATCACATTAATACAATATATACATTTGTACATATTGCTAAATTTGTTTATTTTAGTATAATTACAAGTGTACCTCACTAAATACCATTACATAATGAACATATTCGAGTATGTCTCAATAAGCAACAGTAAACACGATATTAGATCGATTATAGACTTTTTACTGATAAAATAAATGGATATATTAAAATTTAAATTATTATATGAAAAACAATATAATTTTGAATTTATAATAAAATTATCATATAAAAACAAAGTTATTTAGTTGATGTCATCAAAAAAATTTTATTGAACGAATAATTACAAATAAAATAACATTTACTTAATATCTTAAAAATATATATGATTACAATCAATGAATTAAAATTATTTATTTTAATCATATAAATTGAGTTATTCCCCTAGGAGTAATTTCCAATCAATAAAAACAGGTTATTTTTACTGTCAGGAAAAAAGCCCTTTGACAGACGTTTGCTTTGGTTTTCCAACTTACAAATAAATATACTAAAAACATAATATTCTTCTTGCAGTGATTTAACTATGAATGAATTAAATACCTATTTATTTTCAATATAAAATTGATACATTTATGAACATTTTAGACATTCATAATTGATTGTTAGTGTTGATAGTAACATAGTCTTTAAGCTATTTTTCAATAATATTCTCAATTACTGATTCCTACAGTCTGAAATACAGCTTAAACACTAATTAAGATAGGATAGGATTCAAAATATAGTATTTTTTTTATTTTAACAAGGAATAAATATAAATGAATTAATGTTTTAAAGATTTTATTTTGAAATGGTTATTAAAATGTATATAATATTAGCTATTTATATTTTATGGAGTAAAGTAGACTTACTGGACTGGTATTCTGTCTTATTTTTTTATTTCAAGTGAAATAGAAGTTTACACGGGTTTTACTTATAATTCAATCTATTAAAGTCTTCACTTTCAAACGTCGTGAAATTTAGTTCAGACATTCAGGTATCTTCATTTTAATTTTGTTGAATATGTTTTACAGTGGTTCAGTAACTTATGTAACGGCAGTAGTATTAATTGTTAAGTTTTTACGTATCCAATTCCGTTCTTATAAAGTTAAATCTTATTTGCACAGAATACTCTACCATCCACGAAAATCCACCCTTGTTTCGTAGTGAAGCTTTAGTTGACTAATAAATCGTCTTGGGGCTTAATGAAATATTTTCCGATGAGGGGAGTGGTAATGAAATTCATAGGCGGTCCCGGCGAGCGATGTGGGTTTTGGGCTCCCTGGTCTACCGTTAAAACATTATAAACGTTCTAATTAAATGCATTCAAAAATAAATATGTTTTTCACAACTATTAAATTTAATATTATATGGCCAAAAAATATATAAAGCCATTCCAAATGAACTATTTGTCTTATTTCACTTTACTGGCAGCTGGAGTGTGAATATTTTTTTACAATGCGTAGTTTAGTTTTCAAACTTTATTTTAACATTTACTATAGAAGAGTAAGATTTAGAATACATCGTACCAACTGCAGTACGTATAAGGCTTACAATTCTTGGTATTTTAAGTGTAGGGCTGTAAAGTATAAAAACACACTGACAAAGCAATAAAATAATTATTTATAATGTGCGGTTTTGAAATTAGACCGCCTATGTAAAACAGTAACTCAACCACTCTATTTTACAAAGTGATAGATACTTAAATCAAATAAGTTATTAATTCAGAGAAAAAAAGGTTCGGATTCACGTTCAGCATCCCTTATATGCCATTGGTTGTTATGCTATTAATTAACAGCTTGTCTAATCAAAATGCCAGCCTTAGTCAGTAACACAACTACATGATCGCAAATCTTACACTAATTCTCATTGATAATTGGCTTCAAATGCCTACCTGTCACCATTTCAAACGGTAATATAATCTAATGCATTTTTCAAAATCTGACTGATTACAAACTGAAATACCATACAAATTCATTTGTAATATATTCCTTTTGTTTTTTAATCATTAGTCCTACATTTTAATACAAACCAATAGCGTAATCTAAAATTTAATACATGACACGTCTAAGTGTTGTCAACATGCGTGGTGTATGTATATGTATAACAATAACATCAATATAAAACCGGATTATACTTAAACAAAAGAGAAATTTGAAACCAGATAAAAATAGTCGGCTGAGTTTATATGGAACTGACACCACTTGCAGTTGCAAAGAGGTCAATTTTGACGCGGGTCTTGGTAGGAACATTGATGACAAATACTGTTCCACGCGGCTGTAGCAAACACTGGCCTCAGTGTAGAAGGCCAACAATCAGGTCTGTAGTGATTATCATTACCTTGTATATATGCTGCTGTAGCAAACACAGGCCTCAGTGTAGAAGGCCAACAATCAGGTCTGTAGTGATAATGATTACCATTGATATATGCTGCTGTAACAAACACAGGCCTCAGTGTAGAAGGCCAACAATCAGGTCTGTAGTGATAATGATTACCATTGATATATGCTGCTGTAACAAACACAGGCCTCAGTGTAGAAGGCCAACAATCAGGTCTGTAGTGATAATGATTACCATTGATATATGCTGCTGTAGCAAACACTGGCCTCAGTGTAGAAGGCCAACAATCAGGTCTGTAGTGATAATGATTACCATTGATATATGCTGCTGCAGCAAACACTGGCCTCAGTGTAGAAGGCCAACAATCAGGTCTGTAGTGATAATGATTACCATTGATATATGCTGCTGTAACAAACACAGGCCTCAGTGTAGAAGGCCAACAATCAGGTCTGTAGTGATAATGATTACCATTGATATATGCTGCTGCAGCAAACACTGGCCTCAGTGTAGAAGGCCAACAATCAGGTCTGTAGTGATAATGATTACCATTGATATATGCTGCTGTAACAAACACAGGCCTCAGTGTAGAAGGCCAACAATCAGGTCTGTAGTGATAATGATTACCATTGATATATGCTGCTGTAACAAACACAGGCCTCAGTGTAGAAGGCCAACAATCAGGTCTGTAGTGATAATGATTACCATTGATATATGCTGCTGTAGCAAACACAGGCCTCAGTGTAGAAGGCCAACAATCAGGTCTGTAGTGATAATGATTACCATTGATATATGCTGCTGCAGCAAACACTGGCCTCAGTGTAGAAGGCCAACAATCAGGTCTGTAGTGATAATGATTACCATTGATATATGCTGCTGCAGCAAACACAGACCTCTATATAGAAGGCCAACAATCAGGTCTGTAGTGATAATGATTACCATTGATATATGCTGCTGCAGCAAACACTGGCCTCAGTGTAGAAGGCCAACAATCAGGTCTGTAGTGATAATGATTACCATTGATATATGCTGCTGCAGCAAACACTGGCCTCAGTGTAGAAGGCCAACAATCAGGTCTGTAGTGATAATGATTACCATTGATATATGCTGCTGCAGCAAACACTGGCCTCAGTGTAGAAGGCCAACAATCAGGTCTGTAGTGATAATGATTACCATTGATATATGCTGCTGTAGCAAACACTGGCCTCAGTGTAGAAGGCCAACAATCAGGTCTGTAGTGATAATGATTACCATTGATATATGCTGCTGCAGCAAACACTGGCCTCAGTGTAGAAGGCCAACAATCAGGTCTGTAGTGATAATGATTACCATTGATATATGCTGCTGTAGCAAACACTGGCCTCAGTGTAGAAGGCCAACAATCAGGTCTGTAGTGATAATGATTACCATTGATATATGCTGCTGCAGCAAACACTGGCCTCAGTGTAGAAGGCCAACAATCAGGTCTGTAGTGATAATGATTACCATTGATATATGCTGCTGTAGCAAACACTGGCCTCAGTGTAGAAGGCCAACAATCAGGTCTGTAGTGATAATGATTACCATTGATATATGCTGCTGCAGCAAACACTGGCCTCAGTGTAGAAGGCCAACAATCAGGTCTGTAGTGATAATGATTACCATTGATATATGCTGCTGTAGCAAACACTGGCCTCTGTATAGAAGGCCAACAATCAGGTCTGTAGTGATAATGATTACCATTGATATATGCTGCTGCAGCAAACACAGACCTCTATATAGAAGGCCAACAATCAGGTCTGTAGTGATAATGATTACCATTGATATATGCTGCTGTAGCAAACACTGGCCTCTGTATAGAAGGCTAATAATCAGGTCTGTAGTGATAATGATTACCATTGATATATGCTGCTGTAGCAAACACTGGCCTCTGTATAGAAGGCTAATAATCAGGTCTGTAGTGATAATGATTACCATTGATATATGCTGCTGCCAGCAAACAAGACTCTCTAAGAAGGCCAATCAGGTCTGTTGTGTAGATGATTACCACTACTGCTGTAGCAACACGGCCTCTGAATAGAATGGCTACTGAATCCTTCAATGTCAGATCTCTGATATATGATGCTGTAGCCAAAAACACATGTAGTAGAGGGAACAATGCAGGTCTGTAGTGATAATGATTACCATTGATATATGCTGCTGTAGCAAACACTGGCCTCTGTATAGAAGGCTAATAATCAGGTCTGTAGTGATAATGATTACCATTGATATATGCTGCTGCAGCAAACACTGGCCTCAGTGTAGAAGGCCAACAATCAGGTCTGTAGTGATAATGATTACCATTGATATATGCTGCTGTAGCAAACACTGGCTTTTGTATAGAAGGCGAACAATCAGGTCTGTAGTGATAATGATTACCATAGATATATGCCGCTGCAGCAGACACTGAGCTCTAGTGTAGAAGGCCAACAATCAGGTCTGTAGTGATAATGATTACCATTGATATATGCTGCTGCAGCAGACACTGAGCTCTAGTGTAGAAGGCCAACAATCAGGTCTGTAGTGATAATGATTACCATCGATATATGCTGCTGCAGCAGACACTGGCCTCTGTATAGAAGGCCAACAATCAGGTCTGTAGTGATAATGATTACCATTGATATATGCTGCTGCAGCAGACACTGAGCTCTAGTGTAGAATCCGTTTAATCCCAAACACTATGGAATTCCAGAACAACATTAAGAAACCAATCTTGAATTAGTGCGTAACAGTGCATCATGGACTTTTGTGGGAATCACATCAAATGAAGAAGGAGAATTGTATGGAAAAATTGCAATATCCAGTTGGTTCAATAACATGCAAATCCAAGCCCCACGTCGGCCGGGGCTTGCGACAACCTACAGACTACACGCCACTTCCTTATTGAATACCGATGTAAGCTTTACCTGCAGCAGCCATCGATATCCATCAGGATATCCATGGACGCGTTAACAGGATCTTACGGCAATTAGAATGAACAATTAAACTATTTTCAAACGGTATTATCAAACAAAACTTTCGTTTTGTAAAAGATTTCCAGGTGGAGTAGATTTTACCACCTTTCACACATTTTGTAACTAAAAATCAAGGGATATAGTTATTCCATGGTGCAATAGTCAAGCGGATTTGGCATCATTAATTGGGTGAATTTCAAGTTTGTTTTTAATATTATTGAAAACCTATGGAGATTTCATCATCACAAGGATGCAAATGTATGTATTGAAAGTTTAATAGGCATCTGTTCAGCTATTTTTAGTAATATTAGTTTGTCTCCTTATTTACTGAATGACATTCGTGTAGTTAAATAAATATATATTAAAGGTAAATTCATATTGGAAGTAGGCAAATTATAGAAAGGTTTCTTCAAAAATGTACATATATGGTACTAATAATTCTTAATGTACTCCCATTTGGTTTTATGTGATTTTATTTTTAATATTTTGTATTTGAATTTGGTATTCCTGTTTTAGCATTGTGGAAAAGTAGCGGGGGTAATATTTTGTGATAAAACTACTAAACGAACTCTGATTACAAAATAAAAATCCAAGCGAAGGATTAAAAAAAATCCTATAATGTAGACTGGTTGGAGGGCTAAATGATTATTGAGCCCGCTTCATAACATGTAGGTGGACGGCTCAACCTCGGACTGGTTCCAAGGCAGCCTTTGATTATTAGGCTATTAACTCAAGATCCTTACAAATGAAATACAGGGTTTAACAAAGCTATATCTGAAAAACCATTATCTCATCTCGTTTACTATTCTCTCATATTCAGGATAAAACAGCCTAGTTTGTAATTTAATATTAGACTTGTAGACCCCTAACATGTACGAGAGAGGTCGCCTTACACTTGTTCAAATACTGGAAAAAATCAACCCGAATTTAAGTTATTGATAACTCATTATATTAAGAATTTTTTCGTTAAGGAACAAATAGATTCATAACAAACAGTACGTAAAACATAAATTTGTGGTTGTCTTTTATGATAAGTATAAATATAAAAAAATCTGTATTTACTTCCCTTTGATATGTTAGATCATGGATATGTCTAAAGGGAATGTTTTCAGTTCTCCTGAACAACTGTTTTTATTCTTATATTATTAAAAGTTCAATACAATAGTTTTCGTAGTTTCTATGGAAACTATACCATTTTAAATTTTCGTCCTACAAATTGCCAACCCCCACCATCCCAGAGCTAAGACATATCCATGTTAATAATATTAATAATAAATTCTAAATTGTATTTAGTGTTGTTATAAAATCCAACATTTATTATATCTAGTGACATTACAAAACTTATACCGGAGGAGAGGCACTTACCCTAAACTTCAGCTGGATAATTTATCTTGGTGCATAAGGTAAATTTATACTTAATTCATAAAACATATTACGGTTTAAATGCAAAAATATATTTTTTCCATCTGGTTTTACCAGAAATATGTGTGATTTTTGTCAGAGATAGGTTATCAGTCACCTGCGGTGGTGATTCATCTGGCGACGGGTTCACTTGATGCATTGCACAATTTGCATTTATAGTTGTTTGAATAAATTAACACTTATGAGTCTGTTGCGTACGGTTAAGTTGCCATGATAAATTTTCAGATGAAATAGCGTGGAATATTGGTACCGCGGTGGAATATAATACAGAGAAGTATTGTATTGGTACCGCGGTGGAATATAATACAGAGAAGTATTATATTGGTACCGCGGTGGAATATAATACAGAGAAGTATTGTATTGGTACCGCGGTGGAATATAATACATAGAAGTATTGTATTGGTACCGCGGTGGAATATAATACAGAGAAGTATTGTATTGGTACCGCGGTGGAATATAATACAGAGAAGTATTGTATTGAGTATTGTCTTCAAATATTATTAGAGCAACTGGGATTGCTTTTTAGTATTGAACTATAGCATTACCTGCATTAAAACATATAAAACTCATTAATGTAATAAGGTTATTCATGTTTTGAATAAGGTTATTCAAACTTTGCCATTCCAATCCTTCATATTAAGGGGAGTCTGGCGATACTTAAGGCTCCATGTTAAATTTTCATATTTTATCTCCTAGACTAAAGCTCAATATTCAATAGTGCTTGGAATTAGGATTATAAAAATATTGTGAATACATAAATGTTTGTGAATTTTTTCCAAAACATTTTTTTATTATGTTTTTTAACGGGCGTTCCTTCCCTTAGACCACAATTGTGAACCAAACATAATAATTTTAGTACCAAAGCAGCAATATGCAGTTAAAATAGTGTGAAAAATATCATCAAAATATCACAGTTTCCAAGTTTTATGCACCTGCGTTAAAAACCACGTTGCAGCAGACCTGCGTACTCAGCGAATTCCTAAACAACAACATTAAAATATAATAGTAATAATAATGATATATGACAAGTTTTATCACTATCTGTCGATAAATATGAGAGTTATTTGCCTATTCTCCATAAAATTTACAAAAAGTAAAAAGAGTATGCAGGTTTGCTGCTGTGAGAAATATTGAAAGTAGGCATTTCTAGTATGAACAATTTTTATTTTGACCATTTATACCAAGTCTCATAAACATCTGTCCATCAATAAAGGAGTTTGCCTATTCTCAATATAATTAACATGGAATAAGAGTATGCAGGCTAGCTGCCTTGATAAACACAAAAATACTATTTTTAGGCATAAATGTATAGATTTCAACAAGGTTAATACCAAGTTTAATAAAAAAATATATATTGATAAGATTTTAAATATGAGTTTTTCTTTATCCTCCATAACATTAACATTGGAGCCCCAAAATACAACGTACTGTGTTGTTAGGTTTTTAAATATCTCGATAACCGTTGGAGATAGAGAAAAACTTTAAGATACTAAATTGTGTAGTTTTTTAAGCTGATTCAAATGGTGAAAGATAAAAATTTTAAATTTAAAATCACAAATGAAAAACGCACAAAACCCAGTTTTTGAATAGAACAACCCCCAAACTACCCGTTCCGATTGACCGATTTGTCAGATTTCTTGATCAGATTGTCAGATTTACAGATTTACAGATTTACAGATTTACAGATTGACAGATTGTCTGATTTACGAACTCGTCCGAGCAAATGAAGGAATACACGTCTCTACAAAATTTTTCTCGATTGGACCATTTTTACGAGAGTTATCGTACACACACACACACACATGGGTTTAAGTCTTGTTATATGATCTACGGCAATAGCTTCTTCCCTATGGCAAATTCGCAAAAAATGTTTTTCGGGAATCGAGGAGTTTGAGTTTGGTTGCTGGTGCAATTCCTAAAATTTATATACAGCACTTTAATTAATGATAATTTAGGGTGTTATTGGTACGTTGGGACGTTCATAAAAGTCTAAATTCTACAACGAGCAAAAAATAAAACAAATGACGATTTTGAACATTGACTCCCTTTAGATAAATGAAATGTAGTAAAAGAAAATTGTGGTAAATTATCCAATAGTTATGTTGTTGAAGCATACTTGCTTAAGATCAGATGCATTACACAAATGAACTCATATATGAATTTGAAAAATAATGTTGTTTCTATCTAATTTTTATTTGGGCTCATCTTTAATCTGTGATTAACAAATAAGACTATTGAATGAAAAAACAAATAAATTATCAAATTCTATAAAATATCCGACCCTTTAATAATACGTATAGATACCATACACCATTATACATACACCTTTTCAAAAATATTTGCAAAAACATTTATGTAGAAAATATTAAATATAAAATAGAAACGTGTAAATCCGGAGAGATTTGCGATAGGAATATATAGAGAATCAATGTACTACCGATGGATGAGCACCGTTATAGGAGAATACTGGTCTGTTGTATTAAACCGTCCACTCATATTCATCAAAAGCCCGGGAAAGATCGTTTGCCAAATGCAGAACTGCCAAGTACAATAATAATAATCCATCCCCTGCTTGTTTGTTTGATTTATTGTTAGTACTTCCAACCGTAACAGAAATCGGTAGAGAAACTTTCGAGTAGCGCGATACGCGACTAAACCATTGACCATGGTTTGCTTGGGTTTTTACAGTCGTTATGAGATACTTTTTTCAAGTTAACTTTTATTTATTTGAGCACACACATTATAACCTACTCAGTCTTAACAAATAACGAATATGCGCAACACTCAACTCCACTCATTTACTTGTTTAATATGAAGTTTTACTTAGATGTAGCATCTATAAAATGTCCTATGAAAGATAGTTATTTCGTGAGTCAATATTATAAAATACAAATAACTAACTATTACCAAAATCACTTTTATCGCATAACATTCACTATATTACTGTTAATACTACAAACAAATTTAAATGAAAACTTAAGTAACGGTGGACCGACTTTTCAATATTCACTGTAATTCAAAAACGTTATTTCCATTAGAAATGCTTTTACGATTGAATAAAATTCGTTTCACGGAGAAACCGTTCTGACACAGACTCAATAAAATATAAAGAACAACTTCCTCATAACTGATAGGTACACAACAAAAATCCAGTTTCCCTCCCTTTCCATCGCAACCTTACACAGCCCCCCAGGGCCCGCGAGAAACCAAAAGCACTTTTGATCTTTTATCCGAATAAAGACGTCAATATATTTCTCTTTATTTTAGGTGATTTTCCTCTTCTGATAAAAACATTTTCTGTTGAATTAGAATATTTTTAACGGTGTAAATTAATAAAGTGAACTTCAATGTTCAACCGACCTGTATACTACTAGCAGATATAATTACATTACGATACATATATCAGATTACTTACTGTATAATATTTTATGTGTGGTTATCATTATAAATATTAAATAAGAACCAATCTATTTTGGTTGTTTAAATAATTTCTCCGATGCTTATCCAATGTCTCTTCTTTTCATGGTTTATTCACAACTTTTAAATAAAACTGAACAATTATAACATAGTTTTTAATACACCAAGTAGAACAAATGAATCCTGCATCCATCCTGCATTTCAATGTGGTTTGGCCAAATAGTTTTATTTAAATGCTATTTTAATCTATAATTTCATTCAAGATATTTTTTTATTTTAAAATCATCGCCAAATAGATTCAGTAGGTTTAATTCAAATATAACTATTTTTTTCTATTTTAAATTTTAGGTAAGTATTCAAAAACAATTAATAGAGCAGTTTTTATTGAATGAAAAAGTAAGTTAAAATTTATTTTTAATTAAGTTAAAATTTTTCCTCCAAACAATAACTATTGTCACTGCCAGAGACTTAAAGATGATAGGTTTTGTATAATAAAATATTCTTAGTTATAATGCTTAAAAACAACTGTTTTAGATTCATGTGTCGAAGTTCGGAGGTTGTTCTTTTTCTTCCTAGGACTAAACCTTTTATTATGATGATGATTCTTTGAGTTCCAGGCTGCGAAACATCATTGTTAACGATACTTTTGATTCGATGTCAACATAACTAACACTGGCATAACGTAAACAAGCAATCTGGTTGTAAAACAGCTGGTTAGTCTACAGCGACATAAATGGTCGGCAACTATTGATATTAAATCAGGTAATAATTGTTTATGTTTTACAAGTTTGTTTAATTTTATTTCGCAGTATGACAGCCCAATATTGGCTTGTCGATCCTCGCAAATTTAACAGCCTCGGATGTTAAACTTATGCTCCCATCCTGTTTTTGTTCCTAGTGATGAAATTTCGTGTATATCTATGCTAGAGGTATTTTAACGTTTTAAATATACTATTTAATCCAATTTTTAAGCCGAATATAATTTAGAGCAAATTTAAACGCTATTTACTATTTTTTTTTATTTAGATGTGGTAAAATTCTCATGTATGCACACTCACTTGTTTTGCTCTTCTATGCGTTACAAAAATGGAAAATGAAATCCCTAGAAAAGCTCCATTATTGTAGAGATTTAATGATAAGGGGTTTCTTAACCCTAATTGGCATCAATAACAAAGTGTGACCAATAAACTAGTCGATTACTGGTTCAACTATACATTTCACGTACAAAATATTCGTACAAAATAATCAACAATAGTTAAGAAATTAAAACTGGACTCAGGACTAGGACTTTGAAGTTGGACGTTCACAGTAAAAAATATGAGGAGTGTTACCACTTTATAAACCTGAAGCGTGTTAGTTTATTTCATTTAATCAAGTAATATTTTAATACAACAATAACACAGAGTGTTTCATAATTGGTGTCGGATATTGTTCTTGAGGTCAATTTACACAAAGGTCAACTTGCTATGATAGTCAAAGCTATAACCTTGGAACCACTTGAGGTACCAGCTTCAAACTAGATATGTAAATGGGTACTAATAGACCATATTGGTGTGCATAGTATTAAATATTTATACTTAGAGTACGATTTCAAAATAGCGCTCAGTACAATTATTCAAAGCTCAATAACTCAAAAACCATGGGATTTACAAAAAGGAAACTGAACACAAAAAGTTTTTAAAATTTTAATTTTGTTTTGAATTTTGTTTAATAAAATGTACAATTTTATCGTAACATATCATAACATAAATAATGGAGAAAAGTACGTTAGTCTAAAGTTACAACTGACAACACCCCCAGAGCTAAGACATATCCATGTCAAAAATTTAAGCAATAGTACAGTATAATTTACTTCGGACAGTTAACAACAAATTTAAAATATGTCAATGAGCATATTTTATGTTTATCGTTTAATTTGTATACACATTTCTAAAGTAAATTAAGTAAGGAAAAGTGAAGGTCTGGGAGCTGGGAACCAGACGCCAGACACACTGTGTATTCCAACAATCAATAGGACATGTGCAATCCGGCCCTCTCGTGGCTCCTTCGCTAATGGACCTCTCCAGGCTATACTGTTGTTATAGAGATACTTTTCAACTGTTAACGTTTAGAATCAGCACTTAATGGACTATTTCAACTTTATTTTTTACTTTACTGTATTTTCAGACTACTTCAAAAGTGTATTGTTTGTTTACCAGCTCACACTTAAGTGCAGTGGATAACAATGCTGTAGTGTAAATTCACATTTAAGCCATAGCATATAGATTATTACTGATGTTTGCATAACATAACCTTTACTTAGCTTTTTAACTATACTAATAACCATTTTAACTATGGAAGACTTTGCAGCTTCACGACCTGAAGATCGCCAGTCCGATTCTGAACACAGTTCCAATATATTGTTGCTGATCCCACACATGGCCCTAAGACCTTTGTTCATCAAAATATTAATCTAGCATATTAAGCTGATAATTGTCTCGTAAAAAGGCCTCACAATACCATCAAATTCATTTAAATTAATCTCTCTTTGGTTATATTCGCCTTATAATTCCCACCAGGGTGGACAAGTATCATAAAGGAATATATCTTATTTTCCCAAACAGACCAACATCCAGCAGTGAAACAAAAACATCCATTTTAAGCAGTGAAAAATTTGTTTTGGTGAAAAGTATAAAGCCATTCTGAATGATTTTAATATACTGTATTTTTAAGAATTTATATTGTCTAGATAAAAATATAGCAGTTAGTATTTGCTAAGTACTCACGTACTTGCTAACACTAGGACCGTGAGGCGGGGAATATAAAACAAACACTTGAATAGCGCAGCGGGCAGTTTCAGTTAGAGCTGAATTGTTTGTTGAGGCGTTTGTTTGTCCCCGCTAAACGATGATCAATAGCTCTTTTCATAATTGAAGGATTGGAAAACATAGTTACAAGGTTTAATAACATTTTTATGAGTACTAAACAATTATTTGTTGGCATACAACCTTAGGATTTGAAATGATAAATAAATTCAATAACTATTTTGTTTTCCCTTGATTACAAAAGTACTCCCTAAACCACTGAATCAGAATGGTAGTTGTTGCTAAGATACACATCATTGTTTGCAATAATAATCTAATTCGGATCCAAGGCGATAGACCATGATGGACTAATCACGTATTTCAGGTGAGTAAGCCTACTTCATGAGGGCATGGGGTAAGAGGGATTTAATTCGAACACGATTAATGTACATGCTATGTATTAGGTAGAATGTGCATGCTATCACATGTTTTAATACGTGTTCAATTATTGTTTACTAGCAGTAAGCCCGTCCTTTGTACGGGTTGTAGGATTCAATTTACTGAAGAAAGATAATCATACCAAAATGTAAACCTGAAATCCTAAACAAATAAATGCAAAGAAAATAAATCAATATCCATCTTTATTATTTAGAATTACTTTACAATTAAATATACTAGAAACATTTATTCAAATTATTGTAATTATTATTCATACGTTAAAATAACTTTTTAATATAGTATGATTTCGAAATGGTTTAAAATCAATGACCAGTTTAAACTAACTAATATTGATTTGACAGCTGATAGTTTTTATTTCTATTAAATCTTCAAACAACAAAGGAAGCTGATAATTATCAGTAGGTTATTCATAGAAAACTGAATCAAAATGCGAGTAATATCGGGTAAAAGTGGGGTTTTAAATGCTCGCTATTTACTTTTCAAGAGGCGGCGGGCGATTTGAAGCAGTTATTAACCTTCTCTGGAATGTAGAGAATACATGAAATAAGTTTCATTGTAATCAGTTCACCCGTTTTTCGGAGAAGACGGCGTAAATTGCCTCCTGGAGCGTCACAGACAAACGGACAAACAGACAAATATTGAGATAAGACCGGTTTCGGCTTCTCTAACGCACGAAAAGTAAAAATAAATAAAAAATGAATAATTCTGAGCAATAAACAAACAAAATTCTAATTTTATTTATATAGATTTATTAATTTAAAGCAGTTTGTAAATGCCACGGTGTCACGTCGAGACGGGTCAATGTTCTGTACTCGAGGAGACGGCCCACTGGAGCGGACCACTGAGCTCACCTGTCCAACTTCCGACTTCCGCCCTTGCCACTACGTCATTTCCTTTCGTATTAATGATTTATAAAGTATAACTGCGATGGTGAAATTATTTTAAGCATGAGTAATAAATGTAGTTATTTAGTGTTTAATGTTTAAATGGGAACTATCTAATATATCTAATTGGTGGACTTATAATATTAAAATATGTTTGGTTTTAGCGAGTAAAATTCATACTGTACACATTTCAAATATTTATTGTATTTTATCTCAAATAAAAATATTAAATAAAATATTTTCAAACTGTTATGATAAATATTAAATTCTTACGAAATATTTACACTCACCGAGTCCTGTAATAACTTCAGAGTTAATCGACACTCACCTGAAAAATGTACAAAGTAAAATTAATATTAATTAATAAAACAAACTTCATTTTTTTACATGATAAATGCCCTATGCCCTGGTTAGGGAGGTGTTATCAGATTTGTGGAACATATTCTATTTTTTAACTCGTAATAATACAAAGTAGGTCTTATAAATCATCACGTTAAACATAACGTAAAATATCACGTTATGTTAGTTATGTTTTGTTATTTGAATAAAAGGAGTTATTTTATAATCAAACACTTCAATTAACTTTTTACTATTGATATACAAATATATTATGCGGGTAAGCACGATCCATTTTCTAATTTCAAAACACCTACTCAACCACAAGATCATATTTAAAAAGTGGGGGAAAGGGAAGCACATTTAAATATATAAGACACTTAGATTTCAGTTCCATGGCAGGATAGAACAAAGAAAAGAAAGAGAAGAAATAAAAAATATAAAAGACATACCAATTTTCAAGATTTTAAAAGGAATTACAGTTTCATAAACACCTTCTGTGAAATCCAATACTATGATACGAGCAAGGTTTGCATATATATATATATATATATATATATATATATATATATATATATAAATTTTTCAAGATTTTAAAAGGAATTACAGTTTTTTAAACACCTTATTGCATATATATATATATATATATATACAAACTGGGACGGTGGCGACGTCCTGTAATCCAGCTACTTGGAGATCACGAATTGTGGATAGTTGTGAGAGATGGTCAGTGGATGTGGTGTTCTCTTGTGTGGATTAACGTCCGCACTATTGAATACTACGTTAATCCACAAAGACCATCCACATAATTAGACCAATTCGTAATTCAGAGGGCGTGGTTCGGATTCCACGTTAAGCTGTAGGTCCATTAGTTACCATCGGCTGTTGGGCTATTAATTAACAGTCCTATCTAAGAAACATGTCAGCCTTAGTCAGTAACAAGACTACAAGATCGCGCCACAATCATCCTACATTCATTCCTCATTCATACTTGGCTTAAAATACCTACCTGGGTAGGTCGCCATTTCAGTTAAAAAGTATAAAGTATAAAAGTGTATATATATATATATATATATATATATATACGTGTGTGTGTGTGTGTGTGTGTATGTATAATCTCGATATAGATAGGTCTGATGTCCAGGAAAATTTCGGGTTTCTTGTAGTATTAAGTTTAAAATATACAAAATTATCATTACGCTTATGGAGAATTAAATATGAACAATACAAAAACAACTGTTTACAATCGTTTGACAGCTGTTGATTGAACATAGTGATGAATGCGAATGAAGGTTATTACTAAACAGTTTGTAAAATTTAAGGTTAAAAATAGCTGTGTGAAATAAAATCATAGAAAATTATTTTCTAAATTGTGTTTTGATGTAAAACATATTCATTGTATAGCTTGAAGCCACTGTAACAAACCAATTAATTGGTGTAAATTAAATTTATCTTTTGCTTTTCAATCCTCATTCAGTTTCTAACAAAATAAGTTGATCACAGGCTAACAATAACTGTATAGTTAATTAAATAAACAATATATTATCAGCTAAAACTATTGAGGTTTGCTAAAATACCTTAATACGACGTCACAGATTTGGCCGACGCCGCACCTTAGTGCTGGCGCTTGGGATTTACGTGCCGAAGGATCGGAGATCGATGCCCAGAATGGTATATTTTTGTTCAGTGTTTATGCTATATTGATTATGGTGTATTAAATTGGGTTTGTTTCAACCACATAAATGATTTTATGGAGTAATAAATGTGTTTTGATTTTGCTAATTAACTTGTATAATACATGTCTTATTCTATCAGAGCAAAGCTTGATCACCAGGTGCTAATTAATCTAGGTCCCTTAGTTGCCATCGGCTGTTGGGCTATTAATTAACAGTCTTGTCCAAAGAACATGTGAGCCTTAGTCAGTAACAAGACTACAAGATCGCGCCACTTATCATCCTACATTCATTCCTCATTCATACTTGGCTTAAAATACCTACCTGGGTAGGTCGCCATTTAAAAAATAATCTAATCTAATCTATTAGGAGTGCGCAAAATACTAATTGCTATTTCATATTATCCACACAACCAAGGAGTCAGAGATGATATGATATAATTTGAAGGCTTCGATATTTACCGAAAATGGTAGGATAAATTTCTCCATCTGTCACATCCAAGGTCAGAAGACAGTAAAAAGGACACAAAAGAAAATAAAAATAAATTTCATTATTTTAATAGGTTTAATGGACGGGTGGAATATTCTCGATTTCAAGCAAAATTTCCTTTTCAAAAATGTATCTAGTCTTGTAATAAACAAATAAAAAATGTCATCATTTGTTTGGCTAAGAACCCCACACTGAGTTTGCCAACAGTCTTTGTGAGTCAAAATAAACAATTAATCAAATTTGTGTTTTCTTTTAAAACATCCAAACAGAAAATGAACTATACAGTACAATCGATTAAATTCAAATTTCTTTTTTAAGATAAGCAATCAAAGTAAAGTAAATAAATAATAAAATAATCAAATGTGCCTTCAAAGTTACCGACCTTGCTTTGACGGGAGAATAAATCCAAGATGGCAGAGGTACTGCAGAATGCAGATTCTTATCACGAAAGGGATCTTAACACTTTAAGTTTTGGAAGGGGAAGATGGAAAAATGAATTAAATAAATTATTTAACAAATAACAAGCTTTTTCAAGTCATTTTAAATGATGCTTTGGCGTAATAAGGCTTAAGCAATGCAACCTAAAATGTAATTGGCAATGTAAACTTGAGTCCATATTGTCTAAATATTAAGTTGCCATCTGCAACAGAGCGTCTGGCGCTTGCTACTGGTAATTTTCCTCCAAAAAGTTTTCCTTATGACAATACTCGACTAAAATATATGAATCGCGTTTCACTAAGATTTTGAGACATTTAGTTTATAAGTTTTTATTGCTATAACTTTTTTTCAGATAAAAAAACATACAGTATAACATCTACGTGGTTGAATTTAAGGCATATTGTACAATATATAAAGAAATCATAAGAAAACTAATTTATAAAAAACCCGCTCAGTGTGTTTGTAACAAGTTTCCGACAAATCCATTCTGTTGGGAAAATTACACACAACTAAAGCCCTTTAACTACAATGCAGAAATTCAATACATTATATTAACTTAATACATTATATCAACTTACATTATATTAACTTAGTTCTTTGATATACGAGTGGTATAATCAAAATCTCTATCCAAGTATGGGTATCGATCATACAGATATTACTTTTCAGCCAATCATATTTTATTAGACTTTATAAACCGAACCCGAAATTAAAAAGCCAAATGCTAAAAAGCTTTCAGAATGTTGAAATAATTAAATTCGAGTGGTTCGGGTATTCCTGCCAATACCAATCCTGCCTCACCCAGCAACGTTGTCATACGTAAATACGAACATATTAAATTGAATTATCATCAATATTGTTGAAATAATTAAATTTGAGTGGTTCGGGTATTCCTGCCAATACCAATCCTGCCTCACCCAGCAACGTTGTCATACGTAATTAAGAACATATTAAATTGAATTATCATCAATATTGTTGAAATAATTAAATTTGAGTGGTTCGGGTATTCCTGCCAATATCAATCCTGCCTCACCCAGCAACGTGGTCATACGTAATTACGAACATATTAAATTGAATTATCATCAATATTGTTGACATAGTTAAATATGAGTGGTTCAGGTATACCTGCCAATACCAATCCTGCCCCACCCAGCAACGTGGTCATACGTAATTACGAACATATTAAATTGAATTATCATCAATATTGTTGAAATAATTAAATTTGAGTGGTTCGGGTATTCCTGCCAATACCAATCCTGCCTCACCCAGCAACGTGGTCATACGTAATTACGAACATATTAAATTGAATTATCATCAATATTGTTAAAATAATAAATTTGAGTGGTTCGGGTATTCCTGCCAATACCAATCCTGCCTCACCCAGCAACGTGGTCATACGTAATTACGAACATATTAAATTGAATTATCATCAATATTGTTGAAATAATTAAATTTGAGTGGTTCAGGTATTCCTGCCAATACCAATTCCTGCCTCACCCAGCAACGTGTGTCATGGCGTAAGTTACGAACGTCTTATTAAATTGAATATATCATCAATATTTGAAATAATTAAAATTGATACCAACCCTGCCTCACCCAGCAACGTGGTCATACGTAATTACGAACATATTAAATTGAATTATCATCAATATTGTTGAAATAATTTAATTCGGATTTATATCTAATATTTCTTACTTCATTATAATATACTACTATAAGATACTACATTAATTTATTCTAGCTATAAATTTATTTATACCATGACTGGTCTCATAAAAGCAAAAGATAATGTATGAGAGAAATAATTGAAAACTGTCAACCTGTTTTCTGAAAATAATTATAATTTATTAAATAGTAAATAAAAGATTTACTCAGAATAACCAGTAAGAGATAGTTGTGATTGTAAATGCAAAATGTCTGAAAACTATGAACTATTGAACTATTTGGTCGGGCATTTAATCATTGCTATTGCCACTAAGCATGTAATGCGTTCCCTCACAAAGTTTATGTGTTATTGTAAGGAACCTATAAATTAAGAGTATTCGTGATTCAACATTTACCGGCTCTTAAAAAAAACATGTTTCTAGGCGGCGTCCAGATCAAGACATCAAGAAGCATGGAATGGTAATATATGATGGGTTGTGAAGAGGTAGCAACATTATGTAAACACTTTTAGCTTCATTCACTCAGTTCATTAATATACGAGTCTCTAACCAAGTACGGGTATCGATCATACAGATATTACTTTATATGTCGAAATATATTTGATTTATTTTGGAGTAATCTCCCAAATAGGCCATGTTAACCTACACTATGGCAGTATTTATTTTTAATGCATTTATGTATATTAAATAGCGTTAAAGATATAAAACAAGTTTAAATACAGGAAACGCTAAGAGATGGTTTGAGATAGTTGATAACTGACGGAGAGACTTGTTAAGTTTTCAAACTGTCGAGGAATAAAGTCCCGCTTTGTATTTGCGACGAGCCCCGCAGGACATAAGTCAAGGATAAAATAGGACATCGATAAAAGCTCTTACGTCTTTAGTACCGCCGCCACGCCGCGCTGGCATCGCAAAACTCCTTTTTTGAAACCAACAACTTCCAGCCAGCCTCCCGCGGCAACTTCCTTTTAAACTTTTACAGAATCCCTTTACATTTTCTTAATGTTTCTAAAATAATGAAAAATACTAAAGATGAATAAATAATTGTAATGTTAAAATAGAATAACGATAACTATTACTGTTTAGGATGAAAATGAACAAGCTATGATCAATTTTGGCTTTGAACCTTTAACATAATTTTAGAAAATGAATTTTTAATACAGGGAAAAGATTGTATTTTCCCTCCCCTACGTATAATTTATGCGAAATTTCAAATTTTTAAATTTTTCACATTTTAGTATACAGGAAAAATGTCCCTTTTGGGGCTCCCTGAATCGAAAAAGCACTTTTTGACCTGATGGCTGACTGTGTACTGAACCTGGAACTTCACATATGTTTACGTTTAGTAAAATGTGGCGCAAAAATGACGCATATATTTCAAAATTTGCTTTATTTTTGTTACATAAAACATTTACTCACATAAAAACAATATTTAGATTATTCCATTAATGGAATTTGTTCATTAGTATGAACTTTTTGTAATACACTGATTATACTTTTGGAACATTACTTCCGACAGAATGCGTTGATTTAAATAAAAAAAAATCTTGTAGCTATTCCACATATTGTTACATAGAGTTCGCAATTACATTAACACAACCTTTCTCAAGAAAGTACGGCATAACGATTCCTATTTTTAAAACACCACGCTGAACGGTCACTTTTGTGCTGTGCAGTGTTTTTTTTTTGGCGTTTCGGTGTATTTACTGCCCAATAGTGCCAGTTTCGCTTATTGGCATTGACATATGCGCAATAATATTGAGTTAAAAACACTCTAAAGACGTACTGTTCTGAGGTAAAAAGTCTCTAAGAGTATTTTAGTTGTTCAAAGATTGTAAAATGCTGTTTGAACAAAATATTTTTGCAGATAGTTTTATACAACAAACTAACAGACCTATTACCAAGTAAATATTACTTTTTCCGTTTATTACGAGAGGAATTAATACCTAGAGTTTAAAACACATTTCATAACACACTGTAGTGTGAAGACACACTGAAAATTTCCATTAAAAAAGTAATAATCTGTTCATAGAAGAAATCATTATTAAATCAAGGTTATTAATTTTATTTAAGCTTTGCAAGAAATAGTATAAAAAGTAATTTTACTATTTTCTTAACACCGTCTCTCAATATCGACCAGTGCGAGTATAAAGGTTATCCAAGGTAATCAGGCCTAGTGTCAGACCTCCTTACATTGTAATTAAATTTGAACTCCTTAGCTGAGACGACGTTCTCCTGCCTACCGGATTACGTTTCACTTTATACCTTAACTACATTTTTGTAGCTCGATTTTATTTTGTAAAAAGATATATATTCACACACCACACACACACACACATATATATATATATATATATATATATGTGTGTGTGTGTGTGTGTGTGTGTGTGTGTGTGTGTGTGTGTGTGTGTGTGCGCGTGCGTGTGCGTGCGTGCGTGCGTGTGCGTGCGTGCGTGCGTGCGTGTGTGTGTGTGTGTGTGTGTGTGTGTGTGTGTGTGTGTGTGTGTGTGTGTGTAAACTATACGGTTTTTTAGAATAAAGACTAAATCGTTAAATGAGCACGTAATAGAGGTAGTTATGGAGCACCTAAAGGGAAATATTCCATTGTCATTCCTGTCCTACGTTTGCCAGTATATACATTGGTGCTAACCTAAAAAAATTGGATGGTTAAAAATATTAACTTAAAAAAATAGAACAAAAACATAACAGTATATGAATAAGTTGGTTAATTATACTATATGTTTTTCTATAACTGGATTTTTATGCCAGAGCAGGTATCAAAATGCATTACCAACCTGTTGTACCCATTTTAGCCAGACACCTGCCAAAATATTGCAACCCACCGGGTCAGAGACTGGGGAGAACATGTGATACGAAAAAAAACACTCATTTGTCTTATCACATCAGTTTCTTAAATAACAAAACGCCAATTTTCATCTGAAAATAAAAGAAAGTTTCGAATATACTGGAAACATATATTTTAAGTCATTTATTATTTAGCCATAGTATCGATATTTGAATATATAATAGAATCCGTTTAACGTGATATAAAGAAGTGGTCTTTGCAATGAAATGTACGGACTGTTCAATTACACGCCTGATTCATGTTTTAATAATTTTGATTAAGTGCATTAAAGTCGACTAGCAGATCCATAGTCTGTCTGACGATTCAATGTTCCTAAAACTGTAATAGTTGCAAAGGCACTGAGCTAAGTCGAAATCGTATACAACTATAAGTTATTTTATCATGAACTAATATGAACAAATCAAACCAGAATTAAAGTATAAAAATAGAAATGTTACTGAACACAACACTACCTAACGCAATACTATAGTAATATTATACTAGTGTTACAAAAGAGTAAAAGAACCTACATTTGAGTACCATTGCCAGGTGTTATACATTCAATACTGGAGATAAGCTCAGGTTGGACTTCGTCCAACCCATCTACAAGCCAGTCCTGGAGCTTCTTTGTCGGCTTATTGATCTTTGCCTAGCGCACTACTGTTGTACGTAAATGTATCGTCCTACCCCATCTACCAACCAGTGCTGGAGCTTCTTTGCCGGCTTATTGATCTTTGCCAAGCGCACTATTGTTGTACGTAAATGTATCGTCCTACCCCATCTATCAACCAGTGCTGGAGCTTCTTTGCCGGCTTATTGATCTTTGCCTAGCGCACTATTGTTGTACGTTAATGTATTGTCCAACCCCATCTACCAACCAGTGCTGGAGCTTCTTTGCCGGCTTATTGATCTTTGCTTAGCGAACTACTGTTGTACGTAAATGTATTATTGTCCAACCTCATCTGTCAACCGGTGCTGGATCTTCTTTGCCACCTTATTGATCATTCCCTAGCGTACTATTGTTGTACGTAAATATATCGTCCAACCCTATCTACCAACCAGTGCTGGAGCTTCTTTACCGGCTTTTTGATCTTTGCCTAGCGCACTACTGTTGTACGTAAATGTATTATTGTCCAACCCCATCTACCGACCGGTGCTGGATCTTCTTTGCCGGCTTATCGATCTTTGCCTAGCGCACTACTGTTGTACGTAAATGTATTATTGTCCAACCCCATCTACCGACCGGTGCTGGATCTTCTTTGCCGGCTTATCGATCTTTGCCTAGCGCACTACTGTTGTACGTAAATGTATTATTGTCCAACCCCATCTACCGACCGGTGCTGGATCTTCTTTGCCGGCTTATCGATCTTTGCCTAGCGCACTACTGTTGTACGTAAATGTATTATTGTCCAACCCCATCTACCGACCGGTGTTGGACCTTCTTTGCCGGCTTATCGATCTTTGTCTAGCGTACTATTGTTGTACGTAAATGTACTTTTATTCTGTTAATAATTGAAAATACGTTTTCGAAACAACTCATTTAATAAACCTTTTTTGAAGTTTAGTAAAATTAAGATATTATCTTCGGGTCGAATTCTGTGAATTTTTAAATGAATGAGCATAGTTCAACCTCAACAAATGGAAACGTTAATAAATTATATAAACGTTAATTAATTTTAATCCATTATTTTACGTCCATATAAAATTAAACAGTTATATGTATGTGTCTTGGCATTGTGTAAATGCCTTATTTTCAACCTAAAAGTATATATATATGAACCTTCATATATAAATATTGAACCGTAGCATAAGAATCCTAGCATGTAAGATTATGTAGTGGAAAATTCAATCATTTACATAGTTCGAGTTTGATTATATTTAGATATGTTTTACCTGCGATGTAAATTGGCTCCCACACTCGTATTTTCATTGTCTACCGTCAACCTCGTCGCAAATGATTTTTTATGATATCATTACCTCACCGGTAGCCTAAACCGGTAAACAGTCACCAAAAATTTAATACGAAGCCATTTAGAACAACATGGGTTTTAAATTCTTCTTCTGTATAGCTTCGTGTTCTTTCTTCTTCGTTTTTAGGTTTTTAATAAATTTACGTTATATTTCTTTTAAAATAGTTCTTAACAATTTACCAAATACCTATTGTTAATAGTGGATGGCGTGGCGAAGCGTTGTTGGCGGTAACCCAGCTGTCAAGGACGGTGCCATCCCAGTGAACATAGACATGTTGATATAGTTTGGAAAAACTTCTGAAATTTATATCTTATATTTATATAATCAATACGTCTACTTGTCATCAATAGGGTATACGTAAGTATGTCCTACAAATTGGGTTCTTCTGTTAAACCTTTTTGATATAGTTAATGTTCACCCATATAAACAGAAATATGAATTACGAGTATTTTTGTTGTAATTGGCTCTTGTATATAAGCAAACATGTATATACTGTAACTTTTATATGCAGTGAATCCGTTACTTGGGAACAAACAGCTACATTTCAGAGAGCATAGTCGTTTTAAAATCAACGATTTTAAGTATGTTGCTCTACATTAACACGTTTGTCAATCATTAATATTTATCCAATATTCATCATATTACCAACTATCATGAGTCTATTAATATCCATCATATTATTGTAAAAGTAAATAAAATAAAACCTAGCATACTTTATGAAAGTCGCTAAAATTTGCACTTTGTTGGTGTTTTATTAATCTTACGGCTGGATGTATGAAACATAATGAAAGTGTTGTATATGACGTTATATTGAACATCCTTGAGAGCTCTCCACCTGAAGGGCCATCCACCATCCGCCGTTCATTCCAAGACAGACTCACAACGCCGCCGCCCGGCATATTGCTCCGACACTACACATTTTAAACATTTTACACTTTTAATTTGGTATAAAATTAAAAGTCTCATTTAGCAGAGTACAGTGCCAAAAGGTGCACTCGTTCAGTAGTTATAGCTGTTTGAATCTTAAAACTATCGAACAATGCAAATTTATTAAGTATTACGAGTAAACACTATTTGTTAGGTACCTATGATCAAAGTAAATGTTCAAAATGTTCTCCTCCTTTCATCTGGTAATGTCCTAGGTATTTTAAAAGCCATGCAAAGCATTATGAGGTAGTTACGAGGAATATCTTGAGATTCTTGGACGATGAGATATCTTAGGTGCCAAATATCAAGGCTTATTACGATAAACTTTATCTTGAAGGTATTATATTTGAGGTATGTTATTTGTAATAATTATTGATGAGGAGTTATTCTTGGCTTTTATTACCAAATTGCCAAACGATGGAAGGGGTACTTTTTAAACACTTACTTTGATACTTTTTTTGTAAGACTTAATAATTTTACATTAAAATTCAAACAGCTAAAACTACTGAATGAATTCACCTTTTGAAGGTTTGCGGCATTTTACTCTGCTAAGTAAGACCTTTAATTTGATACCTAATTCGACCTCTGCTGCTATTTAAGAATTTTGTGTAACTCTTCGTGGACCGTCCCCCAAAGAGGTTAACCGGACGATAATTGGGCAGATGTATGCGTTACTATGATCAGTAAGTACTTGTGAACTTTGGCACTTCTTTTTATTTTGGTTTACAAATTAAAAAGACGATCCAAACTTAATCGTCACCCTGTACAGATGACTTTCTACAACTCCTAGAACAAATAAGTATTTGTTAACATTGTTTATTCTGGATCTATGAACTAGCATTAGGACTGTTCACAGAAATTGTACGTTTTTCATAAGCATAATACCAACCAATGCACAGAAAAAACTCCAATTAATCTATGTACAATAGATTTCCAGAAATATTACTTTATCCACTAACAATTTATTAGGACGATTAACGTTTGTATTTATGATTTGTGCTTCACACATTTTGAAGGTCGCCAGTTTGATCCTGGGCAAATTATTAACAGAAATTTGGTATATGAGTAGTTTGATATTGTCATTGTTCAATGGGCATGTTGGTAGGGGTTAATGATCCTGACATATGAACCAGCGCTCTCTGTCGGTTAGCTAGAGCTAGAGGTCGTCAGATCAATTACACTCATTACACTCACCCACCAAGCGTTAGGGTCGGTGTCTTACAGATATAAATTGTTAAAAATCAATTACGTTTTAGTGTATCTTAATATATTTGATTGGTATAAACTACTCTTTGGGACTACTTGAGCTGTGAAGTTTTGTTTCAATGGAAATTGAAAACAAGTATCCCGAAATTTAATTAGGTTTCAATACCATCATAAATAGCATTAATTCAAATATGATTTATTTATTTCTAATAGGAAATTCCCTTGTTAAGAATTTCGTTAATTTGGCAATTGAGTATTTTTACACAACAGAACTATACAACCAACACGTTGAAACATTAATCCCACATCTGACAGTTTGATATAAACACACCGTGCTTTGCAAGCAATTTGAGTAAACCAAAACATATTGACTCAACCCTAGTATTGCATTTCGTACTAAATGGCAGAGGGGTGCTGTGTTTTATACTTCCAGTGGTTTTTAAAATGTAAAATTGAGATTTTAACACAAATAATATGCTTAGCAACTAAACTTATTAAGTAGAAAATTATTTTATTAATTCCAATGATATTTTTCCAAGTTCGTGTTAATTCACCCAATTAACTTTAACCTATAAAATTAATTTGTACGTTGTAGTAAAAATGTTCAGCGGGCTTCCATTTCTTAAATAAAAAATGCAAAAAAAATCATATTACTATGTACTTTTAGATTTCCAGAAATATTACTTTATCCACTAACAATTTATTAGGACGAACGTTTGTATTTTTTCTTCTTTAGGTCGCCAGAGATCCCAAAAACAAACAGAAATTTTTATATATATAGTTTATATTTGTATATAATATTTTAATGATCCTGAATATGAACCAGCGCTCTCTCGTAAAAAAGGTCGATCAGCTTTGGTAGGGTCGTGTCTTACAAATATAAATTGTTAAAAACAATTACGTTAGTGTATCTTAATTTGTGGGTTTGTACCCAAAATTTTTTTGAAGTTTTTCAATGGAAATTGAAAATTATCCGAAATTTTATATTTCAATATCAGCTTAAAATAGCATTAATTCAAAGTTTTTTTTATCTAATAGAGATATAAAAAATTAAAAACGTTGTAATTTTTGCAATGTTAATTTATAGAATACAAAAAAATTAATCATTATTATCTAATATTTTTGATAAACCGTGCTTTGCATGTGTTTGATCCAAAACATTTGTGCTAAAAAATTATAGTTTATGTATTTATAATGGCAGATGCTGTTTTTTACTTCCATGGTTTTAAAATGAAATTGAAATTTTAACACAATGTTATAAGTTGGTATAAATGTTAAAAGTAGAAAATTATTTTATTAATTCCAATGATATTTTTCCAAGTTCGTGTTAATTCGCCCAATTAACTTTAACCTATAAAATTAATTTGTACGTTGTAGTAAAAATGTTCAGCGGGCTTCCATTTCTTAAATAAAAAATGTCTCAAATAATAAATCATATGTGACATGTAATTTTTTGTATTGCTATAGGAGAGTGCTCCATAGTGTTTTATTACGCACTAGCCAAAGTACCGGTTCTTCGCACGGGTAAAAAAGGCTGAGAGGTGTAGGCTCTACAGATACATTTAAGTTATTGACAATTAATTCTTTATTGTTTACAAAATGACAAAACACGTGTCTAAGTATATATCTGAACATGACAAAGTAACATATATCAAATATTGGGAGAGGATAAGCATTAACGTAATAGAGGCAAGCATCGGGAGAAAATTAAAAATCTACCATTCCACTATTTCGAACTAATAATTCACTAATTTCGATCCAGCAGTTTATGTGTAAAAATTAACTTTATTTCTTTTTCTTACCGAACTGTCAAAATGTAAAGTAAACGGATGTTGACATTAAAAACTGTAAACATTGAATCCCAGGGTATTTACAGCAACCATGTCTTCTGCTTCTCGAACTGTCAAATTTTAGTGTTCACAGCTGTTGACATTCAAGTAATTTCATGTTTTCATTTTCTAAAAATGTAAACATTGAAACTTAGGACGTTCACAGGGCGTAGCCCAAGAGGATTTTAAGGAAATGAGTATGCCTATGTGTTGCATGAGTTTAAGATCTATCTTTGTGTAAAATTTCAAACTGTTTGGTTCAGTATTTTTTGCGTTCACTTGCCACAACAAACCCACAAACACACAAACCCACAAACAAACATATAGAAACCACCTCTTCTTTATAATATTATAGACTAGCCAAAGTACCCGTTCTTCGCACGGGCTAAAAAGGCTGAAAGGTGTAGGCTCTACCGATGCATTTAAGGTATTGTTAATTAATTCTTCATTGTTTACAAAATGACAAAACAGGAGTCTACAACATTTCAAAGTAACATATGTAAAATATTGGGAGAGGATAAGGATTAATGTAATAGAGACAGTCGTCGGAAAAAAACTTAAAATCTACCATTCCGCTATTTCAAATAATTCACTAATTTCGATCCAGCAGTTTATCTGAAAAATCAACTTTATTTCTTCTTCTTCCTGAACTGTCAAAATATAGTGCAAACGGATGTTGTCATTAGAATATGTAAACATTGAAACGAAGTTTAGTGTTCGCAGCTGTTGACATTCAAGTAATTTCATGTTTTCATTTTCTAAAAATGTAAACATTGAAACTTAGGACGTTCACAGGGCGTAGCCCAAGAGGATTTTAAGGAAATGAGTATGCCTATGTGTTGCATGAGTTTAAGATCTACTTTTGTGTAAAATTTCAAACCGGTCGGTTCAGTATTTTTCGCATTCACTTGCCACAACAAACCCACAAACCCAAAAACCTACAAACACACAAACCCACAAACAAACATACAGACACCACCTCTTCTTTATAATATTATAGAATAGATTACAAAAATTAACTGATGCTGGCAATGTACTGTAGTTCCTCCGGAGTAGAGTATTGCTGTGATGGTATAATAATTAGAAAAAAACTTCAATCCACATGACAAATGATAGGCCCTCCCAATAAAATGTATTGGGTAAAATTTAGTTATAATTTATATTTAAAAAAGGTTGAATTTACTCAATACGTAATTGTATTACTAAGTATTACTTTATTGGATGACTTGTCCTGCTGGCTACAGTAATTTTTTTTTTGAAAATCCAGTATATATTATTAAAACTCCTAAATGTGTGTGCATATTTTTAGGGAGGAGACATACTTGCGTAAAAACATTAAAATTAATAGATATTAAATGTACCTTAGTTTTTTATGTTTAATTAATAACAAGTAATGCCTTCGTAGAAACAAAAGGGCGACACATTGAAAAACGATATTTTAAAAACATTAAAAAGGTGTTTTTGGTTTTAAAAAATATTTTTATTGTTACATTCAGGGGTAATATGACTTTTAAATAAAAATACTTGAACATAACCTGATTAAATTCCTTAAATCCAAGATTTTTTAACTATGACCCACAGCAACGCACTAAACAGCGCTTAAGAAATGTTAAGTAAGCTCTTACAAAGAAACTGTGCAGTATCCGGAGAAGTTCCTCTTCTATTGATCGTTTTAGTTCCTCATCATTAAGCTATGGGAATAAACTTTTTCTTGATGTAACCCAATAAAAAGAAGTTACAAACAGTTAAATCTGGTGATCGGGGTGGCTAATCCAAAAAAATCACTTCCACGACCAATCCAACGGCCATGAAGGTTGTTATTTAGTCATTGCTTGACGTGATTTGCGAAACGATGTGAGCACCATCTTGTTGGAAGATTGCTTGATCCCTTTCTAGTAACGAAACTTTACAATAAAACAGCTGTTCTTGAACAATGAGCGTTAGAACCACAGCTTAGTAAACAAATTAGATAATAACTCATAGTAGTTTTTTATGGGAAGAAAATTTATAAAGTTTTCAATATGCCACCAGTTTGTTTCTGCAAAGTTTAGGGAGCTGAAATTTTTATACACAATACACACAATATTTTTAGAATCTACTTCGTAAACTGTGTAAAATTTAAAGAGGTTCGGTGCATTAATGGGTACGTAATATAAAACTAAACATTTAAACCACTTCGTGGGACACTGTATATACGCATATTAATATTGTATGCTAGCATTACGCTGAGACTTTCTGTTTCTTTATATATGTAGGCCTATAACTGGATAATGCGTATTACGAGAAAAAAACTAAAAAAATTCATTGTTATTTTTTTTATTATTGAAATTTAAAGGTTTTGAGCTCATCAATAAGGATGACTCGGGACAACTTACCAAGTTTAGAACTTGTTATATCTCGGTGGCAAAAAAAACTAAAGTATTTTAAAACATATCTTTCATTTAAGCTGTGTAAAATATATATATTAGATTATTTTAATCAGACTTAAAAATGTAACAATGGTATCTTCCTTGGGGTTGAAAATGCTACTCAATTTTCAGAGAGAGAGAAATTTCTTTCCCAAATCCATTCAAAGAAAATGAATTAGGGTACATGTCCAGTTCCAAATTTCATAAACATCGAACTATTTTGACAAGTTATCGTGCTAATAAACGAACATATAAGCTTTAGTTTATAAGTATAATTAAGTTATAAAATAACTTAAAAAATTAACGCAAAATATGAGTAAATTTAAATAACTTTCAATTTTACTTTTTGATATTTGATATTTTTCCAAATTAAGATGATTGCGACTGTAGCTGATTAAGATATTAAGGAAATCGGAGATAATCACTTGAAGGTATTTACCGTTCTGAAATCCTCCCTTGTAATTACAATTAGCTTAACTTTTCCTCCATATTAAAACTTAGAGGATATCTGCTCTAATTTCTGCTATAACACACACCCAATTTCTTATTATAAAGCCCTTAATTTATTCTAAATAGAAAAAAACTGAATTTTCTGAACTGAATATTCTTATTATTTTTCATAATTAATATTTTCAAACGCATATCATATTCCAAACATACCTTTAGATTCATTTTCCCCTTACTTTTGTATCCTCCATAATACAATTATTAAGTTATCTACGTTAGAATAAAATATTATAGAAATAATAATCAAAAAATAAATTAGGTGTCATTAAGACGAGCCTAGTTTTAAAATATGAGAAATTCGAGCCCAATTGGCATGGCAATAGATAGACGTGCACATATTAAAGGAATAAATCAAGTAATATGGTATACATTAATGATTTCAAATATTTTATTGCGGTAAAATATTATTTTCAAACGAATAGAGAAAAGTGCGTTCCAATTTCCTTATTCATAATTGTTTTTACGGGGACATTTTTAGCCGTAACACCAGTTTCTCCTGCTATACTCATTCGTTTTAATTTAAGCTCCCATTCTATTTACCCTCCCTTGTAGGATCAGTGTGATGAAGTAAATCCCCCTTCCATACGCTGTCCCCATGATCATCACTGCGTCCACGGCCGCGGTTGAAACTTTTAGCATCATCGACCAAAACACTTAATGGAATACTGCCTTGATTGACATAACTGTTTCGACAAATAATTTTTAATGATAATACACAAAGGTTAAGATAATAATTTAAACATAATAAATTTCAAATACCCCATTTGCAGCAGACCTGCGTACTCAGCGAATTTCAAAATCAATAATATAATAGTAATGATAAATGTGACAAGTATTATCACCATCCGTCGATAAATGTGAGAGTTATTTGCATATTCTCCATAAGATTAACAAGGGAAAGAGTATGCTGGTTTTCTGCTGTGTGAGACATTGAAAGTAGACATTTTTAGCATAAAATATTGAATGACAAGTGAAACATTAATTTTCTTTATCCTTAATAACTATGTAACCAAAATAACTATGTAATGTGTTTAAATTTTTTAGTATCTCGGCAACCATTGGAGATTGAGAAAAACTTTAAGGAACTAAGTTACTTTATGGAACTATATATATGTATGTACGATGTGTTATTAAAAAATTAAATTAAATTTGGTTTAAAAATAAAATGCAGAAATAGAGAAGTGAACCGTATTTTTAAATTAATCATAATAGTAAAAATTATGTTTGTTTTACAAATGTTATGTTATGTTAAACTATTACACAATAGATCAAGACAAGCTAGAATAGTAATAGTTGGCAGGGGCCACCTTGAAGTACAGTACACTTGGACTTCATCATGCAATTGGTAAAGGAAGGACTTTCGTGATTGGTCGCATGTGGATGCCACCTTTTGTTTTCACTTTGACAACACATACTGCTCTGTCTGATCCTGAATGGATATCAAATATGCGAGCTAACAGCCAAGAGCATGAAGTGAACTGTGACTGCACAAGGACTAAGCCACCAATTTCCAGATTGGGGGTATTGGTGTAAAGTATGGAGGTATTCAAGACTCCAACGGTTCCAAATTTGCTGAGTTATTTGTTGCACCAGATGCCAATGCTTAAGCTTGTTTGTCAGTATATTCGTGTAATCTGATTCAGGTAAAGATGCAAGGGGACCATCTGTTAGGAAGTTACGGATCACCAGAGAGCGGAGTCAATTGTAAGAGTCATGAATTCTGGTAAAGTTGACAATGTGTTTCCCATTGCTCGGTGTCTCATGCTCTTGATTGCACTCTCCCAGAGACCTCCATGGTGATGCAAGTGGTTGAACTTTGATAACAACGGCCATTCTTCTTGTTGGTTGGTTGCAAATACTTTTAAAGGATTTAGCTTTATTTCATTGGTACTGTAAAGGAGATTAGGAATGAATTCAGAGTTTTCACTCAGAGGCCCATTCAACCACACAGAGTGATTCAAGACAAGAGTAAACCCAAGGAAGCGCAATTTGCAGGATTGCTTTCAGATGAGATATGGTTCTAAGTTTGGGTTGATTATATTACCATTTGATTAGATTACCATTTGAAATGACGACCTACCCAGGTAGGTATTTTAAGCCAAGTATGAATGAGAAATGATTGTGGGATGATTGTGGCGCGATCTTGTAGTCTTGTGTCTTGGAATAAGTTCTTGTATTTGTGATACTTGTTTAGCCGCATATGTTTTGAGGCGATATGGTGGAGTGCGCAGCCAAGTTAAAGTGTTAGTAAAATCACTCTAGATATGAATGTGGTATTGAGTTCTCGTACGAGAATTCTCGTATGTTCAAAGAATAATGAATTACAATGGTTAAGAAGCTGTGCGAGAAGGAGTGCAGCGCAAAGTTCAAGTCGAGGTATAGTCACACGTTTTAATGGTGTAACCCGACTTTTTTGAAGGTAAGCTTTATGGTTGTAGTTACATCAGGTTGCGACAATAATCAGTAATCTGCTGCAAATCCGATCTCAGGTGCGTCACAAAAACCGGGTAATTTTATGCTCTGTGAATGGTTCAAATTCAAGGAACGAGATATTAACCTTAATAGATAAAACCTTTTGAAGACACTATGTATCTTTCAACAACAAATTCCATTGAGATCGAATGTCTTTTGTAAAGGAAAATCCCAATTTAAACCCCGTTTCCAAATCAATTGAATGAAATTTTTTGGCAAGCATAGTAAATGGTGTGAGGAATCCACAAGGATCGTATATTTTTGATACAATACTTTTAGACCTGTCTGTTTGTGTGGGTAGTTGTATTAGGTAAGTGAAATGAATAGGAAAATGTGTTTGGAGACCATTGCAAACCCAAAACTGTAAATTGTGGATCGGGATTGTTTGGAAGGAACGTAAGTGACTCTAGATGAGAGCCTGGCAGATTGCATAACTAGTGTGATGAATTCGACACCCATTTACTTTACTCACATCCTCTTTACAACAATGATGTCAGTTGGTTTTGCAAATCAACAGCTTCCTCCAAACTGTCTTCCCCAGTAATAATATCGGCCACGTTATGTGTGATTGCGGATGGCATGACTGGTGAAATAAAATTTACCTTTACATCTGTCTTATGTCTCAACACAATACTAGGTTATTACGACGAAATTGCATGAGTGTCAGTTACCTTGGTCTGCAGCTTTTGACCTGTAAGAAGTATATAATTTAAGGAAATCCCAGAACTGGTCTTACAGCTCAAGTCGAAAACCGTGTGCAGCTTAGTGGTGCTACTAAACTCCTTGCAAATGCCATGATGTGGCAAAAAATAATGGTTATTAGGCAAAGTGGTTCCTTCAAATTTTGGCATGACTTAGAGGAGAATCAATGATATGTGGCATGTTAGGCCCTAGAGGTATGTGTTTCTAGTAATATGAATGAAAAAGGTGCTGCTCGCAAAATAACATCCACCCTACCAGGTTCATGGTCAACAAGTTTGTACGGCAAATTCATTTGAACAATGTCTCGTGAAACAGACATACGAGGTAAGTCGATAAGATGGCGGACGAGATGGTTATAAATGTGTCTTCAATGTTGTTTTGGTCCGATTCCCCTTCAGCATCTGACAACGCGGTATTGTCTCCAAATATTACTGCGGCTCCTAATGTCCAATTGAATTCCGTCCGTTTCTCGCTTATCTCCGTTGCGGACAAATTTAATGACTTAACTTGAAATCGGTTTAAATTCCCTTCACGGAGCACGCTGTCTACTGAGCTCTTTATAGTCTCCAAACATTTCTATAAAAATTGAATTGTCTGTTTGTAGGTCTCAGATTTAAAATGCATTCTTGGAGGTTCCATTGATCTGGTTATTTCAAAAAAGGTAAGATAATGATGAAATAAAATGGAAAAAATAATGAAATGAATAAGTAAATATGAATAGTATATATATTGATGATAAATCTGATAATATCTAAACCAAAATGTGCGATGCGTAATGAAAAATAATATGAAATATGGTTTAAAAAGAAAATGCGGAAATAGAGAAGTGAACTGTATTTATTTATAAATCACAATAATGTGTTTGTTTTAAAAAATAATATGTTGAGTTATTATAAAAATAGAAAATAGATAGAAGAGTTTCTCTGTGGGAAATTCGTTAAAAGGGAAGAAGAATATAACGTGAAATGGTTGTACGAAGTGGTTTTATGTAACGAAAATAATATTTTCATTGGCTCTCTGCCTGATAGAAGCATAGTCGTCACCACTTAGCCTACTAGTGGAAACGCATGTAAAGCAAACTATACAACACAACCAAAATGAATCATGGTGGTTGGCCCCCACTTTCATATGAAGCTAATTTATATCATTTGACCAGAACTACGTATTGCAAAATTGTTTTTTTATAATTAACGAGGGTTCTGCTCCAATCGATCATTATTTATCCATACAAAATATAACTATACATCTAAAATTTATGCACTTGGAATCTTAGTTAAAAATGGCTAATTCACTTTTATTATTTGGAAATGTGGTAGTGAAGTGCAATAATATGATCACATATTGTGACATTTCAAAATTGGTACTTAACATTTTTTTATTAAAATTACTACCAAACTGTTGGATTTAATAATATAACATAACAAATTTTTACTAAAAAATTACTGATTACTCATATCACAACACTAACTAACCGGTTTAGTACTGTAATTATCAATAATTAATATATAAATATTTAACAAACTAATTCCTGACTATTTTGCCAAAATTGAATGTTTCCGAAACATTTCCAACATAGCATTCATTTTTTTGTTTCATTAAATTGGTGATACAATAAAAGGATGGTTGGGTTTTAATAGATTATTATTATGATTCATCTCTCATGGGTTTATTTTTATTCTGGAGTGCCAATAGCAGAACTGAGCTGAGGGAGCAAATCAACTAAACTGTTGGAGACGACGGCCTGCTGTTGTACTTGTTGTAGAATAGTATGCGTTAACTACTTAACTCCTAGGTCAGTAAGCAACTGATAGAATCAATTAAGTGTTCTCCTCGATCAATTGAGAGCAATTAGCATTAATGCTACTATTAAATTGAATGTAGCTATATACTTTTTTTACTAGAATAAGTCCTGATTGGTTGTGATTCCCAGCTGTTTTCATTCTAGTAGCTATCCCATATAGCCTGGCTGGGTTAAACATTAAATGCCGCCAAATTGGCGCGACCACAGCAGGGAATGCGGGCGTCACGGAGCTGTCGCCAAACTGGCAAATACAGGAACGACCAAACTGACCATTTTTAGACCTCAATCATGATTCAGATTGGGTCAATACGAGGCCTGTTATGGAGCTATATAAATCTTCCTTTACTAATGTAGATCGATTTCTCAAAGAGCTAGGGGGGTGAGGTGGGGGGGGGGAGGGGGTTGGGGGGCGCGGGGTTCGGGGCGGGGCGGGGCGGGGGGGTTCCGGGTTTGGGGGTCCGGGGTATTTGGGAGTGGCCGGGGGCGGTGGGGGGGGGGGGGGGGGGTCCGGGGGGGGTGGGGGGGGGGTCCGGGTGTAGCTGTGGATTGTGAAATCGGGCTGTTGTGTCTCATGTATTTCAACAGGTACCATACAATGTTCCTATAGTACACAATGAACATAATCTATAATATTATAAAGAAGAGGTGGTTTCTGTATGTTTTTTGTGGGTTTGTAGGTTTGTTTGTGGGTTTGTTGTGGCAAGTAAATGCGAAAAATATTGAACCGACCGGTTTGAAATTTTACAGAAAGGTAGATCTTAAACTCATGCAACACATAGGCATATTAGTTCCCTTAAAATACCCTCGGGCTACGCCCCATGAACGTCTTTAGTTTCATTGTTTACATTTTCAAAGAATGAAAACAAAAATTACTTAATTGTCAACAGCTGTAAACACTAAAATTTGACAGTTCGGGAAGAAGAAGAAGAAGAAAGAGCTGCCGTGACCGTCCTAGGTTTCAATGTTTACATTTTCTAATGACAACATCCGAACATTGACAGTTCGGGAAGAAGAAGAAATAAAGTTGATTTTTCAGATAAACTGCTGGATCGAAATTAGTGAATTATTTGAAATACTGGAATGGTAGATTTTAAGTTTTTCCGACGACTGTCTCCATTACATTAATCCTTATCCTCTCCCAATATTTGACAGAAGTTAATTTGAAATGTTGTTGACACTCGTATTTTGTCATTTTGTAAGCAATGAAGAATTAATTAACAATAACTTAAATGTATCAGTAGAGCCTACACCTTTCAGCCTTTTTAACCCGTGCGAAGAACGGGTACTTTGGCTAGTTTCCCATAAATGCCAAACGGAGACGTCCTGAAATTTAAATTTTAATTCCTATTATTTCGTTTGTGCAAATGTTTTAAACGTAGATTAATTGTATTATCAATACGAAAAACATTAAAAATATACAATAAAGCTATGAAATATCATCTACATAACTAATGATGTTGATGGTCAAAAATATTTTCTTAATAATTGTGAATCAAGCTTGTAGGATTTCAATTGCGATATATTTGTAGACTTAACAACTCTATATGTTTTACCACATGTATATGTGTTTTTATGTATAAATTACCATAATCAAAACTACATCTAAAAACCAAATTTCCAACAAATGATTTAAGATCTGACACAAACCGAGAAGCGCGTGTAAAATAAATCTGACATTTTTTATACAATCAGTGTGTACAAATACAAAAGGTTTTTTACCATAACTGTAGCCAGAAATAGATGGAAACCTGTATTTGGAGTTGTGATATTTTTGTTTTGTGAAGTACGAGTAGCTCTCACTATAGACGTTAGACCCTATATGATTATTCAATATTCATATTGACTACGTTAAAGTTTATAAATATTACTTGAATATGTGCCTTCAAAACATCATAAACATTTGCTTCAGAAATCTGTGTGAAGACACATCATGGTTTAAACAGATGTAAAGCTCTACTAATCAAGTTTGAACAATGTTTTAGAACACTAATTGCATTTCCAAAGCGTAATTGGAATCGCTTAACTAGGGCCATTGCCATTGGAGACAACCGTCAACTGCAAAGTAATTTCGTCCCTCGGGTAAATAACAGGTTCTTCATTCGTTATCGATTTACATCCATGGAATAAATATGCTTTCAAAAGTCTTATTCATAGCTTATTCCAGATTATTCGTAGCTTGGTACGCGTTTTTTATAAAATAGTAGTCTATTATATAAATTTAAATTGTATTATAATAAGTTTATAAAAAACAAAAAAAGATCCGTATATTCAAGCGTAATCAGATAAAAACTAAATAAAACACATAAAACCGTTTTCAAACCAAATTTTGTGAGAACAAAGAGAACGTTTTTACTTTTATTCTACATTTGGTACAAAACTATAAGCACTATCTCACATGATGAAAGATATAAATGAAAGATATGATGGAAGTGGTGGGGGTGATGCACAGCTAGCGCACAGTGGTCGTATCAGCTCCGTAGTTATTTGTTGTTTGACTGGTTAATGGAACGGTGATAACGTATTAACTGTTTGTAGTTACTGCTTTAGTTATCATTAAACCGTTGTATGTATCTTTTTAAGTTATAGTGAACCAGTTGTTTCGAATAATTAATTATTGTTTGCGGAGTTGGTGGCGTCGTGTCGCGTCGTTGTCAGTGTCACAAGATGGCGTCGTCGAAAGTCAACACGCGATCAGGAGTCAAAACGCCTACAGATTCAGATGAGCCTTCGTTATCTTCGCTGGACACTAAGTTAAATGCTTTATTAAATCAATCTACTAAGAATTCTGCTGAATTAAGTGAGATACGTGCTGAACAAAAGGACCTCGTCACCTCTTTGGAATTTATGATAGCAGACTTGACTGGTAAGTTTGGAAGCCTTGAAATAAGTTTCAAAACGTGCCAAAATGATATTGACAATTTAAAATCCAATCATGAATTCCTAAATAGAAACTGTGCTAGTGTAATACTATTGGTGGAAGATCTGCGTCAGTATTCTCACTGTAATAACCTAGTTATTCACGGCTTGCCCGAGTCCAACAATGAGGATGTTTATCGTACATTGCAAGTTTTGGCTAAGCAACTACGTTTCGAAAACTGAAATAAATCTCTTGTTGATGTTGCTCATAGACTAAAAAGTAATGCAAATAGATCTAGTGAACCTCGTGCCATAATAGTGAAATTTGTAAGGCGTGAAGATAAAAAGGAATTTTTACGGTTGCGTAAAGTCGCCCGCAATCTCACTGCTCGCGATTTGGGCTATGCCAGTGAAAGTAGGATTTATGTGAATGAATCCCTTACCGCTGAAACCAGGAAATTGTATGCGTTGGCCAGAGACAGAAAGAAGACACTTGGCTACCCAGGACGGCAAGATAATGATGAGAAAGAGGGATGGAGGTGTGGCGGTCAGGATCTCAAGACCAGAGGACTTGGACCAACTGCGTTAATTCAGTGCTCTAATATGAACAGAAGTCAGCCAATGTTTTCTTTTCTTTTTTATAATGTTAGGTTAATAATATCAGTTTTTTATGTTGAGCTATCATTTCTCATGGCCTCAGGTAAATATTTATTTATGGTTTTTAATAGAGATTCTATTAGTTATTTAGTATTGTTTAGGTTTAGTTTATATCTACATACTTACAAAAGTTTTAAAGTAATTATTATTTTTTTACAGTATTAATTACAGTATGTTAAAAGAAAGTTATTAGTTATTCCTTAGATTGTTTTGCTTTAAAACATTTAGTTTTTAATGGTGGGTAGTAGCCTGACTTGTTACTATCAAAACGTTAGAGGTTTGAGAAGTAAAACACATTTATTTTATAGTAATCTGGTATCTTGTTCCTATGATGTAATAGTTCTTACCGAAACCTGGCTCAAACCATCAATATTCACTTCAGAACTTTTTACAGACGACTATAATATATTTAGAAAAGATAAGATTTACAATGCAAATGTGGACAGAGGTGGGGGTATTTTAATTGCTGTAAAAAATAATATGCTTTGTCATAGATGTCTTAATATTGAATTGGGTAACGAAAGCCTATGGGTTAAAATTACAGATAGTAATAGAATGCAATTTTTTATTGGTGCAGTATATTTTCCACCATCTAGTAATGTGGAGTTATATTTAGATTTCTACAATAGCATTAATTCTATCAATGTACAGAACAATCAAATAATTTTGCTAGGGGATTTTAATCTACCTGTTTTTGGCGTAAATGATGATTTAAGTAAAGGAAATTCACACCGTAAAGAACTTAACAATTTTATTAATCTATTTAATTTTTCAACAAATAATAATGTGTTAAATTTTCAAGGTAAAACACTTGACTTAGTGCTATCAAATATTAACAGTGTAATTGTAGATGGGAATATTGATCCTTTAGTTCCAGTGGACGCTTATCATCCGGTGCTGGAGATCAAGGTCGACCTGTCGCGGCCGTTATCTTATCGTCTGTCACACGGCGATGAGTCATTCTATTCCTTCAGTAAAACTGACTTCCTACTTTTATATAATCGTTTTTTGAACATTAATTGGGATCAAATTTATTCCACTCACAATGTTAATGAAGCTGTTTCTCATTTTTACGAAAATATATACAAAATCCTTAATGAATTATGTTACAAAACGACACATCGCAAGTCTCGTTTTCCTGTGTGGTTCACTTCCAGTATAATTAAGGATATAAAATTAAAACAGAAATTGCGCAAAAAATATCACCGGACAAAAGATCGAGTTGATTATGTACGTTTTTCCGAAATTAGGGCAAAATTAAAAAGAGATTTAAAACATGAACATGATTCGTATTTGTTATCTTGCGAGAATGAAATTAGGGTGAATAGTGTGAAATTTTGGAAGTTTATCAAACACAAAAAACAGAATAACAAAAGAGCTACAATTGAGTTATGAATTGAGTTATGTAATGGCGCCGACATATCAAATGCATTTGCCGAATATTTTAATTCTGTATACACTCAGTACGTCGGGGCCGCTCCCACCGCGGCGGCGGCGGAGGCCGGGCCTTCCCTCCTGGGCGTCCAACATTTTGACATTGGCGGTGTATCTGAGGATGACGTGCGTTGGTCAATTAACCAACTTAAATCCAAGAAATCTGCAGGGCCAGATCTGTTGCCACCTTTCATTTTCAAGGGATGCATTGATTCTTTCATTAAGCCATTAACCTTTATTTTTAATTTAAGTTTAAGATATAATACATTTCCAGAGCTTTGGAAATGTACAAAAGTGACACCAATTTTTAAGAGTGGAGATAATAGTTTGGTCACGAATTTTAGACCAGTAGCTGTACTCTCTACACCAGCAAAGATTTTTGAGATATAATTTATAAGTATACTTTTTCTCATATTCAAAAATATATATCCGTCAGTCAACATGGTTTTATGCCTAATAAATCAGTCGAAACTAATCTTTTGAATCTTACTAAATTTGTGCATGCTGGTCTTGATTCTAAGGTCCAGACAGATTGCCTGTACTTAGACCTGGCAAAGGCGTTTGATAAAGTTGATCACCAGATTCTCTTGAGTAAACTGCACCGTTATGGATTTTCCAAAAGATTATTAATTTTTTTGAGACATATATAGTCAATAGAACTCAGTTTGTTTCATATGGAGGATTTCGGTCAAGTACATATACGGTTCAGTCGGGTGTCCCACAAGGATCAAATCTTGGACCTTGTCTCTTTAATATAATGATAAATGACATTGTTTGTGAAGTAAAAAATTCGAGGAGTCTTCTCTTTGCTGATGACTTTTTTAATTAATAATTAATATTTATATAATATATAAATATAATATAATTAATAATTAAATTAATTTTTAAACTAATACGTTGCCCTGAAGATGCGGAAGCTCTGCAATTGGATTTGGAGAGGGTTGTTATGTGGGCAGAGGAAAACAGGATGACATTCAACATTAAAAAATGTGTAACATTGTCTTTTACGGGAAATCTTAGCCCTATTATTTTTAATTATCGTATAAACAGAGTTGAAATAAAGAGAGTAGATGAGATTAACGATTTGGGCGTCACTTTTAACAGTTCTCTTTCTTTCCAGCAGCATATAATTAATATTGTTGCATCAGCTAATAGATTGCTTGGGTTTTTATTTCGTAGTAGTGTTCACTTTGCTCAAATTTCAACCCTGTACCGTTTGTATTATGCCTTTGTCAGGTCTAGGCTTGAATATGCTGCTTGTGTGTGGAATCCAATTTTCAACGTTGATTCTAATTTAATTGAAAAACTACAATCTAAATTCCTCAGATTTGTGTATTTTAAATGTTATTATGTATATCCGTATCAAGTTCCATACAATGATTTATTATTATTATTTAATTTCAATCGGTTGTGTTTAAGAAGGAAATTGATTAGTGTGATGGTTCTTTTTAAATTGATCAATGGAATGTTGGACGACCCTGAATTGTTACTAAGCTTGTCTTTTCGTGTTCCGGCTTTCAATAGCAGAACTAGGTATTTGTTTGCGGTACCCTATGCGCGAACGTTGACCCATGCGACATCTCCTTTGCACCGGATGATGCGATTATATAATTAATTATTAGATTGTGCTTATTTAAATAATATAGTTTTAGATATTTTTAATACAAGTAAAATTAAATTCAAAACTATTATTTTAATGTTAATTATTCAGTGAAAATGACCAATTTACCTTTGTTGGAGTACATATTGTTTTTTTGTTTGGTAGACTTAAGTTAAGATTATTTGTATAATATTGAACTACTACGATGGTTCTTTATGGCCAGAGGAACAAGGCTCAGTTATTTAATTCTTTTTCATTAATTTTATTCAGTTCTTTTTATTAATTTTATTTCTTAGTGGGCAAATGCAGTGCATCACATAAAATGTATCTTTATATTTTATCTGAACTGTCAAATTGTAATTGGGCTTGTCCTGTATGTTTGACATGTAAATAAATAAATAAATAAATAAATAAAAATAACATGTACAAATTATTATGAGGCAGGGCCAACTGGTCCAGACCCAGAATTCTCATAGGGAACAAATCAGTCAAGTAAGTATCTACTCCATCTCTATCTGCGTCGTAGACTTCGTGTGGTCTTGAAAGTTGTTCGATGAAGGTGAGTGATGGTCATGTTCTGGCGATTTTGTCGATGAATTCAGATGAGTATTCAGGTCGTTGTGTGGTCTTCTCTTGTTGGCATGTCAACACCTGCATAGACAGGAGTACCGGTGATGAATCGGAATAATTTTGATTGGAAAGCTTGAATTTTGTTGAGGTTACGTTTTCTGCAGTGCCAAATAATTTGACTCCATACATTTAAATCGGTCTAAGAAGGCTTTTATACACAATAAGTTTGTGTTTTGTAATAACTGGAGATTTTAAGTTTAGGAGTCGGTGAAGTAGTGTAAAACGGGAGTTAAGTTGTACTATCTTGCACTTGATATGGTGAGCCCGTTGGGTCTAGTTTAAGACCCAAGTACCGTTCAGTGTCACTTTGTGGAGTTTTCGTGCTGTTATGACCGACGGGAGGACAGGTTTCACTTCAAAGTGTAACTTGAATGTAACTTGAGAGGATTTAGTAGAATTAACTTTTATTTTCAATTGTTTAGCCACTCTTTAATGAGACGAATGTGTTCTGGCATATTGCGTGAAGTAGTTAATGAGGAGTTAGATGAAGCAAGTATAACAGTGTCTGCGTAGTCGCCCCTAGGCGTAATCCTGTCTGGATTGTGCCTTGGGGAACGCCTGCTTCAATAGCTTTTAAATCACTGTAGGTGGACCTTTCTTTAACTCGGAAAAATCTGTCTTCCCAAAAATATTTTAGAATCGAATAGTAATTGTTTCTTTAGCTTGAACAGGATTCCGTCGTGCCAAACCTTAACAAAAGCAGCACTAACGTATAGGAATACACCTAAGGTGTATTCAAGGTCAGTCAGTAGCTACAAAGTTGATGACTCTGTGAAGTTAGTGAATAGTGAAATTACCTTTGTTAAAATCAAACTGATGTCGTGTTAAGGCATTTATCACAACAAAGATTTGTGTAGGCCGTGGGAGTAAGAGTTTTTCCAAAAAGCTTCGAAGGCACTGAGAGCAAACTAATTGGACAACATGATGTTGGTAGGTGTGGAGGTTTTCCGTTTTTTTTATTTTAAAGAAGAATTTCAGATCATTTGCATTGAATAGGAAATTGTGTTGTTCTTAAGATCACATTGTAAATTTCCGTGAGAAGAGAATTCCTCCACGAGACAATTCCCTCAACACTTTTGCCGCAAAGAGTTCATATCTTTGTAACTGTCTTTGTTTAAACCAAGAGAAACATTTTTTAGTAACGAAACACTGTTATAGTAAACCGCACGAAAGTAGTTCGTTGAGAGTCAGTTCGGTGTTGCCAAATCGCCCAATTCTATTATAGTATATGGTTTAGTCAGCTGATGGGCTACATGGGGGTGAGGGGGGAACCAGCTGTCCAAGACCTCATTGGCCCATTTTCGTGCGGTATAATTGAGATTAATATCTTAGAATTATCAAAACTCTAATTTAAATTTTATTACATATTTGTGTACAAATGATCGAGTTTATATTTGTAAATAAAAGACATAGATATTTTACGATACAGATAAACGCAATGATATGGCATATATGAGTGAAGATACGCAGGTAGGACTGTAGTTGAACAAACAAACTGCAATGATAGGTAAAGAATAGTACGAATATGTTCAATTTGTATTGTACAAGGAATGAAATCCATAGCCGCCCAGGGACGTGTTTGCCTCTGTCCGCAAACGTTTAATAACATTCATTCACATGTGCATTCAAATCAAAACAAATTCTTTATTTGTTAGTTAAATGAGAGACACCGATTTTGCATCTTGCATGATTTGGAATATAACGTCATATGTATTTCACCATTTTTTGTGCACAGTTGAAATGTGTTATAATTTATTTATATCATTTTCCTAATTTATATTATTTTCACACTTTAATTTAGTCATAATATTAAAAAAACTACTAGATTTGTAACGAATCCAAATTCCTAATCCACTAATGGAGAAAGAATTTTAAATTCATAATGACATGTTGAATGTTGTAACTACTGAGAATTAGCCGAATAACAACAGTTGTTACAAATCAATGTTAAGGGTTTATAAGTGCCAAAAATAGATAAAAAATAGAAATTGGTGTATATTTTATATAGATGAAAATACAATAACAATAGAGTTGGAACCAAAAGAAACTGTGGCAGCAAAATGAGTCAGGGTGATTAAAATTCAATTCAATAACGTATGTCAACGGAAACTCGTGTAGTATTGTGCAACTCGGTTATTGCGGCCTCGGCCATAACGTCAACTCAGATATAACTTCATTTATTTTTAGGTCCCGCCAAACTATATGTATTTACATAGGAAAAAACCTCGGATATATCGTCAGTAAATTATCAAACCTCGTATATAACTTCAAGAAAATCGGGCCGAGATGAAGGCAACATATAGCTAAATAGAGAAAGTTCGGTCGGTGGTGCAACATGAGGGCTACGGCTATTGTTTGGCTACATTCTATTTTTAGAAACGGCATTTTATTGCTGTCTTACCGCTAACCTTCATTAAATGTCGTAATTTCATGTAAAAAATGTGTTTCCCTATTTTTCCTCGGTTTTAAATTAAAATTATGTAGCCTCTTTTATAGCGTCACACGGATATAGCATCATTAATTGTGTGGTCCCTTCAATGACGTTATAACCAAGTTCCACTGTATAACTAATGTTTACAGGCTATGTTTGCTGGTCTGTGAGCAACAGCACTACGCAGCAAATTGTACAATCGTACCGTGTGCTATATTTGCCCCTGCTGCTCGCCCTCCACGGGCACCCTGCACAATGTATACTCGTACCGTGGGCTGTCATTGCTCCTGCTGCTCAGCCTCCACGGGCCAACCTGCACAGTGTACAATCGTACCTTGGGCTGTCATTGCTCCTGCTGCTCGGCCTCCACGGGCCAACCTGCACAGTGTACAATCGTACCTTGGGCTGTCATTGCTCCTGCTGCTCGGCCTCCACAGACCACCCTGCACAGTGTACAATCGTAAATTGGGCTGTCAGTGCTCCTGCTGCTCGGCCTCCACGGGCCAACCTGCAAAGTGTACAATCGTACCTTGGGCTGTCATTGCTCCTGCTGCTTGGCCTCCACGGGCCAACCAGCACAGTGTACAATCGTACCTTGGGCTGTCATTGCTCCTGCTGCTCGGCCTCCACGGGCCAACCTGCACAGTGTACAATCGTACCTTGGGCTGTCATTGCTCCTGCTGCTCGGCCTCCACGGGCCAACCTGCACAGTGTACAATCGTACCTTGGGCTGTCATTGCTCCTGCTGCTCGGCCTCCACGGGCCAACCTGCACAGTGTACAATCGTAAATTGGGCTGTCATTGCTCCTGCTGCTCGGCCTCCACGGGCCACCCTGTACAGTGTACACTCGTACCTTGGTTTGTAATTGCTCCTGCTGCTCGGCCTCCACGGGCCAACCTGCACAGTGTACAATCGTACCTTGGTCTGTCATTGCTCCTGCTGCTCGGCCTCCACGGGCTACCCTGCACAATGTACACTCGTACCTTTGGCTGTCATTGCTTCTGCTGCTCAGCCTCTACGGGCCACCCTGCACAGTGTACAATCGTACCTTGGGCTGTCATTGCTCCTGCTGCTCAGCCTCTACGGGCCACCCTGCACAGTGTACAATCGTACCTTGGGTTGTCAGTGCTTCTGCTGCTCGGCCTCCACGGGCCAACCTGCACAGTGTACAATCGTAACTTGGGCTGTCATCGCTCCTGCTGCTCGGCCTCAACGGGCCAACCTGCACAGTGTACAATCGTTCCTTGGGTTGTCATTGCTCCTGCTGCTCGGCCTCCACGGGCCATCCTGCACAGTGTACAATCGTATCTTGGTCTGTCATTTCTCCTGCTGCTCGGCCTCCACGGGCCACCCTGCTCAGTGTACAATCGTACCTTGGGCTGTCATTGCTCCTGCTGCTCGGCCTCCACGGGCCAACCTGCACAGTGTACAATCGTACCTTGGGCTGTCATTGCTCCTGCTGCTCGGCCTCCACGGGCCAACCTGCACAGTGTACAATCGTACCTTGGGCTGTCATTGCTCCTGCTGCTCGGCCTCCACGGGCCACCCTGCACAGTGTACAACCGTACCTTGGGCTGTCATTGCTCCTGCTGCTCGGCCTCCACGGGCCAACCTGCACAGTGTACAATCGTACCTTGGGCTGTCATTGCTCCTGCTGCTCGGCCTCCACAGACCAACCTGCACAGTGTACAATCGTTCCTTGGGCTGTCATTGCTCCTGCTGCTCGGCCTCCACGGGCCAACCTGCACAGTGTACAATCGTACCTTGGGCTGTCATTGCTCCTGCTGCTCGGCCTCCACGGGCCACCCTGCACAGTGTACAATCGTACCTTGGGCTGTCATTGCTCCTGCTGCTCGGCCTCCACGGGCCATCCTTCACTGTGTACAATCGTATCTTGGTCTGTCATTTCTCCTGCTGCTCGGCCTCCACGGGCCACCCTGCTCAGTGTACAATCGTATCTTGGGCTGTCATTGCTCCTGCTGCTTCGACCTCCACGGGCCAACCTGCAAAGTGTACAATCGTACCTTGGGCTGTCATTGCTCCTGCTGCTCGGCCTCCACGGGCCAACCTGCACAGTGTACAATCGTACCTTGGGCTGTCATTGCTCCTGCTGCTCGGCCTCCACGGGCCACCCTGCACAGTGTACAATCGTACCTTGGGCTGTCATTGCTCCTGCTGCTCGGCCTCCACGGGCCAACCTGCACAGTGTACAATCGTACCTTGGGCTGTCATTGCTCCTGCTGCTCGGCCTCCACGGGCCAACCTGCAAAGTGTACAATCGTACCTTGGGCTGTCATTGCTCCTGCTGCTCGGCCTCCACGGGCCAACCTGCACAGTGTACAATCGTACCTTGGGCTGTCATTGCTCCTGCTGCTCGGCCTCCACGGGCCAACCTGCACAGTGTACAATCGTACCTTGGGCTGTCATTGCTCCTGCTGCTCGGCCTCCACGGGCCAACCTGCACAGTGTACAATCGTACCTTGGGGTGTCATTGCTACTGCTGCTCGGCCTCCACAGACCACCCTGCAGAGTGTACAATCGTACCTTGGGCTGTCATTGCTCCTGCTGCTCGACCTCCACGGACCAACCTGCACTGTGTACAATTGTACCTTGGGCTGTCATTGCTCCTGCTGCTCGGCCTCCACAAACCACCCTGCAAAGTGTAAAATCGTAACGTGGGCTGTCATTGCTTCTGCTGCTCGGCCTCCGCGGGCCAACCTGCACAGTGTACAATCTTACCTTGGTCTGTCATTGCTCCTGCTGCTCGGCCTGCACGGGCTACCCTGCTCAATGTACACTCGTACCTTCGGCTGTCATTGCTCCTGCTGCTCTGCATCCACGGGCCACCCTGCACAGTGTACAATCGTACCTTGAGCTGTCATTGCTTATGCTGCTCGGCCTCCACAGAGACCACCCTGCACAGTGTACAATCGTACCTTGGGCTTTCAGTGCTCCTGCTGCTCGGCCTCCACGGGCCAACCTGCACAGAGTACAATCGTACCTTGGGCTGTCATTGCTCCTGTCTCGGCCTCCACGGGCCAACCTGCAAAGTGTACAATCGTACCTTGGGCTGTCATTGCTCCTGCTGCTCTACATCCACGGGCCACCCTGCACAGTGTACAATCGTACCTTGGGCTGTCATTGCTCCTGCTGCTCGGCCTCCACGGGCCAACCTGCACAGTGTACAATCGTACCTTGGTCTGTCATTGCTCCTGCTGCTCGGCCTCCACGGGCCAACCTGCACAGTGTACAATCGTACCTTGGGCTGTCATTGCTCCTGCTGCTCGGCCTCCACGGGCCAACCTGCACAGTGTACAATCGTACCTTGGGCTGTCATTGCACCTGCTGCTCGGCCTCCACGGGCTACCCTGCACAATGTACAATCGTACCTTGGGCTGTAATTGCTCCTGCTGCTCGGCCTCCACGGGCCAACCTGCACAGTGTACAATCGTACCTTGGGCTGCCATTGCTCCTGCTGCTTGGCCTCCACGGGCCAACCTGCACAGTGTACAATCGTACCTTGGGCTGTCATTGCTCCTGCTGCTCGGCCTCCACGGGCCAACCTGCACAGTGTACAATCGTACCTTGGGCTGTCATTGCTCCTGCTGCTCGGCCTCCACGGGCCACCCTGCACAGTGTACAATCGTACCTTGGGCTGTCATTGCTCCTGCTGCTCGGCCTCCACGGGCCACCCTGCACAGTGTACAATCGTACCTTGGGCTGTCATTGCTCCTGCTGCTCGGCCTCCACAGACCACCCTGCACAGTGTACAATCGTACCTTGGGCTGTCAGTGCTCCTGCTGCTCGGCCTCCACGGGCCAACCTGCACAGTGTACAATCGTACCTTGGGCTGTCATTGCTCCTGCTGCTCGGCCTCCACGGGCCACCCTGCACAGTGTACAATCGTACCTTGGGCTGTCATTGCTCCTGCTGCTCGGCCTCCACGGGCCACCCTGCACAGTGTACAATCGTACCTTGGGCTGTCATTGCTCCTGCTGCTCGGCCTCCACGGGCCAACCTGCACAGTGTACAATCGTACCTTGGGCTGTCATTGCTCCTGCTGCTCGGCCTCCACAGACCACCCTGCACAGTGTACAATCGTACCTTGGGCTGTCATTGCTCCTGCTGCTCGGCCTCCACGGGCCAACCTGCACAGTGTACAATCGTACCTTGGGCTGTCATTGCTCCTGCTGCTCGGCCTCCACAGACCACCCTGCACAGTGTACAATCGTACCTTGGGCTGTCATTGCTCCTGCTGCTCGGCCTCCACGGGCCAACCTGCACAGTGTACAATCGTACCTTGGTCTGTCATTGCTCCTGCTGCTCGGCCTCCACGGGCCACCCTGCACAGTGTACAATCGTACCTTGGGCTGTCATTGCTCCTGCTGCTCGGCCTCCACGGGCCACCCTGCACAGTGTACAATCGTACCTTGAGCTGTCATTGCTCCTGCTGCTCGGCCTCCACAGACCACCCTGCACAGTGTACAATCGTACCTTGGGCTGTCATTGCTCCTGCTGCTCGGCCTCCACGGGCCAACCTGCACAGTGTACAATCGTACCTTGGGCTGTCATTGCTCCTGCTGCTCGGCCTCCACGGGCCAACCTGCACAGTGTACAATCGTACCTTGGGCTGTCATTGCTCCTGCTGCTCGGCCTCCACGGGCCACCCTGCACAGTGTACAATCGTACCTTGGGCTGTCATTGCTCCTGCTGCTCGGCCTCCACGGGCCACCCTGCACAGTGTACAATCGTACCTTGAGCTGTCATTGCTCCTGCTGCTCGGCCTCCACGGGCCACCCTGCACAGTGTACAATCGTACCTTGGGCTGTCATTGCTCCTGCTGATCGGCCTCCACGGGCCAACCTGCACAGTGTACAATCGTACCTTGGTCTGTCATTGCTCCTGCTGCTCGGCCTCCACGGGCCACCCTGCACAGTGTACAATCGTACCGAGGTCTGTCATTGCTCCTGCTGCTCGGCCTCCACGGGCCACCCTGCACAGTGTACAATCGTACCGAGGTCTGTCATTGCTCCTGCTGCTCGGCCTCCACGGGCCACCCTGCACAGTGTACAATCGTACCGAGGTCTGTCATTGCTCCTGCTGCTCGGCCTCCACGGGCCACCCTGCACAGTGTACAATCGTACCTTGGGCTGACATTGTCACTGTTCCTGCTGCTCTTACAGTGACACTGCATAGTGGATTCTGCAGGGTGGCGCGTGGAATGAATATTTAATTATAAATTTTAAATATTAAATTTTAAGTAAAGTTCTCAATATTGTTTTATTTAATAGTAACTATCAGGGGTCAGCTCAAAATATTAATCTGAAAAAATTGATTATAAATTTTATTGGGTAATTCATGTAGTGGATAAAATTGCAGTTTTATAATTTACATGTTACCTGTTTATTCCAGGGCCTAAGTTTGACTTAAACCTGACATTTTGTGATGGTTAAATACTGGACCTAGTTATTATTATTATTAATTAACTGAATTTTGCTAGTAAATAGTTTTCATAAAAGGCCTATAATCATAAAATCCAAAACATTCACTCTTCACATATTCAAATACTCTTCACCTTCAAATACCGACTGGAGTGGATGGGTGTATTTCAACGAATATAAATATTGCAAACCAGAAGAAAGTTGACAGAAACCATAAAAAATAAGTTTCTTAATGTCTCAATTATTGTTTAATATATATTGGCAATGTAACAAGCCGCATAAGTAGCTAAGCTTCGGCACAGCCCGGAACCACCCCTGGGCTTTGACTGTCACCTCTTCATCGTGTTATAATTCAATTTCCACTCTCTGCAGCTTAACGACAGTAAACACTGCTTTGACACTCGGTAAACAATTTACTCACTAATATGCCATTTGATTACCTTCGTGCTCCTCATTTTGTCGTCAGTTACTTCTTGATCGTTGTCTACGTCAGTTATAAGAGGAGAAACGATTTTATCAAATAATAATTTGTGTTACTGTTGATTTGGTGTAATTCTTATTCCTACTCTAGTCTTACACTGTTCGTAAAGTAAAAAACTATAAGTATAATTAAAATAAGTAACTAAGTAAACGATTATTTTGTAGAGGTTTGTGTAGTTTGAGATGATTATTGAGGGAAGGGTTGATTGTAATGAATGTAACGGACTTGATAATTCCAATGATAAATATTCATTAGCTATAAAAACTAACACAATAAATAAAAGCGATCAGGCCCAGTTTTGAACTATCAAAAAATTGTGTTAAGATTTTACTCAAGATCTAACCGAGAACTTTCATACTATGAGGCGTGTACTAGAAACACTGAAACACCCAGCCAGCCAGAAACAATTCTTGAAACAGGAGTAAAAAAGTTAACTTCGATTAAATTACTTCTTTTGATACTAAAAGCCCTTCAGAAGTGGGAAAGCGCGGATTGTTAAAAAATAATGAATACAGGACCTTTTATGTGTGAATACCTTCAATTTTATGGGAATATCAATCTGGTTCATATTATTATTTACACCTTTGTGTACAAAAATATATCTGTTGGAAAGAGACATTATAATACTATCCGCGTTTTATACGAAGTGAATATTCTGTCGCTTCACATTTTTCAACATAACGTCAACTCCTCCATTAGATGAGCGGAATTGGTGAATTGGACACTTTCAGCAACATCATTAATATGCCGGAAATATTTAAGGTGGGAACATCGTTTACTACCGACAGCAGAGTGAGTGCTACCACTGCACGATCGGCGTTTAACACAAACATTGGTTCATGACGATGCAGAATTGACACACATAATCCCCACCGTAAAATATTATATAAGTTTTCTGTTTTATAACTTTTGCATTTTACCTTTAGTACATTTAATGTAATCGATCAATTTCTACTAATCTTTGAAATAATTAATAATCATTAATTATTATTATTAATTAATAATAAATAATCATTTATTTGGGTTTTTATCATTAATTTTATGTAATTTAAACTATTTTTCAAATCTAAGTTTTCTTTCAAGATTCAGTAAACTTTTCAATAAAGGCACATAACTCATAAGAATATAGGAAATGTATACGATAGTAAAATTATTCAATGCAAACGTGCACATATTTGGAACGTTTTTCTGGAATAATTCAGAATAATAAATTATGAACTTTTAAGGTTAAGGGGGGAATCCTATCCAGATTAAAGAAGGCGAGACTCTGATGAAGAAATCTAATAAAGGTGAACCACACGGCTTTTAAAACTCAATAGAATCCTAGTCACAAAGAACACTAGGTCAGACGGAAAGGAGGTCGTACAACACTCGCATTGTGTTGGGATTCGGTATTTATGTGACTTTCTTTATTGGATTTTTATCTTCTATTGTTAATCTTACATTGACAAAGAAACTATCAACCAAAACTATCCAACAATTGTTTTTTTGAAATATACCCAACAGACTTAATAATTACTAGTATGGTATATTTAATAGTGCAATAATAACGACAATACATAGTGGCAATAATCGACCTGATAGCGATTTTAAATTAGTAAAAAATGAGCCTGGAAGTTTAAATATTTATTTAAAACTCGTTCTTTAACTTACTATGATAGAATAAGAGCTGAGAAATATATAATATAGAAATATATATTATAATATAGAAATATATATTTATACTCTGTAACCAAGAAAAGTTTCGTGCTAATATCCATTTGTCTATCTTTGGACCGACCCCAAGACCACACGGCTGTACATGGGCGAACTTAACACGAAGCTACCTAGGTCTACCGAATTTGTTTTATTTTATTGTTTTTTCTAAAGGTAGTTTACGTCCTAAACCCCCAAAAACAGTAGGTTTAATTATCAAATATAATTAAATCTAAGATAAACTATAATATTGAACTTTTAGCGAATTTCCCATAGGGAAGAAGCTATTACCGTAGGTATAATGGCAAGACTGAAGCCCGGGACCATGTTAATTTTTCGTCTTTACGTGTCCAGAGGCAAAAAACAATAGTCATTAAAAAAATATATATGCATACATACTTCTATTCATATATACATTTACACTTCTTGTTAATGGGATGATTCCCGAAACATGTCGAAGGAATAAGTCAAATGTTTTCAAAGGGTTCTCGGTTGACTTATTTAAATATAATTATGTTAGTAGCCCTATTTGATGAAGTAAATATCGAAATATTTTATTTTTTATGAAGTTGAATAGTGAAAGAGCTGGACATGGCACTGGGGCATCAAGAGTCATTTCAAGTTTATGAAAGAAACTTAAATAACAAGACCGGAAGCTGAGTGGCCATCCTCAATGGAAACGTCCCCCTTTATTTCCATTCAATTTGCATATTTCTTCCCTCTCATTACATACAGCTGTTGGATGTCATTGGCTGTGATGCTGACCAACTTTTGTTGTAATTGCGGTTACTACCCTTGCAATAAAAAATTAATATGGATCCTATATTACACTGTTTCAACATTAATTACTATTATTTTATAAATTAATTATTTATATTACAAGTTTGTATTTGTTCTTAATTAGAGGTTAACTTTGTTAAACAATAAAACAACTCTGAACATAATTTTTTTATTTAATATTCAATAGATGGTGACGAGGACCTTTATTTTTGAACCTTTTGAATAAAATGAAGAAACGTGGAACAGCTACCTAGAACGACTCGAAACAGCATTTGTATTCAACAGTATCAGTGAAACACGAAAAACAGTAACACTCCTACATGTTGTTGGTAAGAAAACTTATAGAACACTAAGAGATTTGTTACATCCTAAGATGCCGACACATTATTTATACTGTATAATAAACTTATTCCATGTCTCACAAAACACTTTTCACCACCACCAAATGAGGTAGCAGAAGCATTCAAGTTTCATACAGACATCAACGGGAAGGGGGAAATATGCAAAGCTTTGTAACAGAACTGAAGATTATCAAGATACTGTAAATTTGGTACCTATATCAACACAGCACAACGTATAAATTAATGCATGGAATAAGAAACGAAGCTATTCAAACCAAATTGATCAACGAATCAGTCTTGACTATGGAAAAAGCGCTGGAGCTGGCAACTACGCTCGAGAAAGCCTACCAGGATGCAGCAACCATCCAACGTAAAGCAGGTGACCTATCAGTTGGAATTGACAAAGTAAGTAGCAATATCAATCCTGATCAAGTGTGTTATAGATGTGGAAAATCACATAAAACACCTTGTCCACATATTAACACCTTTTGGGTCACATTGCTAAAGTCTGTTTGTCAAACCCGAATGCACTAATAAAGTTGATTGGATAAGTTTGTATTCGTTCTTAACTAGAGGTTAATTTTGTGAAACAATAAAAAAGCTCTAATACATATTTCTAATAAAAATAACATAATTCTATTCTCTTTATTTATTATTCAATACATGGGGAAAAGTATGCAGGTTAGCTGCCAAGATAAACACATAAATTAAGATTTTTAGGCATAAATGGATGGATCTCAACCACATGAAGCTAAATATCATATTTCATCCAAAAATATATACAAAATTGGAGTGACGAAAAACAACGTACTGTGTTTAGATTGTTTGTATATCTTGGTAACCGTTGGATATAGAGCAAAACTTTAAGAAACTAGATTGCGTAGTTTTATTCAGATTCTAATGGTGAAAGATCTAATTTAAAGATTTTTTAAAGTACATATGAAAAACGCAAAAACCCCAATTGTTTAGTAAAAACCCCAAACTACCCGTTCAAATAATTGACCGATATGTCTGGATTACAGACTTAAAAATAATAATGTACAAGAATAAAAATAATATAAATGCAGAATAGAAATACGTTTATTTTATACCTATATATATATATATAGTTTCCGGCTACATTAGGCTGGAGGGAGGAGACTCTCGGAGTGGTTTCTTCTTTATTTCACGATTTGCATCTCCCTCGTCACTCGAGTCTATTTGTCATTGGATTTGTTACGGAAAAGCTTTTAATGGATTAGCCATAATCCAGGGCTTTGTGCCTTGTTTAGTCACAAAAGGGGTTTACTTCGAGGCTTTCTCCAGTGTTTCGGTGGCAGAATATATATTGGGTTCAAATCATGTAAATTGGACTACACAAAAAGTGTTGGAAAATACTCAATGTACATAATAATGTACAAATGTAAAAATATACGGTAACAATGATTTTCATCAAACGAAGTACATTTTATGCCTGTCATAATGAACGTATTGAAGACCTCAAAGGCAAACGCCAATGGCGTTTACCTCTGCGTTGACTCGTATAAGTTTACGTGTATCTTCCAAACGACCAAAAGCTGATCTGGAATTTCTCAGGGATCCTGTTTATGGCTTATCAACAACCTATTTCATATAAAATTAAGACATTTCTTCTTCTTAAGAGTAGGATACAGGCTAATTCATTTAATTCCATAAATGTTTAAAAATCAAATAGTGGTTATACCGAAGAATGTGTCTCATAACAAATAACACAACAAATCATAGCACAAATGTTGTTTTATTAATATATATATATATATATATATATATATATATATATATATATATATATATCAGTCGTATATAGTTATTAATTATTAACACTTATTTACCTTCCGTAATGTAAGATTTTGATAATTTGTTTCCTTTTTACTGAACAATAATTGTATACAAAATAATATCAAATAATTTTATTTAGAGTTCTACTTATTAAATTGTTAAATTACGGCCTTTTAATTCGTTGTTAATTAGTTTCCTGCTGATCTTGGAACGACGCGAACAATAATCTACAAGTCTTCTGCTCATCGGGTTGTTACGATTTTTACATAGGGAATGTAAAAGTTACGTGATTTAACTATTTAGTGTTAGAGTTACATAGCTTCTATATTAAATATTTACTTTTAGGAACCTTTATTGGTTCAATCTGATGACATCATCCATCAAACGGTCCGAAAATTAATACCACGATTACAATATATTTATTTATTTCTAACATATCATCATTTTATACTTCAATGTAAAAGCTAGAGTATAAAAGACTAAACCAAATATTGATCTCAAATTGCAATATGAACCGAACAGTGACTGTATCATAGAGTGGTATCGTCTCGCAATTTCCGGCTATACGAGATTATTTTTCTGTATTTTCCGCTTGCCCGGTTTTATTTTTGTACCGATAACGGGTTTCCAAAGCCTCGGAAGTGAGCGAGTCACGAGCGAAGTGGCGAAGATTGGAGAGTAATAACGGTCTTGTTACGGCAATTACGGTACAAAACTGCGCCTCGCAGGCCGCAGCCGCAGCCGCAGGCGCCGCAGCCGCCGCAGCCGCAGGCGCCGCAGCCGCCGCAGCCGCAGCCGCAGCCGCCGCAGCCGCCGCAGCCGCAGCCGCAGCCGCAGCCGCAGCCGCAGCCGCCGCAGCCGCAGCCGCAGCCGCCGCAGCCGCCGCAGCCGCAGCCGCAGCCGCAGCCGCAGCCGCAGCCGCAGCCGCAGCCGCAGCCGCAGCCGCCGCAGCCGCAGCCGCAGCCGCCGCAGGCCGCAGCCGCAGCAGCCGCCGCAACCGCCGCCGCAACCGCCGCCGCCGCGCGAGACTGAGCAGTGAGCAACTAGCTAGCTAGACCGGGTTGACTTTTATCTTTTACAAATGTCTAATTTAAAATGTTCAGCTATAATAGTTTAGCTTTCGTAACTCGTTTCTCTTAAATTAGTGATCCCTATATATGGAATATCGGGTTCGTGGCTGAAAAAAAGGAGCTTGCGCTTTTCAGCTGTGGGAACTCCAACCTTTGCCATCAATCGGCTTTTGTCAAAATAGCATTTTTTCAGTAGCGAGCCAAATTTTATTCCTTGAAGTGAGATTATTACCAATCCGCACCCCCAACTAAATTACAGCGGGCTTCTAGCGGATTGCATCCGCAATGACACGGCAGTCAATTATCGTTGGGATTCGGCACCCCGTCATAATGACCTCTTGGTCTTATCATTTGCAAGGCTCAGACCATTGTCCTCCATCCACGTGGGAACGTATCTCATCAGTTGATTCATCTTCCACTGAGCACGCTGGACATACGAGCAACGATGACAGCCACTTAGTCATCTGCGTAACCCACGAGGAAGGAGTCATCGGGAATGGCCAGACTCAGTATCCCATCGTTCCACAGATCCGGCACGAGGTAACGAGTTTCACACGACAAGGGTAACGAGCAACGTGGGGCAGTGGGACGAACGGAAAACCTAACGAACTGATAAATTACAGATCTTTATGAATTGAAACTTTGGCTGTCATACTAAGTGAATATAAAAGATGTATTGGAGACTTGGAGAGGATCAATTTCACAGATTAAAAATTGGAATAACTAGAAAGGATATTGCAGTAATATACTAGGGTGTACTTTTGGCGACCTGCTGACTTGGTAGTTTGTGTCTTGGATAAGAGGTCTCAGGTTCAAATTCTAGGATATACATTCGGGCCTGAACCCCTTTCTCTAGAAGTGTTTGTGTGTAATCACTCCCTGACTCCGTTACAATGTCTCTGGCATAGAAAGGAAAATACAAGCAAAATGATTCACATATTATTATTTCAATAATTTTAGACACATGACTAATCAATTCGGTTCATAACATTAAAACTAGTGGTTTGGTAAAGAACGGAGTGTCTAAAACAGTTTGGTACCAGCCACAATTACAGTGTTCTGTTTAGGCTGTCCGAATTAAACTTTTGTAATACAATCACAGCTCTATTAAACTCGCTCCAACTTCATTACTTTGAAAATTGATTTATTTGGATATAAACTGTTTAAATTATGCTCTTTTTAAGACGTGTTGACAGCTTACTAGTGCAGTATTATCGTTTATGCTAAATATAATTGCGTTTATTAAAATAATTTATTATACCGATAAATATAGGAGCAAGTAACTGTCAATGTGTGTTTTGGTACGACTTTCAATACTAAGAATATTGTAACTAGTTTTGAGTATTAAAAAGACACAGCGATTGTGTATAGTTTGAGTTTACTCTATTCATTAATATATTTATTGATGTGTTGTACGTCAAACACCAAACGTGTCACGAGTGACGTCGTACGTATGGGATATACGTATTTGGTCCCACAAAGCCCTCGGGGCGCAATGCATCAAACCGACAGTGCTTGCGTTATTGCAACGCCGGTGGCTCTGTTTGTACTTAGTAATGTATTGTATGTCAATTACCAAACGTGTTACGAGTGACGTCGTACGTATGAGATGTACGTACTCGGTCCAACAAAGCCCTCGGGACGCAATGCATCAAACTGACAGTGCTTGCGTTATTGCAACGCCGGCGGCTCTGTTTATATTTGCCAAATAGGTGAAGCTGGTTTCCGAGCCAACACACAACACAAACCATATTTCCACGTCCTTGATTTGTAACCCTTTTGCAACACTAAAATTATTCTGTCATGTCAAATAAAACTATATTGAATGATTAATTGACCAAACCAATATTTTAATTATGTCAATTCATGTGTTTTCATACATTTGATCTTGGATCTACTATTTAAATAATAAAATTTCTCAGGGTACGTTGCATTTTGTATTACATCAAAAGTTATAATTTTTCGTTTAAATAAATATTGTAAATATTTAAAAGTAACTGATAGAGTTTAAAAATGAAAACGCATTAATATATTTAAACTGAACACAGGCCTATATCAAATTATGTAGCAAAACCACCATCAATTGATATAACTATCAATAAATAGAATACACTTATTGAACTCTTTACAATGTATATGAAGTTAAATAGGATTTGGGTTCGTTAACCGCGCTAGTAGGCGATCCTAACCTTAGCAGCTTCATTCGCTTTTGATTAAGACTACAATATTGTGAAATTCTTCAATTTAATTATTAAAATTTATATTGAAATGAGTTATTTTAACGCAACAACCAAGTCATCAATAAATGATAATTTTTGTTTATGCATTAAGTGTCACCGATGATGATAATACTATGTGGTGGTCTTGGTTATATTGCTAAAAACATATTTGTTTTAAAAACAATGACAATTTTCCAAGTCCAACCAACTATCAAACAGAGATCTTGAACAGCTTAAAACTAACAGGAGTACCTTCACATAACCTAATCTTGCTTGTTGGTGCACCTGTGCTGTTAATGCGCGATTTGAATGCACCACGGCTCTGTAATGGCACAAGATTAATTATTAAAGTTTTGAAGCCCAACATGATTAAAGCAAAAGTTATGACCGGGTGCGCTAAAGAGGAAACGGTCATAATACCATGAATTCCTATAATCCCAACCGACCTACCTTTCCACTTTAAACGGCTTCAGTGTCCAATAAAGCTAGCTTTCGAATGACGACAAACAAGACCCAAGGGCAAACAATGCAGTTTGTTGCAATAATTCTAGAAAAATATTGTGGCCCGCTCTAGAGTGTCAAGTGGTAAATACACCAAACAAAAACCAAGTTCTTAATGTTGTTTATTGAAATGTTCTGAACTAAATAAAATATCCTGTTACCAGACCTTATTGTTGTTATTCATTAGTTTGAGTTCTTATTCCAATTTATGTTTCAAAGTAATAATACAAAATTATGTCTAAGTACACCTCCTCAGCCTTTTTTACACGTGCGAAGAACGGGTACTTTTTTCAATAATTAATTAAACTAACTAGTTTGTTTAATTATTGACATAATTTTATCAAATGTTTTATTATTATTAGATTAGATTATTTAAATGGCGACCATACCACAAGGTAGGTATTTTAAGCCAACAGTCGATGGCAACTAAGGGACCTACAGTTTAACGTGGAATCCGAACCACGACCTCTGAATTACGAATTGGTCTAATTATGAGGATGGTCTTTGCGGATTAACGTAGCTTTCAATAATGCGGACGTTAATCCACACAAGAGAACACTACACCCATTGACCATCGCTCACAACTATCCACAATTCGTGACCTCCAAGTAGCTGGATTACAGGATGACGAACTTTATAGAACAATAACAACAATAACACTTTACCAGTGAACTTTATAAAATTTATAAAATATTTTATAAAATTGTGAAAATATTAGTTGATATAACTACAAACTTATATTTTCTCCATAAGAAGTACATGGGCAATTAGTATGTAGGTTTTCTGCCTTTATAAACATTCAATTTGGGATTTTTATGAGTGTATTTATAAACATGAACGACATGTCAATGTCTAGCTTATCCGGGATGCAGAAAATTGAACGACTCCATGGAATTGCATAACAATCAGGTAATAATTGCGGCCGTCATCGTCGTGGTTCATATATACAGGGTGATTGATATAAGTGTGCCAGCTGTTTTATTCAAAAATTATAAGAGGTATCCAAAAATCTTAACTTGTAACTACCTTGGATTTTTTATCTTAACAATTTTTGTTGTATTGAAAAACAAAAATTTCCCGCCATTTTTCCAATATGGCTTCAAACTTTAATTTTTCTTTTGGAACACCCTGAATTTTACAAAGTATTCCGGTATAAAATGTAATTTTAAGACAATTTTAATCTTGTGCATTTTTCAATAAACCTAACCGTTTTCAAGATAACGGTCGTGCAATCGTTGTACAAGATAATGTCGGCTTGAGGGCTATTCTGTATGATGATGTGTTTATCATAAAACACAAAATGTTCTATAAGACAAATTAAAGTTGGAGGCCATATTGAAAAATGGCAGTATTTTTGTAATAAACCGAAATTTAAAAAATCCAATGTAGTTACAATTTTTCCCCATATCTCTTATAACTTTTGAATCAAACAACTGGCACGCTTACACCGAAAACTTGCCCTCAAGCCGACATTTTACAACTATAACCATTATTATCTTGAAAACGGTTAGGTTTATTGAAACATGTACAAGAATAAAACTGTCTTAAAATTACATTTTATACCGGAATACATTGTAAAATTTAGGGTGTTCCTTAAGAAAAATTAAAGTTTGCAGCCATATTGGAAAAAACGGCGGGAAATTTATTTTTTCAAGACAACAAAAATTGTTAAAATAAAAAATCCATGGTAGTTACAATTTAGGATTTTTTGATATCTCTTGTAATTTTCGAATAAAACAGCTGGCACACTTATATCAATCACCCTGTATATGTGTGTATATATATACATATATGTGACTGTGTGTGACTGTGTGTGTGTGTGTGTGTGTGTGTGTGTGTGTGTGTGTGTGTGTGTGTGTGTGTATGTGTGTATGTGTACAATTTTGAATGACCCCTCAAATCGTTGAATTATGAACTTATATCATGGTCCCTGGCTTAACTCTGACCATGTGGGGTCAAGTGAATAGGTCACGTTTCCAGAGGATTTTCTAAAACTGTTCCGATTATATTTTTATCAGTACAAGCAAAGGATATATATTGCAGAACTGCAGATATTCGAGCCCTTGATAAGTACAATCGACAGTCGGCGTCGGCAGCAGCTTGGTGGGTGCTCCGTGAATCTAGGGCACGGCTCTATGCTCTCACTACATGGGCTTTGTTTTATTAAGTGTCGTGAAATCTATTTCTGTATTACTTTATTTCTTTATTATTCGTTCAGCTGTTTTCCTACGATTTCACTTTTAGGCTAAAAAATAAGATTTTATTATTTACCCATTTAAGCCTGGTTTTATGTACCGCCATTTTTAAATGCCGGTATTATGAAACACCGTTGTACTATTTACCGTTTTAGGGATTACTGTGCTATATCATAAAATAGCGTTATCCCTATCAAAGTAATATTCGTCGTTCACAAATCACTATTCTATTAAAGGAAGTATTACAATGCATATTACTTTTAAGGTTATTTGTTTCGAGATAACAAAACAAGGTTATAGATCAATGGAGCAAAAGGGTTGATATGTGCACCCCTGTAATTTTCTTTAATGCTGGAGGCAGTCGAATTTAGAGCTTATCTTTCAAACAAGGTCAAGGGTCGATAGAACGAAATGGTTAAGATGTGCACTACTGTAATCCTCTCCAATGTTGGAGGCAGTGCCATTCGGAGCTTATCTTTAAAACAAGATTAAGGACGATATAACGAAATGGTTGAGAAGTGTGCCATTGTAATCCTCTCTGATGTTGGAGGCAGTGCAACTCGGAGCTTATCTTTAAAACAAGATTAAGGACGATATAACGAAATGGTTGAGAAGTGTGCCATTGTAATCCTCTCTGATGTTGGAGGCAGTGCAACTCGGAGCTTATCTTTAAAACAAGATTAAGGACGATATAACGAAATGGTTGAGAAGTGTGTCACTGTAATCCTCTCTGATGTTGGAGGCAGTGCGACTCGGAGCTTATCTTTAAAACAAGATTAAGGACGATGTAACGAAATGGTTGAGAAGTGTGTCACTGTAATCCTATCTGATGTTGGAGGCAGTGCAACTCGGAGCTAATTTTTAAAACAAGATTAAGGACAGTAGATACAAACTGAGGGTTTACCAACCGAATCGGCACGTTTTTCCCATAAGAATAACATGGTGTCCATTTTTTGCGCATCTGGTGTCCATTTTTTTTGGACATCTCGTTTTGGACATATGACACAAACGTTTTCAAATCTTCATGTAAAACTACTTACTTACTCTAACTATTAGTTGTCGACTATATAAGTTTTTCTGAATCTGAATCAGTTCGGGCTAGGCTATGACAAAAACTTAACGACTAAATTGAATATCAACTTGATGGTGTCAATTGTTCAAACACACAATACAGGTACACATTAAATAAGACACACAGTCTAGGTGAAGCACATTATACTGGCGAATTTAATGTAAATATGATACTTGACAGTTCTCCTATAACCAGTAACCAGTACATATATCTTCTCTAGTAAAAGTCTTATATGAATTCATTTTGTCTTGTATAATAGTACAACATCTTACTGCTTCTTTGGTTACTATAGAAGACACACAGAACAGGTACACATTAAACAAATGACACCAGTGAATATAGTATTTTACAGTTCTCATTCAGTAGAGAAGACAGGGGTATAAGTAAACATGAAACAAACAAAAACACCAGTGAATTAAATATTTGTTTAAATATAGTGATTTTACCAGTGATTTTAAATATAGTTGTAGGATGGATTATTTACATTTGATATCAGTCTTCTAATAACCCTAGGACTTGTTGAGAGTTCACATCTTAACACTAGGCTATTGTAAGTTTGATAACAAAAACTATAAAGCACACAAAGAAATACGTTAGTATGTGTAAAAATCTTTTTTAATCACACCCCACTTGTCTCGTAGAATAGTACAGCATTATACAGCAGTTCTTCTTTAACTCACATTCGACATGGTTACTAGAGAAGTCACACATTAAACTAATGACACCAGTGATATGAACGTAAATATAGTATTTTACAGTCACATTCGACATGGTTACTAGAAAAGACAGGCAGTACAGGTAAAGCACATTACACTTGTGAATTTAATGTAAATATGATACTTGAAAGTTCTCCTATAACTGACAAAAACGAAAGACACTAGCTGATTGAATGTAGATGTTGTATTTACAGTTAATTGAGGGAATTGTAGAATGGATTATTTACATTTGATATCAGTTATCTAATAACCCTAGGACTTGATGAGAGTCCACATCTTGACACTAGGCTATTGTAAGTTTGATAACAAAAACTATAAAGCACACAAAGAAATAAGTTAGTGTACAATAAATTAATAATGTGTAAAAATCTTTTTAATTACACCCTACATTTTGTCATCAGTTCTTCTTTAACTCACATTCGACATTGGGTTTGTCAAGACTCACAGTACAGGTATACATTAAACAAATGACACTAGTGAATATAGTATTTTACAGTTCTCCTCAACATGGCTACTAGAGAAGATATGTGATAGATATATGAAACGAAAGACACTAGATATTGTATTTACAGTTCTCACATATTACAATAATTCAGTGTGAAACGTTTCACATAAAATACATATCACTTTACAGTTCTCTTCAACATGGTTTCTAGAAAAGACACATAGTATAAGAAAGTATAAAACAAATGACACCAGTGAATATAGTATTTTACAGTTCTCCTCAACATGGTTACTAGAGAAAATATGTGATATAAGTTAACATGAAACGAAAGACACGTGGTACAAGCAAGTATAAAACAAATGACACTTAACAGTTCTAGTTGAAGGTAAATGATTGTCAGTTGAGATGATGGCTTGGAACATACTATTCAAAAATGAAAGAACTTTTTGCCTAGGCCTAGTGACAAAACTGTATGAAAGAGGGAATGTTTACTTGTGATTGATGGATAATTTATAACATTGGATTATTTTAAGGAATAAAGGGTAACAACACATGTTTATATCCAGCAAGACAGTGTCACAGGGTAAAGCACTAAGGAGATAGCGACACATCTTAAGTAAGCGTGTAAAGTTAACAAGAACTAAGACATAGGATTGTGATCGTTGATGAGAGGATGTAAGGACGATTGATTATTGAAAACAACTTGTGGTGATTACTCTTTTGGTTGTATTTATGACATTTTAGCATAGAAATTTCATTTTAAACCATAGTTATTTTTTGATACCTCTAAACTGGACACTTTATATGTAACAAATGACCTAATTTCAATTGTTCTCCTGTTGTATTGTTGCCAGAAACAAACACCATTGGAATCAAACACCATCAATAAACATATATTGCCTCTTGTTCGTAGTCGTTTGAACCATATCAATATTGAATATTATAGCAAAAAGTTTACTCTTTTGAATGTATTTATGAAAAGTTGGCATAAAAATTACATTTTTAATATCATGAGATTGTTGTTTCTTGATGCCTTTAGTCTAGACATTTTCTATACTTAAGACAATGTAGCAAATAACCAAATTTCAATTGCCCTTCTATTGTATTGTTATGTTCAAATACATTGAGAAAGGTATAGCATTATAAGGTAAGCAAGAAACAAACACAAGTTGATGTGTCATGAATTTGATCTAGGATCTATTGCATTCAAGTATTAAACAACTGTGGGATGATTCAGTTGAAATTAAACATATCTTGCCTCTTGTTCCGCCAAGTTGTCATTTGAGCCAAAATGAACCTGATCTAGGATCTGCTGGATTCAATACTTAAATTGCTAATACAACAGCAAAATTACTTTTAAATTAGACGAAATTATTAAAAACAATTTTTAATGTTTGAATTCAAATAACTAAATATAAATAATAACATTAAAAAGTTACATAGTGACATTGTTTTTTGTAAAGTATTGAAATTTGTGACTTTATAATTCGTTTAGTAATTGAAATATATGTTTGGTGTGCATTGTCACAAACATAGACGAGTCAAAAATGAAAGGCCTGACTACAACATCAACCATGTAAACATATAGAGTACAAGTGAGTGTAGATGACTATCCTTGGGTGTATCTTTGGGTGTATGAAGATAATTTTTCTAAGAGAGCTAAGTAGGTCATGGATTAATGCTATCGATGTATTGAGATAGATGAACACTATTGCAAAAATTAATAATCGTGCTAGGTGTAGGTGTTGATGATGTTGTAAGTCTTGTGGTAGCGCGTTACATGGTACAGTACATTTAAGAATAGAAAATTGCCGATATATCGGAAACTAAGAATAGTTCCGATATCAACACCTCCTAATTATGTCCGATATCACCAAGGCGCATCGATTGTTATAATTTTTTTTTTAAATAGTAACCCAAAATTATTTTGCAAAAAACCTGGCCGTTTTATAACAGTAAACTTGGCACATGTGAATGTGGTTTTATTTTGCATAAAAATGATGTTGTATGATATCAAGCAGTAGAATGGATATGAATAAGGGTCATTTTGAACTGTCCAAAAACCAGATGGCATTGATTAAAAATTAAGCAATATAAAACATGTTTGGTGCGCATTGCCGTCAAAGAATGAAGAACTTGACCACAACATCAACCCTCCTCAGTTACATAATTTTTCATTTTCTTGGTTGTATGTTTTAGTTAAGTCATAACAGTTACGTATATAGCTGAGTACAAGTGAGTGTGGATACATGTATATACTTTTTCTAAGAGAGATAGGATTAAAACAATCCTTCTAGCTGGTGTCAAGAATGTTCAACCTGATAGCGTTAAAGAATTTTTCAATCCCTCGTGAAAGAGTTAATATTAATCACTATCACACCATTTTACTACCAAAACTACAATTATTGTAGAATCTTCTGATTCCAAAATTGATTAAAAGGACCAGGTGCAAAAGTAAAGAATATGAGACCTAGAGGTGAATTTTATAATTATGAATTATCAAAGACTTATTTAGTGGAGAAAGCGATTAAACAGAAAGGAGTGTTGTTGTGTTTTAAGTGGTAAGGATTTATAAGTAGGTCATGGAAATATTAGTAAGATAGATGGACACTATAGCAAAAATTAATAGTCATGCTAAATGCAGGTTTGAGTCTTGCGGCAGAGACATGAGCCGGTACGCGGCGCGGTGTGATGCGCGGGGACTTGGGATTTTAAAACGCTGTAAGACATGTGTTTTGTGAAATTTTGGTTTATTTTTCATGAAAATGATGTTGTATAGTATCAGGCAATAGATTAGATATGAATAAGGATGGAAGTTTTACAAATTGTTTGCTCTTGTAGTGTGTGTCAGTGTTTGTACCGCATCGATTTTTGGACCCTGTAAGGTTTGTGTTTTGTGAAATATTTGTTTATTTTTAATGAAAATTATGTTGTATAGCATCATACAATAGATTGGTAATGAATAAAGGCGGGATTTTACGGATCAAAACGAGATGTCCAAAAATTGATCCCCATGTTATTCTTATGGGAAAAACGTGTCGATTCTAAAGTTAAATCAACCTATTGTATCTACTATATAATGATGTTGTATAGTATCAGGCAGTAGATTGGATATGAATAGGGGTCATTTTGAACTGTCCAAAACGAGATGTCCAAAAAAATGGACACCAGATGCGCAAAAAATGGACACCATGTTATTCTTATGGGAAAAACGTGCCGATTCGGTTGGTAAACCCTCAGTTTGTATCTACTAAGGACGATATAATGAAATGGTTGAGAAGTGTGCCATTGTAATCCTCTCTGATGTTGGAGGCAGTGCAACTCGGAGCTTATCTTTAAAAAAAGGTAAAGGGTCGATAAAAGGAAATTGTTGAGAAGTGCGCCACTGTATTTCTCTTTGATGTTGTAGGAACTGCAACTTGGAGCTGATTTTCAAAACAGTTTAGTGTAATAAATGTTCACTGTGTTCCATAATAAGAAAAGTAATTATTCTATTTTCTAATGACGTACATGGATCACAAGTGATCATGGATACAAACAAGTGATTCGTCTGAGTGTTGCCCGTCACAAAGTTCCTCTAAGTTAATATTATACTTGTATTAATGTGAGAATATGAATAGAAACATTTTTTAAGTAATTTTGATATCAGTTTTAATTAATACAAATTAAAATATGTATGATTTTACTGAATGTTTGATACTTTTTACTAAAAATGCAATTTTTAGAGAGTTTTCGTTGTAACCTAACGACTATCTCCATCCACCAATGAGAATATTACGTCTACTGAGAGTAAAAAATAAATTAGACGAAAATGGTCATCTAAACCTAAGACTCAAGGTTCAACCCCATTTGAGAAGACAATGGAATGGATTTTTCCGCAGATTATGGCGTGAATTAGATACATATCGCATTGACTTGTATTGATCATGCGTTTCTGATATCTACTCAAGGGCTTTAATATGTGACAATCGACAAGAAGACTACTACGAACCTCGTTAATTTACACCTCTACTTCCTCACAATAATCAAGTTTTCAAAACGATGCTCTACAAACTAATGTTTTCCCTCTTAAAATCTACATTAACCACATAACAGGTCACTGAAATCCTGGTGGTGCTAAATATTTATGCATCTACTGTACCTTCAAAAAAAATTAAATAGGAGCTTAATTTATAACACTGACAATTTAGTGTTAACAAGAAAATTTGTTCAACGTTCCTGGAGCAGTAACATTCAGTTTGGGGATGCTAACTACAGAAAGGAGACTCAAAGCAAGACTTCCTCAAACATCCTTGCCGTTTGAGGATTTCAATGAAGAGATTATGGACCACAACGTTCTGTAAAGCACATCCTGTTGGCAGTTAAAAATTATTCATTTATGTATACAACATAACCAGGATGAAAACCTATTGAATAAAAGGTGTGAATCAGGTGTTCATAGAAAAAACAATGAATCATTTCTCAATTATATTTTTCAATTTTCTTTTGATTTACAAAACACATATTTTTCTACGAAGGGATTGAGTATGTGAAGAATAAACAACTATTCAACTTCAGATGAATTAATTCAAATTCATCCTTTCTTCTTTCTCACTTTTTTACAAAATTCAATGTTTGGTGGAATGAAAACTACAGATATATAATTATTTTTAATCTATAATGTAAAATAGTTTTTGCCAAGGTTAATTACAAAATTCAGCAGCATTAGAAACGAAGTTAAATAAAAATTATCCCACGTGTTTACAAGAGCCGACGCAACTGCAAATGAAGGTAATGCTGAAGAATATTAGTGAATGTAATGTTGGGCAAGGGCGAGGGGCTGTCGCGTACCAACGGGACTCAAAATTTAATTAGAATACGAGAGAAGCTCCAACAATCGCCCCGGCGCCTTCAGACTGTTTAAATAACTTTCTGCATTGCAATCTTGAACACAAAGCACAAATGTTATCAGCCGTTATACTAACGACGAAATACATTTACCCGGTTTATAAACATAACATAGTTTACCAGTGTATGTTTATTTTAATCGTAGCGTCAAAACGCAATACGTTATAAGATTTTGCTATTGGTACATTGCGGTAGATGTTGCACCGATATCCAACATACAAGGCTACAAAGTGAATATACCTGATACGAAGAGGTATGTAACTTAATTAAAAAAAATAATAACATGTTTATATTTAAAACAAGTGTACATGACTAAAATACATCTTATTATATTATAATTATATTCTAACTTGGTTTGAATCAACATCAATTAGTTATCTATCACACTGAAGGTGTAATAGATAATCATCAACACTAATTGGTGTTGATTCTTACGTTCTACCACGTGGTGAAGTAGGTTATTTAGGTATTGCTCAGTTTTCGTAATTTTAAAAGTCTTAATTGATTTAAAAGGATGCCTCCAAAAGGACGTCAAAGGTTTATTTCAGTCAAACTGTAGACCTAATTTTTAACCATTCAAAATCATATTTTTTTATCATATTTTTACGATATGAAAGTTATATCATGAAACTGTGATTCTGAACATCTACAATTTTGATACCATACTTAATATAAGCCGCTGATCATAGCATTTCACTAAACCTCTGACTTTGGGAGGAATAAGAAATTACGAGTAAAAAAGGGTTTTATACCTTATTCATTATAATTTCGTGGTGAAAACCAGACAGTACAAATTTAATCCAAAAGGAAATGGCAGAAGGTTTAGGTTTATGTATTAACTTTAAGCCCTCGCCATTTTTTTAACATTTAAGGTCTTTTTGTAGCATTTTGTAAACACTAATAAAAATACCTTCGATGTGATATATATTCGTAATTCAAGCTATGCTGTACCATAAACGTTTTCTTCTGCTTTTTATGGCCGCCTCCTAGGCAATGTAAAAATGATGCTTTCTTTGACAAAATAGAGGATAATTGATACTAAAAATACTTGTTTTGTCTTAAATAGTGTGGAAGATTGAGAGTGTATGATGTGAACCTGGATGTCTTTCGGAAGAGTGTTAGGGCGAAGCCTAACGGACTAGGTAATATTTGTGATATTGAGGTGTGTTTAAGATATGCTACTCTAATCAACAAATCAAACTAACCAATAAACACCAAATGAGCTAAATAACATTATTGCAACAATTATACGAATCGGGGTGAGAGGATCGTATAGTTGTTGACCATATAACAATTATGGATCCACAGTCTTTACCTGAAGACACTTAGGACTACTATTAACATATCAGGTGTTAGTAAAGAACCAAATAACGTCAAAATATGGTTTGGAAAAGACCAATAGGGTGACGCCCCAAGATTTTAAATGGTACCAAATTAACCCACTTTAAGTCCCTGGACAATATTCCAGAGTTAAGGAACAGTTTTGAAAACCCGTTTTCAATATATTCGAAAAACTCTTCTTCATAAGAATAACATTGCAGTTTGGATATCCGAGGGGGTCTAATGTCCATACGACTGGGAGCAATGAGGAAAAAAACATTCTACAATTGTTTAATCCTCTACAACGTGGTGTGCTTGAAATAAATATAATGAAGCCGGACACACACACGCACACACAAACACAAATACACACTAATACAAGAGCATGCGCACGTGCTAATGATAACTTTAGTAGTATGGATTATATTTAAATGCACGAGTCTTTCTGAGAAAGTTTTTAGTTACAATTTTAAAAAAGATCACAATCTCTTACAGTACATTCATTTCTAATTCATACTTGGCTTGAAATGCCTACCTGAGTTGATCACCATATCAGAAAGGTAATTATCATTGTATTACATAAAAAATAAAAATAAATGTACTGTAACATCTTTTTTCATTAAAAAAAACTTTAATCAGCTTTGAGAGATAAACACCAACAATAAGATTAATCTTTTTTAATTTCACTATAAATGAATGTTTTTAGTGTTTCTGAAGATAATAAATGTTAGTAGGAAATTGCGTTAATTGATAAAAAGTAATTAAAAATTAAGTATACCCAAATTGTAACTTTGCTTAGTGCTATTGATGTTGAAATATTATAAATCCTTTAGTCTTATATTACCATACATAATCTGTTTTCCTTTATTTTTTGTGAGAATGAAAAGCTAAGAACAAAGCCAAACGTTCTAGAAGCGCCAAGATATAAGAAACGGCTTTCGACAATGTGCATTGTATTGAGATGAGAGAAAGTGCGAACACTTTGGATAATTAAGCTTCCTCAAGGTTGCTGCTACGATTATTCACAGATTAGTCTTCTCTTATGATCACGTTATACCGGAATTGATTATTCACAGATTAGTCTTCTCTTATGATCACGTTATACCGGAATTGATTATTCACAGATTAGTCTTCTCTTATGATCACGTTATACCGGAATTGATTATTCACAGATTAGTCTTCTCTTATGATCACGTTATACCGGAATTGATTATTTTTAATAGTTCCAAATATCTGTATAAAGGATCTACCCAGTATTAGATATAAGATGATGATGGTTTTAGAAAATCATAATTATTTGGTCAACTCCTTTTTACTAAATTATGTGATAAAAACTAAATAACTTTTCAGTTTACAGCTTTCAAATAAAATTTATTTTATTTCAGTATACGCAAATTCACCTAACACGACCTGCGTTGATAAGAGTTGAATATTAATATTGTATTGAGTTGTGATATTAATATTGAATATTAATAATAATTAACTGTGTTAGTATATTGTTGTTAATTTCGCAGTGACAATTAGATTAAATAGAAGAATTAGTTTACTTTTTAACACACTTTTTTAAAATTATTGTACCGTTATTTTTCAAATTACTATACTTTATAAAATAAATTATCTCAAACGTCGTTAGGCACAATAGTGGCATCTTCAAAAGAGAGTACATAAAATAGCGTACGAGTATTATGAACTAAAAAATTGTACACCTCTCTGAATACTCCACAGTTTTTGCAAAATGAATTAGAGTGATAAATTAGTAATTATGATAATAATATTGATAATTATGTACAAGAACAAAGGCTTAAAGGTTGTAATGAGGCAATTCCCATAGCAGTTTTATCGTTTATTCATCTACTCCTTATAAGACTAACATGGAAAAAGAGTGTGTGTTGCTTCTAGGAGGAACAATATAATTCATCTTAACTTAGTAAATCTTGACATTTTTGTGAATATATTCGTTAAAAGTAACTTCAAGGTAAATAACGTCATCATTGCAAAAATAATAATGAGCGTCCTGTTTATGTTCTTAACATTTTAAAAGCGAGTCTAATGAGAAGCGTGAGACAGAAGTCATAAGGCAGCTTGCCTTTCTTCCTCATGGGGTGTATTTCCCCTGATTACTATGCCGGGATGTGCTTTTCCAAGGTACATTTTTTCAATTTTCCAGGTTACTTATTTTACGTGTTTTAGTATTCCACTTACCATCCTTTGATTTTTCTGTGAGATCAAATTCATTTTCACCAGGAAAAAGCATGTTTCTGATAGCTTATAAATTAAGCTACTGTGGACTGGCTTTTAGATAGTGTTTTGGAACTGTCTGTCTGTTTTGGAAGCCGCACGTACATCTGAGTGAGAGTCCCAACCAAGCACAGTTGCTTAAGACTTTGACAAGGATGTGTCTTAGCTCTGGAGGGGGTATTACCAATCCATCAGAACAAAATTCACCAAAAACGGTGACGTCATATGGTTAGTGTCGTAACATGGTTATAAGTAGAGCTGTTGAGAGGAACTAAAAATATTCCCCTTAGACATATCCATGATCTAACCTATTTCGTACGGGGATGTAAATACCATAATTTTATATATGGATTATATATGGATATATGGCCTTAGCTCGGGACGGAGGAGGGTATTGGCAATCCGTCACACCAAAATTTGAAACAATAACATATGGTTAGTGACGAAATATGGTTATACGGATTACTGTTTAGAGGAACTGAAAACATTCCCTTTAGACATATCCATGATCTAACCTATTTCGCACGGGGATGTAAATACCATAATTTTATATATGGATTATATATGGATATATGGCCTTAGCTCAGGACGTAGGAGGGTATTGGCAATCCGTCACACCAAAATTTGAAACAATAACATATGGTTAGTGACGAAATATGGTTATACGGATTACTGTTTAGAGGAACTGAAAACATTCCCTTTAGAGATATCCATTATCTAACCTATTTCACAATGGTAAGTAAATCTATACATTATACTTTCAACCATTTGAACATTTTTATTCCATCAAAATTCGATATTTCATCTTATGGTAATACCTTACCGTGGCATTACGTATTTCAGTGAACTACGAAATAATTAATGTAGGAGGGGAGCTGTGGGGGGGTTGAGAGAACGGTGGTAGTCGCTGTCTCGCCCTAGCCGTGATAAATTATATCATGACTGCGCATAATGGGAGTGGGGAAGCTCTGGTTGGGAATATCTGACTCGTTATATCCTCAGTGTTTCCTTATCTTGCCAATACAAGTACGCTTTTCGATCTACGATAGACCAATCGTGACGCGAAGGAAGTCCCTACGTCAACCTGACGATTGCAAGATTACTGATTGACCGAATGGTCACATTTTGGTAATATTGCAGCTATTCCTAGAAATACTATTCGTTACTGTACATAACAAAATCACAGTTATATATATTAAAATAACGCAGATTCTCCGCCATATACGATGTCGCGAACCTTTCAAGTGTGCATTTATTCATACTTTATGAAAACTACTCTAAGATATTTGTAATATTTGGGTTTAGTATATATCAACAGTGTTTATACTGAAAACAAAAAGTATTTCTGTACAAATAACAATTAGATTCATGATTTATTTAAGTATTTCAACAATATCAGTATAATAAATCGGATGATTGAACATTAAGATGATTAACTCATATTTAAAAAATAAAATATTATATAAAATTAATTTTTGAACCTCAGAGACTTGATGTATCTTCCATGTGACGAGTAGGCCTACTTCTATTGGTGGGTAGACATGCGCTGGCTGTGAGCATGTGACGTGTAACATTGGGTAGTTTGCAATATCAATAACTTGGAGAAACACAATAAAGAAGTTTAATTTACCAGTGAATACTGCTAATTCAACGATATTCGTACAGCATGACAGATTATTAATCGTATTCAAACTTAGTGCATAGTTGGTTGTTTCCGTGAAGGCGCCTTAAATCGGTAATTTATGGTATTCGTAGTTTGTTTCAGATCTTTATTAGGTGATATCATAGGATTATATTATTTTTAAATACTAATACTAATACAAAAATTATCCATGACTTGTTATGGATTAACTATTATTAATCATTGTATTGCTGTATATTTGATTTATTCATAATACTTACGTTTGTACCAAAACTTTAGAAGATCACGGTAAAGGTATAACAATAATCGTATTTTTTAAACCATATTTTTAAATTATTTGTATTTGTAAAGACTAAAATTTAACAAATAAATTTTAGTTTAGTCTGAGATTTTTATTACTGTATAGTGTTTGAAATTCAATGTTATGTTGTTAATGTGTTGTACGTTTTATTGGGATAATAAATTATGACGATGATGAATAATGACCAAAAAATATCTAATAGAAAAAAATATAAATATGTAATAGAAAAAATGACACGGAAATAAAAGAGTGAGCAGAAACGTGAAGTCGCAAGTTTCAGGGAATCCAAATTTAATTATAATGTAAGAAAAGTTAACCCCGCTTGTGATTGCCTCTGGATGAAATTACCCCTTTTTATCCAAACAAGGAAGCTTTAATTCGTTTTAGTTTTGAGAAGGAATATCTATGGGTAAAGGAACTCTCTTAGCTGCCATTTTGTATTATATACAAAATGGAAGCTAGCGACTAAATGAATGATTTTTCAACATATGTTTATAGGAATTTTATTTTATTTTTAATTTAATGAGTACTATCACCCCTCGAAGTTTGTCCCCAACATAATGAACACTATGTATATATATATAAATTTAAAAAATATAGACAAAATATGTTACACGAATAGTTTTGCATTTCAAAAGCTCTGCCACTTGTTGCATTGATATGCTGTTGATATATGTTTTCTAAAATATCATTTCTTACAAGACCGTATAAAAACAAAGCTGACATGGAACCTGAATGAATTCTGTAATATGCTGATAAAGTTTTATCTGGTGAGCTTATTTATTTTGGAGGAAAATCATATTTTGTATATCGCAAGCATTCCCCTGCATTAAGTTTTTAACTTAGTATAATAATATTTTATCTTCATACGCATATATTTTCTCATTAAATACAATGTCCCGAAATAATAAAGATTTACACTACATATTTATGCTTTATGTTTCTTGTTAACAAATCTCTAGTAATTGTTGAGAAGTGTTTATTTATTAAGACATAAAATACTAAATTAATCTCCGATCAAAATTAACAACCAAAAGAGTTTTTGAATATTTATGGCACCACAGTGAAAATCGTATCTAAACTAATTTTTACAATATTGTAAAGTATTGAGTACTTTACATCAGACATAGAGGGATTGCTGCTTATTTTATTGTATAGACACAATATCTCGCAATACATAATCACCATAACTAAAGATGAAGTAACAAAAGAACAACATGTACAGGTATGTCCAAAATGAAGTCGCACACGGCTGCAATCAACTATCGATCGGTTGGTGTTGTTGTCGTGTTTTGCGACATGCTTAATCATGCCATTTTCGTATTTGCATTAGGCGTTAACAACCCGTTTCTACAGTGTTCTATTTTTAAGCTACGCCAAACAAATATTCTTTGTATCACCCAAAACGATAGTCCTAGTCAGTACAATTTAGACCTGGAGGTGAGCATTCTCACTTAACGATTTTTTTAATTTGCAAATCTTGGGTTAACCAATGGAACGTCACGGCAGGCAGTTGTTGTCAATGTCAAATATCTCCTAGTATTCATAGTTGTCCGTATCTAAACGATCACTATCAACTCTGGGTGACAACAATGAACATGTCGCCGCGGCTCGTGGCCATGACCTCCACTTCCGCGTGTTATCAGGTTGCTGCGCCGACAGATAACGTGCCTCACGTCTCATACGTGTAAACCCACACCGCCACCTCGCACTCGCTTCCTGGAAAAGGCCTCGTTCTTCACCGTCTGGTTGACGTTTTTTTTCAATCCTAACGTTCCCAGCACGGCTTTCAGCGTCTCTCTCACGTTCTTGAGGCGAACGTCAACGTCAAGCTCTGCGTTGTCAATTTGCTGTCGCAGGTGCTCAATGTTTAACAATGGCTTCTTAGGGTTCTTACTATTCAAGAGTAGGAATTCTGTCCACACTTGTCACTAGCATCAAATTATCACTTCACTACTTATTCATACTTGACGCTTTATAATTGCATGATTCTTTACTAAGTACATTATAATGTGACGTCTGTTTTTATATACTTTGTACTATTTATTCTGTAGTTTCAATAATTTCAAACGCGTTTTTACAAGGCTTTTATGTATAGTAGTATCTACTTCTAGATTTAATTGTGATCGCAAGAAGGTTGGATTGAAGGTGTGTGTGTTTTTTAAGCAAGAGCTTTAAGCATCAGCTTAATTTCAAGTAACTGTCGTGATAAGGACATTTCATTTTCGTTATTTATTAGTTTTGTGGTATACCTTTTTATAAGCTTTGTACTATTTTGGCTTTTTAGGACCTATATAATAATTTTACATAATGCGGTTTCTCAATTTGGGTTGGGCTATTCAGCTTTACCGATTTTTTCAATTGTCATAAAAGCACAAAAATACTGTATAACACAAATAATTTTACGTATACGAGTACATTCATATTTTAATTAAAATTTGCTTTATTACGTGAAAACGTATCAATAGCCGATGGCTATATGTTTATTTTGTTTAATATATATTGATGTGTATGATTATCCAATAAGAACCGCAGTAAAATAAAGAATTGTTGGCTATTTTGATCTTTAGATTTTGTAGAGATATTTTTTTTAATCCAATGTAAATCTCCTTCTTAAGAATAATAAGCTTCAGAATATTAGTGATGTAAATTGTAAAAAATAGCTAAGGTTTATTACCACCACAGCTAACAACATGTGTTCCTGAACGCTGTAGCACTGGCATTGAGTCAGATGAAATCACGTCCTCGCTACTATATACATTCGTATTATATTTATTTGAATATGAGAGAAAAAAATGCTATCATTGGAAAATACTCATAACACTTATTAAATAGTCATAAAAGAAAAATCAAACTTACAGTTTGATTATAATGAGGTGAGTGTTGTAGATCAGTATCTTATGTAAAGAGCTACAATAATGTACAGAAATATTTATTTTAATATTGCTTATACGTCGTATATAACTTTCATACTATAACTTATATATAGGCCTAAGCATGAACCAAAGTATAAATTTTACAAGTAATATTATAACTTAATATTATTAGAGTACCTATAAAAACCAGATGAAAGATGCACTACAGATACACAAAAATGGAAGTAATTGTAGTGCAATGACATGTAATAACTTGCACCTGTACAGGGTAAATCCCAGTTTTGAAAGACTCGGCGACGAGAATCGGCGGAGCCAGGCCGGTCAAATATGAATATGCACGACTGCCACTTCCGGCAGCCGCGTTCACCACACACACACACATAATTATTCACTTTTGTTTATTTAGGATTTCCAATTTACCTTACTATCAATAAGGGGTTTCACAGTGAAAATCTTAGCTGAAAGTGTAAGAGCTGAGGGTTTTGCTTGATGCTGTTTAGGCTATTAATTTAGACAAACGGGAAGCTCTGAAGAGATCTGTCGTTATAATTCTAGTATAGATTGATAAAAAAACACTGAGTCTGAACAAGACAAATGTTGAAACACGACGTCCGTAAATCAGTGAAAATACAAATATAATTCCATCAGATTACTGTTCACTGCAGAATGAAAATTAATTCATCAACCCAAATACTCTTATTTTTTATATTTGTCGGAAACTTCATTTTATAAATCACTACTGTATATCGTTTTGATATTAAATGTTATTCCTCTTTTGGGTATAGGTCGAAACCCAAACACAAAATGACATAATTTACTTGTACTTATTACATCATTACAAACAAATATTTTATTTTTTATACAGGGTGTTTCAGAATTCCCTACCAATACTCTAGGGCGTTGTTCCTGGGTAAGAAACATATACAAATATCATATTTAAATTGTCCGGAAGTCCTTAGTTACTCACACAGCCTCCATTTTGTTTTTTTCACGTATAATATTTTTTCTGAGTAATGGTTAAAGAAGAATTTTAATGACAGTAAGCAGGCGGAGACTGTTGTATTGTTGTGGCAGACTCAAGTCGCACGCCTTTACATGCACTGCAACTAAGCTCTAGCGGTCACCTATCACTAAAGCGACCATATCTCAGTTAATATTTGTCTAATTTAAAACAACTTGGTGTCAATCGATTTGTAATTACATTACCTAAAACAAGTTATACTTGTAAATTTTCTTTTAAATCAACGGTTCACGAGTTATTTGAGAAACAAAATTTTAAATGGCCGCCATTTTGTTTTATGAATTTGAGAAATTGTCATAATTTTTTTGCAGCTTTGTCTATTTGCCATATATGTTTGTGCAAAGTTTCAATTCTGTACGTTTAACCATTACTCAGAAAAAATATTATATGTGAAAAAAAATGGAGGCTGTGTGAGTAACTAAGGACTTCCGGACAGTTTAAATATGATATTTAGATATGTTTCTTACCCAGTAACAATGCCCTAAAGTATTGGTAGGGAATTCTGAAACACCCTGTATAATCTCTAAATGTTTAAGAAATTACCATTGATGAAGTCAGGGAAAGTATTGCGGATACATTATCAAGAGAAAGGTACCTGATTGATAAATATATATTTAAAAAATTAAAAATACCCCCGTCACAGCAGACCTGCGTACTCAGCGAATTTCCAAATCAAAAATATAATAATAATACTATATTACAAATTTTAACAATATCTGTCGATAAATATGATAGTTATTTGCCTATCATGAATATGATAGTTTATATATTTTGATTAATATTTGTTATGTAGTTTTTGATAGTTGCATATGTAATTATAAAAAAATTCAAATTTTATCTTCAACCATTAGAATCAGCTTAAAAAACTACACAATTAAGTTCACTGAAGTTTTTCCCTATCTCCAACGGTTACCGAAGTATTAAAAAATCTAAACACAGTACATTGTATTTTGGGGCTCCAATGTTAATTATATGGAGGATAAGGAAAAATTAATATTAGCTTATCAATCTATATTTTTGGATAAAACTTGATATTTAGCTTCATGTGGTTGAGATCCATCCACTTATGCTTACAAATCATAGTTAAAGTATTTATTATCACAGCTAACCTGCATACTCTTTCCAATTTTAATCATATAGAGAATAGGCAAACTCCTTTATTTATGGACATATGTTGATGAAACTTGGTATAAATGGTAAAAATAAAAATTGTTTATGCCAAAAATTCCTACCTTCAGTGCTACTCACTGCAGCTAACCTGCATACTCTTTTCCCATGTTAATCATATGGAAAATAGGAAAACTCCTTTACTTATGGACAGATGTTTACGAAAATTTGTACAAATTGTCGAAATAAAAATTGTTTATGCTATAAATGCCTACTTTCAGTGTTCCTCAAAGTGGCATACCTCCAAACTCTTTCCCATGTTAATCTTATGAAGAATAGGCAAATGACTATTAATTAACAGTCCTGTCTAAGGAATATGTCGGCCTTAGTCAGTAACAAGACTACAAGATCGCGCCACAATCATCTTACATTCATTCCTCATTCATACTTGGCTTAAAATACCTACCTGGGTAGGTCGCCATTTCAGTTAAAAAAGTATAAAAAAGTATAAAAAAAAGACTAACTCATATATTCATCGACAGATATTGATAAAACTTGACTTATAATATTATTATTACATTATTGATTTGGAAATTCGCTGAGTACGCAGGTCTGCTGCAACGGGGGTATTTTTAATCACACTTATATATTATACTAGCTTCGCTAGCTGGGGCCCCTCCCCCAGGCCCCCTTGGTTGTTGTCTGCAGTCCTTAGTAATTAGAATAGTAATTAGAATAGTATTGTATATTGGGCTTCTAGGGAGAACCCCAATATACAATACAATACAATTGATAATCACAATAAAATTGATAATACACAAACCATCTCCATTAAAACATTATATATTATGTAATGTATAACATTATACTAATCTATGTGTATTTTTCATGGCTAATCGTCCAACGGTATCTGAGCGCATACACTTCAAACATACAAAAAAATATATCCATACATACATTCAAACATCCTCTTTTATAGATATAGATGATTACTATATGCTATATTTTATGCATAAAAATGCTTAACTGAACTTCCGCTAAGTTTTTTTCACCACAACTTGACTCAAAGCAAAAATCTAATAAAAGTATATGTAAAACAATTCGTAATAAATGCTAACTACCTCAATTTCTTAATGTAGGCCCAAAGGCTATATACACATGATGGGAACATTGTTTGTGACGGGTCCGCGTAGGCAGACCTAGCCCAGCTGATGTAATTCGCACGTCAACATGGCATGTGTCAACACTTGTACGCGTCATAATTACTAACGTGATTACCTCATAACAGATTCCATTCGTCAGCAGAGCTCCGGTGACAAGCTGCTTCAAGATTCAATGCTACTGGTAGGTTTTAATAGAACTTGTATACATTAAAAACCGAATATTACACTTTGTGTCTATAATACAGTACAACCCCACTAACTCGACACTTTTTTGAACCAGAGGTTGTCGAGTAACAGGGTTGTTGAGTTATCCATCACATTGCAATTGTTCATGAACTTTAATATAATTAATACGAAACGGACTCAAGTATTACATATAAATTTATTACAGTACCATTCTTATATGAGTATTTTTATATACTGAGTATTCTTCTCCTCAAATGCGCCCCGATCTCCTGTCCTCATCGCCTGCGACATCAGAAATGTCGACGACATCGTGTCGGCGATTCCTGTGTGTTACCAGCCTCAGCGTGACAAGGTATCGAACAATCCTCTCTTTGAACGCATTAGTTGTATTGTTGTATTTGTCGTTAACGCGTTTCTTGTTTGCAGTAAACGGGATTTGATGGATGATGGATACATTTGAAACTATATTCATGCTGGTATGTTACCATCTGATACTGCACACTTCACGCGGAACATTTTAATATATTCGGGGGAAAAAAAGTTATTTATTTTGCCTAGCTTTAATGTTATTCAAAAAGGGCATAAGCATAAGTAAAATGATCTTCATTAAAATGAAGTTTACTGAAAATTTCTAACAAAAATTAAACATTTGTTGAAACGGATCCTTGGAAACCTCGGTGGCGCTCGTTCTCCAATCTGAGCAATGTTTTCGTAGCATAGAAGACCGCCGCCTTACCCTGAGAAATGACTTTTAGTCATAAATTAGGCAACAAACGACGGCCAAAGTTTGATCACTTAAATACGTAAGCTCAATTGTAGTGTTTAACATTGTTCATAATCAAACTGTTCATAATCATTATTAAATGTACAAGCAACTGTGTGCCCTGGTCCTTAGGTAAGTCCTTAGGTCCTTAGGGTCAATGTAACCCTAAGTAGTAACCCTAAATGCGCGAGCTTGTAAGCGAATTAGAATTGAAGGGGTTTATGACAAATATAATGGGAGGAGAATACTCCACTGATCATGTTCCTCAGCAATAAAAGACTAACCCTGTTCGGTTGCAGCCTAATGCCTCATCCATCAGACTAAAGCATTAAATCACTGTTTCTTCAAGGAAGACAATTAATTAACAGTCAAATCTTGAGTGGGTTTATCACTACGCTCAAGATTGGATAAACGTGCCTCGAGCAGCAACAGGTTACGGCAACTACATAAGTACTTCCTTTCCTTCATTATAATAGTTATTGTATTTACAACCCTAAATTACATTATTTCAGCTTATAAAATAATTAAAAGAGTATTAGAGAAAACAATTGTTAAGGTAATTCAGAAAAGAGTTCTTATGATATTCTGTCTCGGACGTTGTTCTTATCCATATGAAAATTTTTCTTTTGGCTGAATTATCGTAAATATATGCGTGAGGTTATAAGCATTAAATCAGATATCATTCTATATAAGTATTTTTTAATGGAGTATATGTTTAAAGTTTTTTTTAAGTTGTACATTTATTATCGTTATATAAATTGTCCAGTAATAGGCGTACGTACGTTCATTGTGTTTCGCATTGATCGTTGTACATTTATCAGTCTATATCCATATACAACAAACTTGCTCCATTATTATGATCACGTCAGCTTATCTTGAACATTTGATACCGTAACCTGCGTTTCGGCGTACTCGTATGCAAATCTTTCAAATTATTATCAATCTTCCTACTTCCCCATAATTTATTTACCCCCTCCCTAAAAACTCATAAAACTATATTTTTGGTCAACTTTTTTTTAACAAGGAAACATCGTTCCTGTGTGATGTAATGAGAATAAATAATAATGATTTAGAGGTAGTTCAAAATAGCAGTACACTTTTACCTATTCACTTAGTTAAGCTAATATCATAAAAAATAACAATATTTAAATTTTTTAAGCTATTATTTGGCATACTTTCAAAATAGACTATTGGTATATATGATAAATACCTCAAAAATAGCGATAAACAATTTCAATGAATAGTTATAATAACTTATAATGTAACTTGTCGATCTTTGATAATTTTAGTTATCCCAGATTTAACTTTTTTCATAAGATATACACCTCAATGGTTTTGTGCTTGGTTCAATTTCAGTTTCCGTTATTCTTGAAAAACATATTTCCAATAAATATTAGGTCAAGCTCGGAGAATTTCTCCTGTGAGGAGACACGCTTGATTGGAGTTCTTGCACCAACGGGTCTGGGTTGGTCCCCGTCTCTATTGGAAATCTGTAAACAATATTTCAAATTTCTCTCACGACTTTTTTTCTTCAGTTTACAGTGATACATTCCATTGAAACATTTTCCAATATTCATTACACTTTACAAACACGTTTAAAGAAAAATGTCAAAGTGACTTTTACTACAAATCTATTTTCCTTCCAAGGCAATTTCCACACATTCTTTGAATTTGACTCAACTAAACTCAACTCTCTTTATTTCAGACAGTTACAAACAGCATAATAGTGTCATAATATAATTTGTATTCTAAGAATTATTATGAAAATTAAAATTATACATCATCACACAAATTGTTTAACAGTGATAGTAGCAAAATTTAAGTAAAAAGTCTTAAATGTTGTAGTAACAGCGTGACAAAAGAATATTCTTAACCCCTTTGACAAATTTGTCCACGTCTCTTTAACTTTTAAGGCAACTGGCAGTACATTAAACAGTTTCATGCCATTGCAAAAAGAAGGTTTTTCAAAAATTAAGTTTTACGTTTGGGGATATTTATATAAAACTCAAACTGTAACAAAGGGAGCGGGTTAAACTTTTAAAAGGGTCAAAATATTTTTTACAAATACTACACAGTTAAATATCTATATAGATGGGAAAGTGAGAATTCCATTGTTAACAAAAAGTGGTTTACAAGAAAAGTAAGATACTTCTTAAAAATCGTTCAAATCGCTCTCTTATGTAACTTAAAAAGCACGTTTAATATTTTCAACAACGAATGAAAGGTTAAGGGAGCCAATCCATATTAAGCTACTAAAATAACAATAAGTTCCTCAATAAAAAATCTGCCAGAACCAAGCTTTTTGCAAACGTGATCTAATTGAGTTGCCAATCTACAGTGGTGATGGGCTTTCTTTGTTTTATGATATAAACTTCGATCAATTAAGTTTTTGTACTTTTGACGAACATGTTATTGGGGTGAAACCCATGTAGGATTGAACTCATTAATTTACCAATTGCATTAGTCTCGAGGGCCCATATTGTATGTCTGTCGTAGACAAGGAAAATAAGTTGTGATCCGTGTCAACAAGCACATCCTACCCCCAGATCTAGACACGTATGGCAGATCATTAATTAATAAAATAAATAAGCCGGGACCAAGTACCGAGCCCTAGGGGGATCCCTGTGGTAGTTTATTGTGAAGATGAGAAGACCGATCTTGAACGGTTGTATCCATAACAACGTACGGTATTTGAACTGCCACTGAGTTCTTCCTGTTAGGCAAGACTGAGGTGTACTTCTTATTCCGGGCTTATCCACCGTAGCGAAAGCTTAGCTTAGATCGAATAAAGTTACAGCTGAAGCCTCACCTGAGTCAAAGATAAAATCAAGAAATGGATGGCATAAACTGAGCTTTTATTATTCTTAAAGCCTTATTATTTGATTTGGAGAAAGAATGTTGATTTTTTATTAAAAGAGACCAGTCTGGAAAGATATGTATATATATATAAAATTTATTTTATAAGAGATTGTATTTAATAATGTAACATAAACTCATACCTTAATTTATTTGATTATTAGGACTACTCTAATGGCAGGGAAATTTAAATACGAGTTTTAATAAATCGCAAACGTTGATTGAACTCAAAAATATATCAAGTGAATATGTTATTAAAATAAACTTATTTAATAATATATACAAGGTGTTTTTATTAAGAAGGGTAACGCGTATATACAAAGTCACAACCTAGGCTCAAAGTCATTCAGGGGTTACTAAAATCGTGTGCTGTAATTCTAGTTAAGAAACCCTGAATTTGTATTCTTAATTGTGTATTTTAATGAGAATAATTGAGATTGTTTGGTTATAGCTTTAATTATGTAGCCTGGTAGGAAGCTCTAAATAATTATGAAATAAATTGAAATACGCTGAATATTTAGTACTAAGCGGGTGTGGCTGACAACACTAGAGCCGCACTGAATTGACCAGAGCGCGCATGTGGCTGACGACACTAGAGCCGCGCAGAATTGACCAGAGCGCGCATGTGGCTGACGACACTAGAGCCGCGCAGAATTGACCAGAGCGCGCATGTGGCTGACGACACTAGAGCCGCACTGAATTGACCAGAGCACGCATGTGGCTGACGACACTAGAGCCGCGCAGAATTGACCAGAGCGCGCATGTGGCTGACGACACTAGAGCCGCACTGAATTGACCAGAGCGCGCATGTGGCTGACGACACTAGAGCCGCACTGAATTGACCAGAGCGCGCATGTGGCTGACGACACTAGAGCCGCGGAGAAATGACCAGAGCGCGCATGTGGCTGACGACACTAGAGCCGCACTGAATTGACCAGAGCGCGCATGTGGCTGACGACACTAGAGCCGCGCAGAATTGACCAGAGCGCGCATGTGGCTGACGACACTAGAGCCGCGCAGAATTGACCAGAGCGCGCATGTGGCTGACGACACTAGAGCCGCGCAGAATTGACCAGAGCGCGCATGTGGCTGACGACACTAGAGCCGCACTGAATTGACTAGACCGCGCATGTGGCTGACGACACTAGAGCCGCGGAGAAATGACCAGAGCGCGCATGTGGCTGACGACACTAGAGCCGCGGAGAAATGACCAGAGCGCGCATGTGGCTGACGACACTAGAGCCGCGGAGAAATGACCAGAGCGCGCATGTGGCTGACGACACTAGAGCCGCGGAGAAATGACCAGAGCGCGCATGTGGCTGACGACACTAGAGCCGCGGAGAAATGACCAGAGCGCGCATGTGGCTGACGACACTAGAGCCGCGGAGAAATGACCAGAGCGCGCATGTGGCTGACGACACTAGAGCCGCGCAGAATTGACCAGAGCGCGCATGTGGCTGACGACACTAGAGCCGCACTGAATTGACTAGACCGCGCATGTGGCTGACGACACTAGAGCCGCGCAGAATTGACCAGAGCGCGCATGTGGCTGACGACACTAGAGCCGCGCAGAATTGACCAGAGCGCGCATGTGGCTGACGACACTAGAGCCGCACTGAATTGACTAGAGCGCGCATGTGGCTGACGACACTAGAGTTGCGCAGAATTGACCTGAGCGCGAATGTGGCGGACGACACTAGAGCCGCACTGAATTGACTAGAGCGCGCATGTGGCTGACGACACTAGAGCCGCGGAGAAATGACCAGAGCGCGCATATGGCTGACGACACTAGAGCCGCACTGAATTGACTAGAGCGCGCATGTGGCTGACGACACTAGAGCCGCACTGAATTGACTAGAGCGCGCATGTGGCTGACGACACTAGAGCCGCGGAGAAATGACCAGAGCGCGCATGTGGCTGACGACACTAGAGCCGCACTGAATTGACTAGACCGCGCATGTGGCTGACGACACTAGAGCCGCGGAGAAATGACCAGAGCGCGCATGTGGCTGACGACACTAGAGCCGCACTGAATTGACTAGACCGCGCATGTGGCTGACGACACTAGAGCCGCGGAGAAATGACCAGAGCGCGCATATGGCTGACGACACTAGAGCCGCGGAGAAATGACCAGAGCGCGCATATGGCTGACGACACTAGAGCCGCGGAGAAATGACCAGAGCGCGCATATGGCTGACGACACTAGAGCCGCACTGAATTGACCTGAGCGCGAATGTGGCGGACACAAAAACAGTTTGGCTCAAAAACGTTATGTTTTATAGGTTTATACACGACAATTTTCTATGATTGTACGAGTCAAATATAATGCAAATTATAAAATTCGGACATTTTACATCGACCCTCGGTGTGAATCTGTGCAATGACAAATTCATGATCCTCCACACGTTTATTCCTGAATCATCAGACAGCATCCCCACGGAGGGGTACAAATATGTTACCTCTCAACGAAGGACTGTTATTTAGATTTTTATTACGTACATTTTCCATCATGATAAGTATTCAAAGTTTAAAATTTCGTAATTCGTGGAAAATGTCCGTATGAATAAATAAATCATGATTATTCTCTTTGCTATTTACTGACTCTTTAACCTCGAATAACTATATTAATGTTTTTATGTAATGTAACGTGGATAATGCTCATGATTTTATATTTAAGCCTATAAAGCGTAGGGCAAATTTAGGATGATTGTAGTGAGCCACTTAGTTGAGTGTGTTTTAAAAACCTCCTCATTATGTTGGTTATATTATTATCCAATTCATTAAATTCGTTAACAGTAGTTATATTGCTTCGTAATTAAAACGTCTCGGTGCAGTGAGCTGTAATTATGAATTCGTGAACATAGGCTTCCATTCCGTTAATGCTCTTAATGAATAACGTAACTGATCAAATGAATAATTGGCTTTCACGAGAGTAAAATTGGATTTAAAATCTACCATATTCCTGTCACATATCAATGCATTTAGGCTTAATGCAAACCTTTTTCAAGTTTAATTTTGTTTCTCAAAAATATACCTTTTACAAGACGCAGCGTCTGACTCACTAAATTGTGGGGTTATGAGTCGTATTAAACACAGTTTATGCTTAATTTGGTAGAGAAAGAGTACATAGAGCACAAAAATGTAATATACAATTGTATCTCAAAAATGTTTGTATTTATTTCCCTGCAGGAATTAGGTTAGATCATGGATATGTCTAAAGGGAATATTTTCAGTTTATCTAAACAGCTGTTCTTAATCTTTAATATTTAAAATTTGATACAATATTTCTGGTAGTTTATATGGAAACCTGTTACATGTTTTCCACCTTAAAATTCACCAACACCCCCCCAGAGCTAAGACCATATCCATGTCAAAAACATAGCACCACTTAAATACTCGTACTCAGATCATTGCATTTTCCATTACTACCGTATATTATCACACCAATCGGACCCTGCTGTCGACTGATATTATTTTCACAGAATCACATTACGTAGGCCCGCTTCCGGCTATGAATGAACATCTTCAGATATTGCGAATTTACAGCATGTGTGTTGTTTAAAAAGGAGTTAAAGTTAACATTAATTCAACTTAATGTATTTACAAAATTTTACTAAATGTTTCCGTACACTATTTAGGTAACTACGATAACATACCCCGTGTACAGTATTTTCAAATATATAATTTTCGGTGTTTCAGTTCGGATTATAGTAGGTTACATAGCTTATTCACAGCCAATAGTTTTTATTCGTCATTATTATTAGCTACTGATTACAACCGATGCAAATGTTAATATGAGCGAATTTCCCTTGGGGAAGAAGCTATTACCGTAGGTCTCATGGCAAGACTTATGCCCAGGATTTTTTCGTCTTTAGGTGACCAGAGGCCAAAAACAATTGTTTCTTTTCTTTTATATAAATATACATATATATATGTATATATATATACATATATATATAATCTTGATATATATATATATATACATATATATACATGTATATCTTGATGTTTGTAGAAATGTGTCAAATTACTAAATACAATTATTAAACTGGTTTGATAGAATAAATGAAAAATGAAAATGAAAAGTTGTGCGAATTTTCATTTCGATATAAACGTTTTCAAGCATTTGAGAAAATAGAAATGAGAGAACAATAAACGATAGTAAACAATGACTATATATTTTACCAGGTGATTAAATGTCTCCACAGTAAATTTTAAATTTTTAATATGAAACATATTGTTTGGTAAATTTTAAAATAAATAAATATATACGTTTTTGCATACAATTTTTAAATCTTATTTTCAATTGAGTTGAATTGTTTTTATCAAATTATCTCTAATCTAAACCGGATTGAAATTTTGATTTTAGAACCAACTGGTGTGCCAATTCAGAATTTCTCAAAATTAGTTGGTTACTCTTTGCATTTTGATGTGGTTTAATTTTGTGAAGGGCTTTAAGCTCATAGCAGCCTTCAAAATTTTGGTTGTGGTGGGAAGCATGATTATAAATAGGTTTCCTTTGATCTTCATGTACCACATAAAAACGATGGCCAGTCATACGAACTCGAAGTGAATTCGATGTTTGACCAATATAGTCTTTTGGACAATGTTTACACGATAGTGGTAAATCACATTGTGGGTTTCACACGTTGACTTTCCAACTATTGGATAAACTTTGTCAGTCACACTGCTTTTAAATTCAGTGGAATTACACATAATTTTGCAAATGCCACAACGGGGCTTGTGGCATGGTTCACAGCCATAACAATTACCTAATTCTTTAGGCCGGGAATTTTGAATTTTGGGTCTCACCAACATGTTTTTTAAATTTTTTGGCCTTTTCAAAACAACACGAGGTGGTCTGGTAAATAAGTTTTGAGTTACTGGGGAAGATTTTAAAACGTTAAATGCTGCTTTCATTACAGCGTTAATTTTATGAAGTCCAAGAAAATACTCTGTGATAAATTTTGGGTCTTTGGAGTAGTTATGTTTCTTTACATTTTTTTGATTTCTAAGTTAGTTATTTAACATTTTTTGGTGGTAACTTCTTTAAATGGAAGCAGAATTCAATTTAGATATATATTTTACAAAGTCAGATGTGTCACTACATTATGACTTCTGAACAACTGTCAAACGGTTATAAACAGATGTTTTGATTTGTATTGTATACATTTGATTCTCCATAAGAGTATTGTTAATTTTTTAGGTTTTAAACTAGAAGCGAACTGGAATTTTCCTGGACGTCAGACTTATCTAGAACTTATTTTCTACTCGGAAATCAGCTACTTTCAAAATTTAAAGAAATTCGTTAGAGCCGTTTAAATATATATATATACCTTGCTCGTATTATAGTATTGTATTGGATACTACAGACAATAATAGGAGCTCCAAACATGGCATAGTTATAGATAATAATATATGTACATATTGCTTCAAGGTATATTCAAGTCAACTCAGAAAAAGTTTAAATTATCTTTAAAGTATAAATTATCTTTCATGGTATTATTTAGATTCTTATTGCGGACATTTTCCAACACGATATTATGTAAAACAAAGTTTCACCCAATAAGTTTCACCAATAAGAATCTAAATAATATCAATCCACCATCACCAATAATGAATTTTCAAACAAAGAGTATCTTTCATGGGATTCCCTACCTTTATGAACTAAGAATTGTTTCACATTCAATCTGGTCAGGCAAAAGCGACAAGCCGAACGAACCAGGCTGTGGATTGCTCTGCAGAGAAATACACTGTTGTTCTCATGCTCATGAGTCATCCACAGGGTCAAGCGTCAATCGATCATTGATGAGTTGGACGATGAGCGCAATGTAGTACGCATCTGTAGAGAGTTGCATTATTGTGCTGATGACCATCAGACATCCTCAGTGTTACGCGTCAATCGATCATTGATGGGTCACATGATGTGCGTAAAAGCTCTGTAGAGAGTTGCATTATTATGTCTGATGGTCATCAGACATAATAATAATAATAATAATAAAATCTTTATTGCAGTGGACAATTACATGAATTGTATTGCAAAAGTAATTTGTTTTTGTAAATAGTTTAAACTAAAATTTTCCATTTATTCAGCCAGTCAAACATAGAGATTTGTTCATTCATTCACTAACCACTTGCAAATTAATCCCCTCTCAGGACTGGGTGTTAATTTTGATCTGAAATAGTGGTCTCCCAGTCATAAGATAAGTACTCACCTATGCACCAAATGTACACCTGCTAGTGATGATAGGTATTCAAAGACAGCCGTTCTGTGCTATCCAGTTCGCAGATCCACCCTGCCTCTTGTGTTGTAATTATGAATGTCTCTGCCCCGAATCAGAGAACATTTAAAAAACAGTGCGTAGCTGTTTCGAGAATGTAGACAGGGGAGTGTCAACAGTTGCAGCTCTTAGAACGCTGGCTTACACGACTCTCTTCTTTTTAATTTTGATATGATTCTGACAGCCCTTTTCTGAAGTTTTAATAATATCGTGAAGTCTGAGCCTGTGCAGGCACCCCAGAGAACTATTCCATATGAAAGGTGTGGAAAGATGAATCAGTAATACGCCGTCATTAGTACCTGGGTTTGGCAGTATAAGGATAGATTTCTCAAGGCAAATATTCCCGATGAAAGCTTTGCGCAGACAGCCTCAACGTGGGTGTTCCAAGTCAACCCTTGATGAAGGTAAATTCCAAGGAACTTTGTTGAATCGACTTCCTCCAATAGAGTGTCTTCCAACATGACCGATGGAACACACTAAATGTCAATGGGTTGGAGGCAAAAATTAATGAAATTTGATTTGGACGAATTGGTTTGAAAGTTGATTTTGTTAAAATGTTGTACACAATCATTTTAATTCATGAAAAGTGTGAATTTCCAATTCGGTTTTTGATTTGTTTCTGATGCAGAGAGTCGTATCATCAGCGTACTTCACAAGTCGCCCGTGTTGTAGTGATGAGCCAATACCGTTCACGTATATTAGAAATAGGAGAGGACTGAGAATTGAACCCTGTGGGACTCCATATCTCATGAGCTTTGAGCTGGAGGCCTGACCAGAAATTTGGACAGTTTGGGATCAATCACGCAGGAACGATTTGAGCCACAAATGTGGAACTCCTCAAATCCCGTGTGATTATAATCGATGTAGAAGCAAGCTGTGGTCTACACAATCAAAGGCCTTAGAGAGGTCAAGAAATACACCTAAGGTGTTTTCTTTGCCCTCTAAGCCTTCCACAACCATATGAACAAGACTCACTTCTGCGTCTGTAGTTGATATGCCTTTTCTAAAACCATGCTGGTTGTTTGAAAGCAGGTTGTTTTTTTCTAGAAAATTCATCAATCTAACCAGGAATAATTTTTCAAAGACTTTGCTGAGGGCAGGGAGAACTGAGATAGGTTAGTTATCAGCAGATAATTTATCGCCTTTTTGAAGATGGGAGTCACGTTTGCAATTTTCAACTGTGATGGGAAATATACTTCTTTGAAGGAAGAGTTTATTAACTGTATGACTGGACTTACATTATGCCTTGAACATTGATTTACCAGCCACATTGAAATGAAGCTAATGTCATTTTATTTCTTTTATGGGAACTTTCGAATGACTCGAGCAACTTCCTCCTCTGTGACAGGTACCAGAGCCATTGAGTGAACTGGGCCTTGCTTTATTTGGAGGGAGGCCTGTTGAGGCCCGTGATTGGTTTGACTCTGGTCAGCTACACTGGTAAAAAAGTCATTGAAGACTTCAGCTACCTTTGAAGGCTCACTGATGAGTTGGTCCTTGACTTTAATTTTAAATTGATTGTGCTTGTTTGAATTTTTTGTTGATTTATGATGGACCATGTTGTTTTCGATACGTTCTTTGAACTTATAATTGCTCTTGAGACATCGTAGGCCTTTATGACTTTCCTATAGACAGTTCTATACCTTTTGAAAAAAATTTTAACTGTGGGTTTGTAGAATGTTTGATTATCTCAGAGTAAAGTTTTATCTTTTCTCTTGAGACAAGGATTCCTGTTGTGATCCAGGCACTGTATTCTTTTTTTTCTTTTTTTTACGGGACAGCAGTTATCCATATGGTAGTGAAAGTGATTTTGAAAAATGGAGAATCTTTCCTCCGTTGACATTAGAAGGCTAAGAGGAGACGAATCCTCTCGTTCAAGGAAGGAAATTAGAAGAGCAATATTTGAACGTCTTGTGTCCCGCCTTTTGCATCGAGCCTGAGGCTCATGTTCGGGTTTATGACAACTGATAAGAGCCTCCTGGCCCCAGTGGTCTCCGATTGCAGTTGCGACCACAGATGCTTCCACGTTTAGTAAATTTGTAATGATGTCATCAATTATTGCTGTCTTAGATGTGGCAGTTACTCTTGTTCTTGAATTAATCATTTCAGGCCAAACTTCTGCAGAATGTCAGTAAAACGTTTGGATTTGGAATCGTCATCATCATCCTCAGGGTCAGGAGCCAATCGGTCATTGATAATTGATGATTTGGACGAGGCTTGCAACGCCATGTATGCACTGAGCTACTACATGTTATATTTTCTAAGATAACTACATTTAAGATAGATGTCGAAGAGTAGCTAGGAGATATAGTGAAAATTAATGATACAATATCATGCAAACACAGTAAAAATAGATTACTATAACCTTAGTGAAAACGTTTTGTCTAATGGATATTATTAAAACTCAATTTCATATAAATGATATTGAGTTTTCAACTTATAAACTGCATAACGGTTAATCATAACGGTTTAACGGCATATAAATGCCGTTCAAAGTTCGTGGTATTATTGAGTTTGTTTTTTTCGAAGACCTAACGAACGAACTATTTTATCGCATCCGTGTGTTTATTTTCTTCTATTAAACATGGTATATGGAGAAAGTGTTATTGTTTTGTTTTCATCAAATTTTTTAATTCTTTGATTTAAGAGTTAAAATATCCATTTCAAGGCTCTTTGAATAAAAAAAGTACTTTTCGGATTCATGTCTTTCTATAAGTTTTATGTAGAAATTCCAAATCCACATTGGGCTTGTTGTTATTTATAACCAATTTTATGAAGTTATTTTTTATGTCGTTCACACTTGAAAAAAGTAAAATTTGGTTGAATTGCCAGGCCAGTTTTTGGAGATTTCGATTTACATCCTTAAAGCCCCATAACAAACATAAAACCCACAAATTTCTCAAAGTCCACTCAAACGGGTTTGATTTAAATTTCATGATGTGTAGTGATTATGGTCCAAAATAATATGAAACTACTACGCATTTTTCCGGTTAAATAATAAATTTATAAGATAGTTTGACTGCCACCATCAAAACTAGCTCAAAATACTAAACGAGTTGGAATTTTTAATTTTTCGTTTATAACAAACGGTTCCAAAGAAAAGGTTAAATTTATAGTCTTTGGTAAATGCAGTGCGTTGTCCAAGAACACCTGGTATATATATTTTTTATTTCTCAACATTTTACCTTAAACTTGTTATGGTCAAATCATCCGATAAAAATAAAATTATAAATATATGTTTAACTACGCCGTGAAGTGAGAGTGGGGTTGGTAGTGAATTGTGTGCCCCTCTTTTTAAACTTTTTTTGTAGTAAATGGCTTAACCCAAAGAAATTTAATAGCTGCATTCGAAACAAGCTGTCGGATCTTATTTTAATATATTAGTTTAAAACTAAAGTAAAGAATTTCTTTCAAAAGAGGGAAAAGCGTGTCAGTCCACCATATGTTATAGTTCTGATGTGCATTGGTTGTGTAAGTCATGAATTAAATTGAATATAATGTACTAGAAATAAATTATTCATTTGTTATTTAACAAGAAATCTAATTATGATTTATACAGCAAAACACCCGTAGGCCCGTCTATGTCAGATATGGTTAACTTGAATTTAAGTTAGCAGTCCGCATAGTTAGGTTAGGCAGATTAATTTCCAGACTTATAATAAGAAATTATTGTATTTGCCATTCCATACTGACTGGTACTCGTATTTTAACACATCCAATTCGTTAAGCTAAATTTGCAAACATATTACACATATCATGGTCTGAGGCGAGTGCCTGGCTCCACCACAGAGCCAGTCAGCGCGCACCAATATAATTGATTACCGATAATTAATAAGAGAACAAAATTACAGCGTAATTGCACAAACTTTGCTGTTGTTTGAATAACACGATACACAAATTAAACTAACGAATTTTTAAATTAAAAATCATTGACAATGTCTAACATGACATTTCACTTACACTAGGTCTGGAGCTTTATAATGTTAGTTATTTACAAGTCCTTTCCCATAATGTACAACATCGGACAGTGTGAAAGTAACTTCCATAAATGTTGGGACAAAAGAAGTAGACCTAATTGTATCTTTTGCATTCCCCTTAAGAACATTAGTTGTCTCTAGACAACATATTTGATTCACTACCAATTCAGAATATTGGGTTGAACAAATAAGTTTTTGAGGCGTTGGAACCATAATATTCGTAAGCCTTATGACGCATGACAGCCACTTGAGCTAAACTTTTTTACAAAAGGTCAAAAGGTAGTAACAAACCCGAGTTTGAACAATTCCAAACAAAAATTTATAAAGTACAAATTATTTCAATGGAATCCTTTCATTTAGGACTACAAACTTCACAGTAACAGTAATTTTCTTAAACATAATTTCTCGATAAAAGTTTAGTTTGTTTCTTTTTTCAGGGTGTTTTGAGGGTGAAGTACGTAGAAATATGTCTAACCCTTACTTGCTTTACTAAAGTGAAAAATCCAATTACATTTATGCCATAATATGTGCTTGCCTGTACACTGTGCGTACACATAACTATAAATATTTACGAAAAATAAACTGTTTTTAAAATATGTAAGGTGTTAAGTAATAGAATTAGTATTGAAAAACTGTTCCCTGACTAGCCTCCTTTATAACCTGATGATCAATTCAAATTTACCTTCCATTCACGAAGGCTCTCAGATGAACCATCCATCGAGCAACAACTGAGGGGCAGAGAGTAGATAAACTTGAACTGGTATCCCTAATTTAAAACGTGCAATTATAACTTCTCTAATGTACAGTCATTACCAATTATATTTCGTGTTACATGTTACATTATGTTTGTAATTGGGCTATTTTATCCGTCAACTGATTTATTGTGCCAGTATTTGATCATGTAAATAAATGTCTAATTATATGAAGATTATTTCATAGTCATATCTTCAGCTATAGTATGCATTATATTTTGTTTGTTGTTATTAAACTGAGCTGTGCAAAATCTTACAAAGATTTGAGTTAAGCTGAAGAACACATTGATAATCAATACCAAGATATGAACATATCAATAGCTCACAGTTAATAAACTATTAATCTAACAGTTATTAGTTCTATAACGGTAAATTAGTTTCTTGATTGACTGTTGACAGTAATTTCAGAAAATGTGTGAAGTGTTGTAAGAATAAGATGACAAACCGTTTATTGTAGAAAAGTAGCAATAATACTTGAGCTAAACAGTCTTTTTTCTTATAAGTTAGAAAACTTAATAGTCATTTATCAAAGCCTAGTAGAATCATAGGTAGGTGCTAAATGATATATTAGATTATGATATTTAACTCTATTAGATAACGCCATACAAATGTGATAAAGAGTGACATCATCGCATCTTACGACTGGGTTAACACCATTCCATGAATGAAATAGTTGACGCCCGGTCGATCGTTATCTACAGATAAGATTATAACTACAAGTTACCGGTTTTCTGAGCTTCGCAAAGTGAGGGCACCGCGCAGACGAGAAGGAGAACCCCCGCCCAGGCGGTAAACACAAATTGTATACCCATCATTTGATAACACACATGAAATCAACACACGGCACAACACGGCGCGGCGCGCACGTTCGACAAACGCTAGCAGACGACAACTGGGAGAGCAGCCGGGTAGAGATGCGTGCGCAGTCCGCTGGTGGCGCGATCACTCGGAGCCGCCGCCAACTAGCTCCGTTACCCGTTATACCACGCACTACCTACCACCTGGTACCTGCATTCCTTGGATGCGTCTGTTCCCATTCATTCTTCATCATGATACCCGTCCTCAGTTTTACTGTGGGATAATTTTTTTTTAAATGGAACCGAAAGTGGTTTAATGCTGGATATGAAAACCTGGAATATTTACATCGATTCTCGTTAATATTTAGATTTTAATTAGACACAACTTTATGATTGTTTGTTGATAAGAGTTTTGAGTGAGATGTTTTGACTGGTACATGCATCCACGCACACGCACGCGAGGGCGTCCACACTATTTTGTATTCAAACAAGAAATGTAAAGAAACGTTATACTATATAGAACGTCCGTCAAACATAGGTTTCAAGATGGAATGCAACACACTCCTGTGACCTCGTAGAATAACATATTATGCTAAAATAGTTTTATTCTTCTAATGTATGGTATGAACACCAAAATTGTTCCTTAGGCAGTCCCAGGATTCCGAATCATAGGCGGATCGTTTGATTAGCTCGGCCCTAATTGGTCCGTTTCATGGGAACAGCGTCGATATCGGGCCATAAATCGCATTTATGATCTCACTAACGGCCAACTCGTCGAGTCAGATCATCACAAATCTGGCTACGGTCACAGGTGTTTACTACTAGAGATGGTGTTACCGACAAAAACACTACTCACTAGGAAAAATTAAAATTAAATCACCTTTTAGCGAACTTCCCATAGGAAAGAAGCTATTACCGTAGGTCTCATGGCAAGAGTTAAGCCCAGAACCATGTTATTTTGTCTTCTTTAGGTGCCCAGAGACCAAAAACAATAGATGTTAAAATTTTTATATGTATATATATGTATAAATATATATATAAAAAAAATATATACATATATATATGTGAATGTGTGTGTGTGTGTGTGTGTGTGTGTGTGTGTGTGTGTGTGTGTGTGTGTGTGTGTGTGTGTGTGTGTGTGTGTGTGTGTGTGTATGTGTGAACACGACAACTCTCGTAAAAATGGTCCGATCGAGACCAAATTTGGTAGACGTGTACTCCTATTACAGAGAAATACAGAGAAATACAGAGAATACAGAGAAATACAGAGTATGCTCTGTATTTCCTCGGTCGAGTTCGTAAACCAGACATATCGGTCAATCGGAACGGGTAGTTTGGGGGGGGGGGTTTGTACTCAAAAATTGGGTTTTTTGCGTTTTTCATATGTAACTTAAAAAGTTTTTAAATTCCATCTTCAACTATTTAAATCAGCTTAAACAACTACAGAATATACTCCATTAGAGTTGTTCTCTATATCCAACGGTTGCCGAGATATTAAAAAATCTTAACACAGAACTTTGTATTTTGGGGCTCCAATGTTAATCTTATGGAGGATATAGAACAATTATTATTTCACTTATCAATCAATATTTTTGGATAAAACTAGATATTTAGCTTTATATGGTTGAGATCCATCCATTTATGCTTAAAAATCGTAGTTTATGTATTTATCATAGCAGCTAACCTGCATACTCTTTTCCAATGTTAATCATATAGAGAATAGGTAAACTCATTTATTTATGGACAGATGTTGATGAAACTTGGTATAATTGGTCAAAAGAAAAATTGTTTATGCTAGAAATTCCTACTTTCAATGTTCCTCACAGCAGCTGACCTGCATACTCTTGTGCTGTTATCTCCGAGCTAATACATACAACTACTCGTGTAGTCCCGTATTCTAAACCTTGAGTTCGTTATTTTGCCGCTAGAGTATGCTTTGATAGCCTAATAAGTTCATACTATTTTCGCATGTTAATCATGTGGAAAATAGGAAAACACCTTTATTTATGAACAGATGTTGATGAAAATTTGTACAAATTGTCAAAATAAAAATTGTTTATGCTTTAAATGCCTACTTCCAGTGTTCCTCACAGCGGCACATCTACGTTCTCTTTCCATGTTAATCTTATGAAGAATAGGCAAATAACCGACTCATATTTATCGACAGATATTGATAAAATTTGACGTATAATATTATTATTATATTATTGATTTGAAAATTCACTAAGTATGCAGGTCTGCTGCGATGGGGGTATTTATTATTACAGCCAAGTAGATTAAATTTATTTCTAAAAACATATTTAGTTACAAACCAGTACATTGCCTCTAGTACGTTGCCTGAAGTTGCCTCTACCTGGAACAGCTATTTTAGACAACCATAATAACCAATTATGCAATATAAACTATATTAGATAATAACGAATTTGATATAAATATGACAATAGCAAACTTGATATAAACATGACAAATCCAGATGGATCCAAACAATCAGATCTGAACAATGGTAACCATGAAACGAAAATGTGCTAAATACAATAACTATACAGGGTTCCAAGCAACAAGTTTACTTGCCCTGCAATAGTCAATGTATTATGACATATACTATAATGGCCCCTACAGACCAGGGACGGATCCAACAGTACAAAAAAGGGGCCCCCAAAACAATTGTACTTTTGGACATGTTTTAAAGACAATCATAGATAAATGGAAAAAGGGGTTTTAATTTATATAGAACCTTATTAAGAAGGACTAATTTTTATACGATAAAAATACTAACTATCAACTACAAAGGGTCAGGTGGGTCCCTGTGTTGACCTATCATGTCTTCTCGTTTAGGTTTACAATTGCAGTAATTATCAAATAATTTGTACTCTATCAACTATATAATTCATTAATAATTATAATGTATGTCTTTATAAAAAAATCCCGCCCTTATTCTTATTCCTTGAGACACGGGTTCAAACTAAGTGATTGTTTTAAGTTGAGGGTAAGTGTAATGGATGTTATAATATGTAGCCTTGTTGCTGGCAATGATCAGCTTATTCATTTACCAGGATTATTAATTAACTAGCAGTAAACCCATCCTTTGTACGGGTTGTAGGATTCAGTTAAAAAAATTATCATACAAAATGTAAACCTGAAATCCTAACCAAATCAATACAAAGAAAATAAATCAATACCCAGCTTCATTATTTAGCATTACTAGACGATTTACCCATTATTATAATTAGTTATACGTTAAAATAATTTTCTAATCCAGTATGATTTCGAAATGGGTTTAAAATGAATGGCCAATATAAACTTACTAATATTGATTTGACAGCTGTTTTTTTTTATTTCTATTAAATAATTAAAATAACAAAGACAGCTGATTATTACCAGTAGGTGGTTTACTGATATTTTGAAGCAAAATGCGACTAATATCGCGTAATAAGTGGGGTTTCGAATGCTCGTTATTTACTTTTTTAGGGGTGGTGAACAATTACAAGCTTTGAAAAATCTTCTCTGAAGTGTAGAGAATGTATGAAATAAGTTTCATTGTTATCAGTCTTCCCGTTTATACGGAGAAGACGGCGTAAAATGCTTCCTAGAGCGTCACAGACAACCGGACAGACAAACATACACAAATAATTGAGACTAATAACTGTTTGGTCTTCTCTAACACACGAAACGTAAAAATAACTAAAAATGGATAACTTTGAGCAATGTACAGACAAAACTCCAATCTCACTTATATATATATATAACTTTACAATTAAATACAGTAGATTGAACATTTCTATACCATTATTAAAATTAGTTTACGCATTATAATCGCTTTTAAATATAGTATTATTTCTAATTTGGTTAAAATTATTGACTAAAATAAACGTTTATTTGTTTAACTCTTTATTTTGACCAAGGGGTCTTATACCATGGCAGGCCATGGTACAACACTTCACACGACAAATAATAGGTTACATAACAATTTTGTGTTGTTGTGTTCAAGAGTATTTAAAAGTCCAAATGTTCAAGTCTGTTAAAATTAGAAAGCATGTCTAAAATGTTGAAGCTGTTGAGACTCAAAAGATACATGGTGTTAATTGGTAGTAGAATCTTTAAATTTAAGATTTTGTTGTATAGCTCTTTTCTACGGTCTTCTTAGTGTAAATTAAATGAAAATTAGATGTGATACAGCTCTTTTCTACGGCCTTCTTGGTGTAAATTAAATGAAAATTGGATGTGATGCAGCTCTTATCTAGAGTCTTCTAGGTGTAAATTAAATGAAAGTTAGATGTGATGAAGCTCTTTTCTACGGCCTTCTTGGTGTAAATTAAATGAAAATTGGATGTGATACAGCTCTTTTCTACGGTCTTCTTGGTGTAAATTACATGACAATTGGATGTGATGCAGCTCTTTTCTACGGCCTTCTTGGTGTAAATTAAATGCAAATTGGATGTGATACAACTCTTTTCTACGGTCTTCTTGATGTAATCAAATGAAAATTGGATGTGATACAGCTCTTTTCTACGGTCTTCTTGGTGTAAATTACATGAAAATTGGATGTGATACAGCTCTTTTCTACGGTCTTCTTGGTGTAAATTACATGACAATTGGATGTGATACAGCTCTTTTCTACGGTCTTCTTGGTGTAAATTAAATGAAAATTGGATGTGATACAGCTCTTTTCTACGGTCTTCTTGGTGTAAATTATATGAAAATTGGATGTGATACAGCTCTTTTCTACGGTCTTCTTGGTGTAAATTAAATGAAAATAGTATGTGATCGGAATTTGAAATTTTTTCACAACCACGGAATGAATAAATCATACTACACAAGTCATTCATATAAACCCCTTGGGAAGATATGTATCCGTGCCAGACCACTTCCGGATCATTATCGAGTTAGTTTGTCCATGAGGTTTTTCGAAAACTTTCTTTCGTTATTACAATATTTAATTACCTAAGAATTTAGATCACTCGGTTCATTAAGTAAGTAGGTCATGCACTTAACAAATTCCTTGCGTTTAGAGATTCATCCTTCTACTATAAACGGAAGAAACAAAACTATAACCTATATAAAGTATCATATTTAAAATAATTCACTGTTTGATCCATCAAATAGTGCTACTAATATAATTATTTTTAAACAGGTAAACCGAGTACCTTTTGAAAACATTTTAATTCTTCCTTCAACATGTTTCGGGAATCATCCCATTATCAAAACGTGTAAATGTTTAACCTAATTAGATAATATTAATTTAATGTAAATGTAAATATAAATATCATATTATAATTTAAATTTCACTGAATCAAAGTTGGTGAAGTGTGTTAGCATGTATTATATCTTTCTTCTATGTGTTTTATATTTTGGGACGTTTGTTTCAATTTGTGAAGTGTTTAATATTTTTTTTTGTATGAATTTGAAAATTTTCTTTATTATCTAATTTTTCTTTCCATTTTGTTCAAAATGCAATATAGTCATATTATGTGTCATACTAGTATAATAATTGTGGTTTGTAGAAAGAATATGTTCGGCAAACGCTGATTTTTGGGTTGTTTAGTTATTTGATTTTAGTATTTTCAAGATTTTTTTCAAGACTATATTAATTTTCAAGATTCTTTGAATCTTGTTTGAAAATTTCTACCACTTTGTCCAATATAATATTTGTTACAGTAATCACATTTAATTTTATATACTCCTGTTCTTGTGTATTTAATAGTTTTTTTATGATTTATTCTGTATTAAAATTCATAGGCGTTGTGTCTTGTTCTGTAGTTTATCTTGAAATTTTGTTGTGTAAATGTTTTCTGCATAGATTTGTTTAGTTTTAAATTCCATGGCAAGCAGTTAAAATCTCTTCTTCCATTATCTCCTTTACCTTGGATTCTTCTCTATTTCTCCCATCTTTTTATCATTTTTTCTATCATCTTCTTTTCGTATCTATTTTCTTCAAATCAAATCAAATAATTTATTTCAGAAACTTTAACAAGCATTGAATCAGTCATTGTATACAATTATCAACTTAAACTAACAAACTAACGACATATATTTAAACTAACAGTAATTATATTGAATACACCTCTTAATCGTTTTTTTTATTTACCAGACTATCACACATGTACTCATCAATACTATAATAGACTTTTTTTACAAGTGCACTCGTTAAATTGCGTTTAAAAACTTTACAAACTCTTCTGGTGTTTGTTTTATTATATTTCTCTCTTTTTCGAAATTGTTCGTGTTCATTGATATTATCATAATTCTGTTAATCATCGTGTTGAATGTTGAAATCTTGTGTTGCCAGGGTGATGTGAATTACGTAGGATGACAAGATCTATTAGTGTTGGTTTTCTATAAACACTAAAATCGAGTTTATTGTTTGTTTTTTAGTGTTAAGACTTAAAGGTTTAGTATTGTTTTTGTACTTCCATCGCGAATTCAATAGATTTTGATATAGAATTAATGTATTCTAATAATTTTTGTAGTGTGAATCATCTTTGTGGCCATAAATACATATACGTCATCAACGTATCTGTACCATTATATAATGTTTTTTTCTAAATGGTGTCACGGTTAGTTTTTACTGTAGGGCGTAGCTAGGATTTTAAGAACATACTAAAAGTATTTACATTCAATATTGACTTTTAATGACACTAATAATATTGAAAGAACATAATTAACAGAACAACTAGTCAACGTTTAACAAGATCACAATCCTATTGAAACAATAAGTATAAACTATTAAATCAAAAGAATGAATAAAGATAAAAGATAGAATAGATATATTAATTAAATTAGAATAAAATATCAATTGAATTAGAACTACCCACAATGTCAATTCAATCAAATACTCAAAACAAATGATATATAAAAATATACGTATCGATTTAGTATTAATTGATAAAGAATAATTATCAATCACGAAATGCAATCAATAAATAGTTTTCTAAAATATACTCTGAACCTCTGAATTTAAAATTACGAAAAGAGGTAAATATGATAAAACAAATTACAGAAGAAAATGGATACAAAAAATGATAGAAAAAATGATTTAAAGATTGGAGAATCAAAGGTAGAAGAGAGAATGGAAGAAACAGATTTTATCTGCGTGCCATACAATTTAAAACTGAACAAAGCCATGCAGAAATAATCCAATATATTATGAAAATCATACAAGAAAGATATAATACATGTTAACACACTCTACTAGCTTTGATAGAGTCAAACTTTAATCATCACATGAGATTTATTTACATTTACAAATGTATATTATTAAATTTGGTCATACATTTACTCTTCTTGATAAACAAATCTTGAAACATGTTGCAAGAAGAATTCAAATGTTTTCAAAGGGTTGCTTGTTTAAATATTTTATATATATGTACGGTATAATAAAAGTTTATATCATCTTCGTGTGGTTGCCGGTACATCCATTTATGCTTAAAACTCATAGTTAAATGTTTTTATCATGTCTGCTAACCTATATACTCTTTACCCATGTTAATCGTTATATGAAAACTCTTTAATATGAATGATATAAACTTGATAAATAAATTAGAAATAAAATTATTCAATTATAATGCCTACTTTCAGTGTTGCTTCACAGGAGCAACCTGCATACTCTTTCCCATGTTAATCTGATGGAGAATAGAAAAACTCTCATATTTATCGACATATATTGATCAAACTTGTCATACGACTAGGCCTATTACAATAATAATAAAATATATATTATATATAAAGAACCTCTGAATACGAGTAAGAGAAAAAAAATGCGAAAATATAAAAAAATAGATAAAATGAAAAGAAAGAAAAGGAGAGTGTACAGAATTTAAAACTGAACAAAATGTAGATACATCCAATATAATGAATCATAAAAAAGATACAATACATGTTAAAAAACTCCACAGTAATTTTAAAAATTTTAATTACACATGATATTATACAATTAATTATTAAATTTGGTCATACATTTTTCTATAAACAAATCTTGAAACATGTTGCAAGAAGAATTCAAATGTTTTCAAAGGGTTGCTTGTTTAAATATTTTATATATATGTACGGTATAATAAAAGTTTATATCATCTTCGTGTGGTTGCCGGTACATCCATTTATGCTTAAAACTCATAGTTAAATGTTTTTATCATGTCTGCTAACCTATATACTCTTTACCCATGTTAATCGTTATATGAAAACTCTTTAATTTATGAACAGATGTTTATGAAACTTGGCATAAATAAATTATCGAAATAAAAATTATTCATGCTATAAATGCCTACTTTCAGTGTTGCTTCACAGGAGCAACCTGCATACTCTTTCCCATGTTAATCTGATGGAGAATAGAAAAACTCTCATATTTATCGACATATATTGATCAAACTTGTCATACGACTAGGCCTATATATTATATTATAGTCATATTATTGATTCGGAACTTCGCTTAGTACGCAGATCTACTGCGATGGTGGTATTTGATTACATATTTTAGGTATACAATTACGTAGGTTGTTCCGGGAGTATCTTAAGTAACAAGGAGATAAGGCGAAATCCAAAGCAAAGGTAAACTGATAAGCCCTTATTACAAATTCCATTAGGATCGTGCAGCCCCAAAACACCAACTTGGGCGCCAGGGATAAGAACACGGGAGTTGTACCTGACACCCTCGTTGTAATCTGCACGAAACCGATTTGTTACGGATCAGAAATTAATTATACGTCATTACTTTTAGACGTTCTAACACTCAATTCCAAGTAGTCTAATAACAATATAACGAGTATATGATACATACATTATTATGTATTCCACTGATAATATTTTTTACATTTATTTTAGATCGAGTATGAACCTTAATAAAACAGCAATATACCCACAAATTATACACCTAGATATAGCTATGACTATATACCTTACGTTTGGACATAATTCAAAATATTCTAATTAATATTTGCTATAAAACTTTTAAGGAAAATAAATGTTTAAATTGAAAACAATTAAAAACAAATTATGGCTGAATTATGAGAAATAATAATGTAATTTAAGATGGGATTCCTTATACTTAACATTTTATTATACCACATAAAACTAACATCATGCGAACGGTATGTATTATTATGGGTCTCCATTAACTTATAATAAATAGCCTCTCGAGCAAGGTGAGAGTAATATAGAAGCATAAAACACCTGTTTCAGCATAACCTATAATCACTGCATACACCCCCCTTTGCGATGTCTAATTTATTAACCATGTATTAGAATTTATATTCATATTATCAACTCCATACTAATTGACGTCAGAGCTATTTATAGACACAGCTATTTATAGTACACAGTTTTATAATGCTATAATATTTATTCGTATCGGATCCCACTTAGATGTTCAGTGTGGTCAATTTTCTGGCCTTTCTTCATACGTATTGAATCTCAGCTTTAATGTGATCAAGTTGATGTTGTATTTCCCGATATACACCTCATCCCATCTACAGGATCTCATTGGACAATCATTTTACGTTTCTTAAGGTTTTCTTTATACGTATTGAAACCCAGCTGTAATTCAGGAATTTCAACCCAGCTTCAGTTTGGTCAAATTGTTGTAATATTTCGGAAATAATAAACGTATTCATGTTAAAATTTCCTTTATAATTCAGTTGAAAGGAGATTCAGTAGTAGGCTCACTCGGTAGTAGGCCTGATGACCACAATCTGCATCAGCATCAGACTCAGGATCAGTTGCGCGGCGCGCGGAGTGTCCAGATTGATGAGTTACCGACCGCGGTGCCGCCGTCCAATCAGCTGCCAGAACCCACAACCGCACTCTGCATTGTGTTTGACCCCCACTTGGAGATTATACACAGTTCAGGTTTGGTAAAAGATATATTGAGAGGCCTGTGAACCGAATTACACAATATTAAAAATTTTCATCATACGGCATTGATTATTATTCTGTATCTGGTTCGTAAAATTTACATTGTAGCTCACTAAAAACCTGGGACTAATAAAAAGTTTTTGTATTTACGTTTTCTATTTGGATTACTACCTAAAAATTATTTTTTTTAAATATGATATAGGTCGTTTAGAGAAGTGTAAAAAATTTATTTTCTATGATTAATTTAGTAATATGCCTAATACTTTGAGGGCATTAGACATCTTTTAAAAGTACCCATTACAGTGCAAGGAGATTAAGGGTTCGACGCACGTCTCGTGCGTTACAGATTGTGACTCATCGGACTGACCGTGTTAAGACTCTTTAAATGAAGGGCCCGACACACAATCAGGTAGACGTGCTATCAATTCTGACTAGTCGGACTGGCCGTGTTAAAACCTTTTAAATTAAGGGCCCGACACACAATCAGGTAGACGTGCTATCGATTCTGACTAGTCGGACTGGCCGTGTTAAAACCTTTTAAATGAAGGGCCCGACACACAATCAGGTAGACGTGCTATCGATTCTGACTAGTCGGACTGGCCGTGTTAAAACCTTTTAAATTAAGGGCCCGACACACAATCAGGTAGACGTGCTATTGATTCTGACTAGTCGGACTGGCCGTGTTAAAACCTTTTAAATTAAGGGCCCGACACACAATCAGGTAGACGTGCTATCGATTCTGACTAGTCGGACTGGCCGTGTTAAAACCTTTTAAATTAAGGGCCCGACACAAGTCTCATTTGTTACCGAGACAGACTCATCGGACTGACCGAGTTAAGACCCTTTAAATTAAGGGCCGGACACGTGGTAAGGTAGACGTGTTACTAAAACTGACTCATCAGACTGACCTTGTTAACATCTTTTAAATTAAAGGCCCGACACAAGTCTCATTTGTTACCGAGACTGACTCATCGGACTGACCTTGTTAACATCCTTTAAATTAAGGGCCCGACACACGTAGGTGTGTACCCGACACTGATTTCTGAGACTGAAAGCATGATTTTTAGACATTTAAAATCCCACAGCTTTAGACATTTTTGTAGATATGCGGATTGAATCATATTATTTAGGACCCCAAGACCCATGATATCTTAACCAAAATCGTTATAAAAATTGTTTGAAAAAAAATTACACATGACTAATGGTATAAGCTGTGGCTCTACGCATCCATGCACGCACGCAAACACGCACGCACGAACCCACCCACAGACACACAGACACATAGACACACAGACACACGCACACACAAAAGTTTTTGGTTCAGGGAACCTCGAAACGGATATATCCACTAAAAATTCAATTCATGAATTTTGACGAAAACGATCATTTCTCCTTACACTAACGTATAGGTGGGATAATATAAAAACTCAGCGACAATGAATCGAATTAATGTTGTAGAGCGTTTGTGGTGTAACAAATGTTCATGGCGTATTGGGTATCAGCGGAGAGCGAGAAAACAAACAAAAGTAAACAACTAACAAAGAGACTATGAAATTGAGTCCCTTGACGTCGGTGTTCATTATCGATTCCACAAACACCGCCTCGTCCGTGCGTTTACTGTTCAGCTGGAAACTGTCTCTTGAAATAATTGTTGAGAGAGCGGCGAACGTGACGTCACGGACGTGTAGCGACCGGTCTAGGCAAGGGAGTCAGCGACACGCTTACTTCACATATCCTCCACTAGACTCAAATGTGGCCTACCTCGACACATGTGAACTAGAGTGAGTGGCAATGTAATACCGGTTTAGGAAATCTAACAAGGATATATTTATATTTTAACTATTTGTTATTTAAATTTAAAAAAATAATATGAACTCATACAACTCATAATCCAAACAGTATGACAAAATCCGATTGGAAAGCTATATTAAAAAGGGTCGCTCCATATAGTACCATTATAAATATAGGTACATTATTAATGTTATTTAGACTTTTATTACGGACATTTTCCATCACGATTTTAAGTAAAATAAAGTTTCACGACATTTTGAAACTCGACGTCTGCAGCTTTGTACCGGCTTGGTTCGGATTATGTACCGTATCGTGTTACGTTTTAGGTACTAGCTCACCTGAAATCTGCGTCAAACAAAGGACATTATTAATGTTAGACTAAATAAAATTTAGAGAGAAAATATACAGTGGTGGTTGTGTTAAAAATTAAAAAAAAAAACTCAAACTAACCAATGTCCTTAATCACAAGCCTAAGAATGTGCAATGTTTATCCTTCAAGAATCTTGTGGTATTTGAATTGTAAAGACATGACTAATAATTTGGGAACGGTTTTTACTTATCAGTATTGCAGTATGTTTTATGTTAGTATGTTTTACTGAACAATAATCGTTAATTCCCACTCAAACCGAAACCGGTCTTATAATAATAATTTCTGCATTGTTGTCGTTGAACTTATAATAAAATAGTACCTGGTGACCGAGCTTTTTTCGTATAGAATAATACATATACAATGCAAGTTAGTTAGTAAAATTAAAACACACTTATTACTCAATGAAAATATTTATGTGGTTTAAATAAAACCGATTTCATACACCTTAACTAATATAGCAAAAAAAATTAACAAATATATAGTTCCCGAGTGGAGATCAATCTCATAACCTCTGGTACATAAAACCTACGCACGGGGGTGACCGAATTTTCACGAATATTCTGGGTTCTGGCGAAGGGTCGAACTTAAACGCTCATTAGAGGGGATTAAGAAGGGTCAACTAGGAGCCCTCGAGAATAGTTCCCACGGCCGCCCGGCCAGGTAGGGGGAAAAGGAAATTTTGAATTCCCAGGCAACCCACATGTATAAGATTCGTGATTTGATGAGACATGTAGGCCTATAAGATAATAATATGTCACGGATTAGTAAGTTGAGAACGGTTTAAGAGACATACATAATTATTTTCATAACAATATTGGCCAACAAAATGAATGTTTATATTATTAGTACCTGGTGACCGAGCATTGTTCGGTAAAATATATAGGACTAGACCTAAACATGTATTTAAAATAACACAATCTTTAAATAATATTTAATATATAAATATTTAAATAATCCATCAAGAAGTCACCGAATTGTTAGTTCTCCGCGCTACCAACCCAGACACAGCGGCCGCTTGGGCCAGTGAGTTTCTAGCTTCGTAACGCCTAACAGTAAATAAGTGTTAACTTTCAGTTTGGCCATGTTCTGAAATCGAATAGCATTACAGCTTCTTTGTGAAAGATTAGATATTCTGGATCGCGGCATAGTTAATAACAATACCGATACGATAAGACATATTAATAACATTGCCACAACACAAAACTTATCCTCCATAAGATTATTTTTAGAAAGTTAAAACACAATAAAATGAAAACCTGTGGGGTATAAAATGAATAATGAATAGAATGAATACTAGTTTGACAACGCATAAAGAACATACATTCTTTTTTATACATAGAGATTTTAAGCACACCATGAAATATGCACATTGAACATAAACTAAATGGCAGACATTTGTAAGTGCATCTGAGTTAATATTCACATGAATGTTCAGTTTTATTGAAGGACCTCAACATTTGTTAGTTATTTTTATAAAATTACTGTAAGAAAAATGCTTTGTACTTAGCAAATATTTTTTAATCCACACAACAAAAACAAAACAAAACTGAACAGCTGATCAATAAATGCTATTAATTTAGACTGAAAATATAAAGGTTTTTCTATAAACACCAAATGTTTTACACTCTTATTTTTATACTATAAATAATATTTAACATTTCTCCTGGCCTCTCTAGTTCATAAGTTTTGTGGAATTACTGACAAAATTTCTCAAATTGAAACCTCCTTTTATGCAAATATCTATAACTCCTTCTGCTAAGCTTATAGCGTCTTCTAAGGTTTCTCTGCTGTCAAGATAGTCGTCCATATAAAATTGCTCCTTAATGGCTAACACAGCTTCTTGATTTTAACTTCCATGTTTTTCTATGTTTCTTCTCATGACATAAATAGCACTTGTTGGCGAACGAACTGCTCCAAAAATCATCGATGTCATGCGCCACTCTTCCAAGTTTCTATTTTCTCCTCGCCAAAGAAAACGCAGAGCTTCTTGATCTTCAGGAACAATCTTTACTCTCAAGAACATTTCTTCAATGTCTGCAACAAAGGCTATTTTATATTTTCTAAACTGGAATAGAATGCCCATAAGATTATTGAACATATTAGGACCAGGAAGGAGATTGTCATTTAGGCTTTGACCACTTGATTTCGATGCAGCATCGAAAACAAACCGGAATTTGTCTGGTTTCCTAGGGTTGTGAACAGCGAAATGAGGAAGGTACCACGTCTTATTACACTTGTGTTTTAAATCTTTAAGGTTTACTTTTTGTGCATATCCCTTTTCCTCGTAGTTTGCTATTTGCTGTTGATATTGTTGGCATAACTTTGGGTTTTCTTTCAATTTATTTTCAACATAGTTTAATCGCCGCCATGCAACAGACCGGCTTTCTGGTAATTTAGGATTCTCTTCTCTCCAAAGCAAACCAACTTGCCATTTGCCGTCTTCAGTTTGAGAACATGTTTTTTCAAGTATGTTTTCAGCTCTGATTTCCTCTTCAGTTTTTTTACACATCTGAACTGAACAGTCAACAAAATCTCGTTCAAAACTCTTTCTAACCAAAGTGTCCAACTCCTTCATTTCGGTATTGATCTCATTTTTGAACATAACAAAGTCAGTGTCCACTCGAGTCTGATAATGAATTTTTCCAGTAGGACCATTTATTGTCCATCCGAGTTTTGACTTCAAAGCGATGGGTGCATTGGCTGGTCCAATAACGACTTGCGTAGGCACAGTATAGTGTACGTGTTCATGGCCGATCAACAGCCGGGGCCTTCCACGATGAAAAACGTTTTCAGAGATTTGTTGCAGATGAGGCCATTTTTCCTTAATTTTTTTATGCTTATGGACTGTATTGGTAACTGTAAATCTCTCAAGGTTTTTAAATTTTCTAGGTTGAATTGCTCTCCTTCATCATTGACAATCTTTACCGAAACAGTTTTAGAAAGATTTTCAGTGCAAGTCGACCCATCAGTCCAAGAGAATGATAGCGGTATTGTTGGTCCATCAAGATTGAGTTCATCTGCCAAACTTTTTTCTATTACAGATATTGTGGAGCCATCATCAATCAATGCAAATGTGTTGACTTTCTTACCCTTACTTCCGATTAATGTTACTGGAAGAACTCGTAAGAGTACTCTATCAAGAGATTCATCTTGATATCCAATATGATCCTTTACAGGCACCATAATTGTCTGATTTTTAGTTGAATCTATGTCTTTATTCTTTTTGTCACTCTGCTTAGTAGATTCATGCAGTAAATTGTGGTGATGATAGACACATCCATCCAACCCACACAATCCTTTTTTTCGACACTGGGTTGCTCTGTGGCCTGTTTTTAAACAGTTAAAGCAAACCTTATTATTTTTCACTAGTTCCCATCGGCTTTGTACATCTTTATTCTGAAAATACTTACAGTCTGCCAAATCGTGGCTGTCTTTTTTACAACAAGGGCACTGCCTTTTCTTAAACTTTTTGTCCCTATCTTCATGCAGTAACACAAAATTCTTTTGGCCAGACTCATATTTTACTGGACCTTTGTTGCTGTTTCCAGCTAGAGAAGCAGAACTAGAAACACAAATTGTTGCTGCTTCGGCTACGGATGACAACCATGCTGAGAAAATATCCAGCCCTATTGGTTTCATTGCCTTAGTTTGCTGGGACGTAACATACATTCCCCAGTTGAGTTTCATGTTAGTGGACAATTTTTCTGTAAGCTCTTCTAAAAGCTGCGGATTAAACAAATAATGCTCCTGCTCGAGTGACCTGACAGTTACTACAAGATTACGCACCATGTCACTAAATTCAAAATTAAAGTATCGGGTTTGTAATCTTTTGTTGAAGGTCTATTTCTCACGCTTTCTATTAAGCTCTTAATTATTACTTCTGGGCGTCCAAAGCGACGCTCTAATAAATTTATAATCTCAGGCACGTTTTCTGGGTAAATTAAAAGTGCAGAAACAATTTCTTTAGCTTTACCATTCAACGATTTTTGTAATCTTTGAAGATTTTCAAGATCAGTATAGTTGTTAAAGTCAGTAGAGCGCTTAAACTCAGCAATCCATGCCGGCCACTGACTCAGGTTTCCATTGAAATCAGGGAGAGCAGACAAAACCCTAGCACGGGGCTCTTTCCCATCTGTATTAAGCAAATTTGTTAAGGAGTGATCATCTCGAGGTTTCCCAATTCTAACATCTCGAGGCCTTACACCAAACTGCTCAAATCAGTCTGGAAAGGGGTTTTGATACTTTTTGATTTTAGAGTTACTCACAGGTTTATTTACCCAAGGATTAAACCGATCATCTTGGGCATCAGTAATAAGTATTTTGGATGTACTCACCGATTTGTCGACCCTAGGCTTTGACTGATCATCTAGGTGGTCATCAGTCGGCTCATCCATTACCTTCACGGTGTTGTAGACCAACCTCGGTGCTTCATCATCATGAATCATTTCATTTTCATTATCTTGCATCCAAAAAGTAACAGCTTCTTTCGTCGGTATAGGTTTTTCAATTGATGCAAGAGAAGGCCTAGAAGTGGTACTAGCTCTTGAGGAAGATCTGGAGTTAATTGCTGATAATCTTTCTTCCATTATCCTTTTCTTCAATTCCAACTCCTTTCTTTTAGCTTCTTCCTTCACTCTGGCTTCTTCAACTTTAGCTCGAGCTTCTTCAATTTTAGCCTTTGTATTAGTTTCTGCACGAGCAATTGCGATAGCTGTTTCCTCTTCCTGAATCTTTATGAGTTCATTAAAAACATCCACCTCTTCGTCTCCTCTGCTAGTATTTTTACTTTTAATAGATTTTTTTTAGAAGAAGGGTTGGAGAGTACACTCATTGTAGTAGCATCTAGGCCAAATTTTTGAAATTCTTTATTTTCCTTTTTCTTTTCTTTTTTAGTACAAGATCTTGTTGTCATTCGAGAGGCAGGTTCTTTACTTGAAATTTTTTTTAACGATTCCAACGGGTTTCGGCACCAAAATGTTAGTTATTTTTATAAAATTACTGTAAGAAAAATGCTTTGTACTTAGCAAATATTTTTTAATCCACACAACAAAAACAAAACAAAACTGAACAGCTGATCAATAAATGCTATTAATTTAGACTGAAAATATAAAGGTTTTTCTATAAACACCAAATGTTTTACACTCTTATTTTTATACTATAAATAATATTTAACAACATTGTTTATTTTATTTTTCACGGTGACACCCTTTTTTACATTTGTTTAACCATATGGGAAGAGTACCATATATATTTGTACATGCATTATCTAATAGTCACAAAACTCTGATTAATTAGATATGAGATTGAAATGAGCTGAAATATAACAGATATCACAAAACAATAATAAATAACGATACATATCATTATTTGTAACAAAATGAGTATATTATAACAAAGGTTTATTTAGACTAAGCTAAAGGACTTGCTAAAAGGAACAAGCTGAGATACTGAGATAATTTTTGGTTAATCAACAAGGTGATTTTCTTTCCAACACGGTATAAAAGACCACCATCAATATAAGAGCAACCTAGGATAATTACAATAATAAGTAACAGTATAATAGAAAAATACGATACAATACACGGCTAATCCACATTACTTTGGCAAAGGAGTGATATGATTCCTGAAATTTATAAATGTATGTGGAAAGAGGTTGTACACAATTTGTTTGAAATCATTGTTGAAACCTAATCTTTAAGCGGACAAAAGGGTGAGGAATAACCAAAGCCGGATGCGAAAACCATAAAGATATGGAAACAATGAAGTGCGAGCAATCAACCCATACAAGCGTCCAGGTCAGGTTACGGAATTGTTGTATTCTTCGAAATAAATCAACGTCTGGAGAATGCATGAAGACGGACTTTTCCGGAATTGAATGAACGACGGAAACTCACCCTCGTGTGATGACAAAAAATAATTCCCATTCTCTCCCTAAAGGACCCAACCTGATTGCTCCTACTCCTGGTTTATTTCTGCAGAGAACACAAAAAGTTAAAATAGGATATACTCTTAGTGGTTCGAATATCGTCAAATCTGGTGTTCCGCAGGGATCAGTGACCTCTGCAACTTTATTTTTATTATTTATTGACGATTTGTTAAATCTTCCATTTAAAGGAACGATAAGTGCTTTTGCAGACGACGTAGCCTTGTTTTACTCTCATGAGCGTGTACAGGTGATAGCGGATAGTATGGAATACGATCTTGCATTATTACGTAAATGGTGTGTCGAAAATTGTATGTAGGTAAACGTGAGTAAAACAAAATATATTAACTTCGATTTTACAGGCTACACACTTCCTTCTCCGTTGAAATACCACAATATATACTGCAATAGACAAGATTGCGCCTGTCAAATTATCGAGCAAGTGCCTATTTTTAAATATTTAGGAGTAACGCTAGATGAAAAATTAAATTGGGAAACGCACTGTAGTGAACTTCACAACAAAGTTAGAACCTCAATAAGAACATTTTATTTTTTGAGAAATTTTTATGACACAGCCCTTATACGCACGTTATATTTTTCCTTAATTAATTCCTGACTCCAATACGGAATAGCCTGTTGGGGAGGAGCTTATAAATATTTAATAGATAGGCTACGAACAACACAAAATTTTTTTCTTCGAATAATACTCAGAAAAAATATTAGGGAAAGTTCATATCCATTATATAAAGAATTGCATATATTGCCAATTCAGCATTTATTCATTTATAAAGTTTTAAGAATATTTTTTGTTAGAAGCGGAAACAGAGGAAATAATGGTAGGCATTACAATACAAGAAATGTAACCCAAGGTATTCTTATCCTCCCAAAAATAAAGAAACTTATTTTTAGACGTTCTTTGTCGTATCTTGGACTAAAATTTTTCAATCATATTCCGTCAAATATCAAAACTATAAATTCAAACAAATTATTTTGTAAAGCAGTATTTGAGTGGTTACTAGTTCAAAACGATGTTAGCCACATGAACTTAGTATTAGTTTAGCTGTAGGAGTAAGTTGCGACTTATAGCTAATGATTGATAAAAAGTCCGGTAGTATCTCTACCGGGAATCAAAGGTCATCTATTGGTGCTGTGTGAGTATGTGTGTGAAAGTGAGAGTGTACCGATAGTAGGGCCTATCTGATCGCGTCTGCAAATTCATTTTCATTTTTCCATTTTCCTTTTAATTCCTCAGTTCAGTTTATAAATTTATTTTTTATTCCAAAGCGGAACATTTTTAATAATTGATATTTGTTATTATATGTTCCATAGAAGCAACTGTTTGCTTTTATTTTGTTTTAAATAATTTATTTTTATTTATTATGTTACTGTTTTTTTATGTTAGAGCAACTGTTTTGTTAATATTTTTATTGTTTTAGTTTAGTTTATGTAATGTATATTTTATGAAATTTCTTAAAAGGAAATAAATCATTTATTCATTTATCCGTTTATTCGTTTATTCGTTTATTCGTTTATTCGTTTATTCGTTTATTCGTTTATTCGTTTATTCGTTTATTCGTTTATTCGTTTATTCGTTTATTCGTTTATTCGTTTATTCGTTTATTCGTTTATTCGTTTATTCGTTTATTCGTTTATTCGTTTATTCGTTTATTCGTTTATTCGTTTATTCGTTTATTCGTTTATTCGTTTATTCGTTTATTCGTTTATTCGTTTATTCGTTTATTCGTTTATTCGTTTATTCGTTTATTCGTTTATTCGTTTATTCGTTTATTCGTTTATTCGTTTATTCGTTTATTCGTTTATTCGTTTATTCGTTTATTCGTTTATTCGTTTATTCGTTTATTCGTTTATTCGTTTATTCGTTTATTCGTTTATTCGTTTATTCGTTTATTCGTTTATTCGTTTATTCGTTTATTCGTTTATTCGTTTATTCGTTTATTCGTTTATTCGTTTATTCGTTTATTCGTTTATTCGTTTATTCGTTTATTCGTTTATTCGTTTATTCGTTTATTCGTTTATTCGTTTATTCGTTTATTCGTTTATTCGTTTATTCGTTTATTCGTTTATTCGTTTATTCGTTTATTCGTTTATTCGTTTATTCGTTTATTCGTTTATTCGTTTATTCGTTTATTCGTTTATTCGTTTATTCGTTTATTCGTTTATTCGTTTATTCGTTTATTCGTTTATTCGTTTATTCGTTTATTCGTTTATTCGTTTATTCGTTTATTCGTTTATTCGTTTATTCGTTTATTCGTTTATTCGTTTATTCGTTTATTCGTTTATTCGTTTATTCGTTTATTCGTTTATTCGTTTATTCGTTTATTCGTTTATTCGTTTATTCGTTTATTCGTTTATTCGTTTATTCGTTTATTCGTTTATTCGTTTATTCGTTTATTCGTTTATTCGTTTATTCGTTTATTCGTTTATTCGTTTATTCGTTTATTCGTTTATTCGTTTATTCGTTTATTCGTTTATTCGTTTATTCGTTTATTCGTTTATTCGTTTATTCGTTTATTCGTTTATTCGTTTATTCGTTTATTCGTTTATTCGTTTATTCGTTTATTCGTTTATTCGTTTATTCGTTTATTCGTTTATTCGTTTATTCGTTTATTCGTTTATTCGTTTATTCGTTTATTCGTTTATTCGTTTATTCGTTTATTCGTTTATTCGTTTATTCGTTTATTCGTTTATTCGTTTATTCGTTTATTCGTTTATTCGTTTATTCGTTTATTCGTTTATTCGTTTATTCGTTTATTCGTTTATTCGTTTATTCGTTTATTCGTTTATTCGTTTATTCGTTTATTCGTTTATTCGTTTATTCGTTTATTCGTTTATTCGTTTATTCATTTATTCGTTTATTCGTTTATTCATTTATTCATTTATTCGTTTATTCATTTATTCATTTATTCATTTATTCATTTATTCATTTATTCATTTACCATTTATTCATTTATTCATATGAAGTGACCTCCGACGTTTCCCCCCCGCCCTTTTCACCGGTGCATTGGCGTGTTGAGCCTGCATCCGCTGGATTGGCGTGTTGAGCCTCTGGCACTTCCCTTCCCTCGGTGCATTGCTCTCCCTCATCTCTTAAAACGGAAAGCCCTGTTTTGGTACCGCAACTCAAAGTCAATGTGGACCACTTGTCGTGGTTTCGTGGAACACTTGGAGTTAAATTTTCTTCCCCGTCGCTATAGATAAAGGCTAGACATAGAAATAAGGGCTAGGACTCAAGGTCCAGACGAACCTTTTAATGACTACTTGATAGCAATTCAAACCCTGATGAGAAGACATGGAAGTCTGTCTGAAGAACAGCAGTTTCAAGAAATCTTTGAAAACATGCTCCCTGAGTAAAAGCTGTAAGGTGTTCGGTGGAATACTACTAAGCTAACCGATTAAATCAGAGCCACTAGTGGTATGAGGCCATCAAAAAGGCAGAACAGGAATATCGGCCGCCAAAGGGACCGGCCCAGTCGTTTTACTCCGAGACAGTGTATAAGAAAAGTAGTACAGAAATCACAAGGAAATTTTTTTCAAAAACCGAAACACAGAGTTATCGAGGCTGTAGCCAATATGTGCAGAAGAATCTTCAGTATAACATTACACATGATAGAGTGAGTGATAATAGACCCCGGTGTTGGAATTGTGACCAATCTGGACATTTTTCACGGGAATGTAGACTGCCTAGAAGAGAGAAGTGCCGATTCTGTGGGACTCCAGGGAAAACGATGAGTTGCAAATGTACTGAGGCGGAAAACTACCGAGGGACAGGGAGAAGATGGGGTGCTCCAGGTCCCCAGAAAAACAACAAGTAGACCCTAAAACTAAGGTGTTTAGAGCGAGAGATAGGAAAACGGATCTAAGAATTATACTTAATATTAAAATCAAAGGGAAAACATTCAAGGCTTTACTAGATACAGGGACAACGAAAAGTTATGCTAGTGAGAAGAGTGCCAGGGCTTTTGAAAATCTCGGGCTCACTCCCACGACCCAAAGTAATACTTATGCCACTTTAGCGGATGGAAAGAGAGTGATAGTTCCTAATTCATTTCAGGTAATCTGCTCGGTTGAAGACAAAGTAAAAGAAATGGAACTCTTAATATTGCCAGGGCTGACAGCAGAAATAATAATTGGTTTAGAGACAATGAGCCAATGGGGAATAACTATTGACGTGCCAAACAAACAAATACATTGGTCTAGTAAACCTCCTCAATACGAGGGAACAACTAGCACTAAGGAAATGGTGAACGAAATAAAACCTCTTTCCCAGGATGAGGAAAGAGCTGTTAAAAGGTTTTTGGAGAAAGAGCTAGCGAGTTTTGAAGCTGTTAAAGGGCCGACACAACTGGTGGAACATTCGCTTAGACTTAAACCGGGGTTACAACCAACAGAGCAAAGATATTTTCCTAAAACCCGGGCCATGCAAAAAGTTATAAACGAAGAAGTAGATAGAATGTTAAAAGCAGGTATAATTGAACCCGCAATCAGCCCCTGGAGCTCTGCAGTCGTACTGGTAAAAAAGCCATCGGGTAAGTACAGATTTTGTGTTGATCTGCGCTCTATCAATAATGCGACAATTAAGGATGCATATCCTCTTCCTCAGGTTCAGGCAATACTTGACCGACTTAGGGAAGCAAGGTACATTACCACCTTAGATCTGCAAGATGGTTATTGGCAGGTGCCACATGAGAAAAACAGTAGACCTCTCACGGCCTTTACCGCACCATCCCGAGGCCTTTTTCAATTCAGAGTAATGCCGTTTGGGCTCCATTCAGCCCCCGCTACGTTCCAGGTTGTTGGACACAGTGCTGAGAGCAGATCTTGAGGACAAAGCGTTTGCGTATTTAGATGATATAATCGTCTTGAGGAAAACTTTGGACGAACATTTAGAGAACCTAAGGAAAGTTTTTGAGAGGTTCAGACAAGCCCGACTGCGTCTAAACTTGGAAAAAATAAAATTCTGCCAGACCGAACTAAAATATCTAGCGCAAATGGTAAACTCCCGTGGAATATGACAGATCCCGACAAAGTAAAAGCTTTAGTATAATATCCAGCCCCAAGAAATGTGAGAGAACTAAGAAGTTTCCTTGGATTGGCGGGGTGGTACAAACGATTCGGGCCAATTTACTCCAAGGTAACAGCACCGCTGAATCAGCTACTTCGTAAAAATGTTCGATGGAATTGGTCCGAGAAACACAACAAAACATTTAAGGAGCTTAAAGCACTTCTCACTAGCGCTCCCATACTGTCCTGTCCAGACTTTGCGAAGCAATTCTACATTCAAACCGACGCTTCAGACCTCGGACTAAGGACAACCCTCTTTCAACTATATGGGTCCAAAGAACATGTAATAGCCTATGCCAGCCGGAGCTTACATGACCACGAGAGGAAATACTCCACAACCTAAAAGGAGTGTCTTGCGGTAATATATGCACTAAGGAAATTCAGACCGTATATCGTAGGATATCACATTGTATTCATAACCGATCACCAGGCCCTGAAGTGGCTCCACTCTATGAAAACCCCCTCTGGGAGGATAGCCCGATGGGTTCTTTCAAGTGAGTTTCAACAGTACGACTTTGAGATTGAATACCGTAAGGAAAGTATGAATAAAGTAGCTGACGCTCTGTCCCGAAATCCTACCCCGAAACAGGAATCACCCGAAGAAGAGATTTTGAAGACCGAAGAAATTTTGGATCTAACGTGTAAGGTTAAACGTGACTGGTACGAAAATATGGTAAGCAAAGTCTCCAGATGGCCTGATAAATATTCCCGGTTTAAACTAGAAAAGGGAGCACTATACAAACATGTTTGGAACAACGTTGGTAGACGTGAAAGGCCAACTAACTCACCATGGAAACACTGTGTAGCAAAGCTCGAGAGGGCCAACATCCTTAAACAAAATCACGATGACCCCACTGCCGGACATCTTGGGATAGCGAAATCTTTGACAGAATACGCCGGAGTTATTACTGGCCAGGAATGTTTAAAGAGGTAGCCTGGTATGTAAGAAACTGTCCTTCGTGTCAAGAACATAAGTACCCAAATCAACAAGTTCTTGGGGAAATGCAGTTTAGGAATACCCCGGGACCGTGGCATTGTGTGAGTACGGTTTTAGTAGGTCCCTTCCCCAGGTCTACTAAAGGGAATAATTACATCCTCATGTTTCAAGACGCATTCACTAAGTGGGTAGAGTGTGCCGCTATCAGAGCCGCTAATGCCAAGACTATTGCGCAGGTGCTCAGGGAAAGAGTCATTCTAAGATTTGGTACTCCTCAAACACTGTTATCTGACAATGGATCTTAATATACAAGTAAGATCTAAAAACAGGTATGTATTGACTTTGGGATACAACAAAACTTTACACCCCCTTATACGCCTTAAGCGAACCCTGTTGAAAGGACAAACAAGGTGATCGAAACGATGGTAGCACAATATCTTGAAGAAACTCAAAAGAAATGGGATATACTGCTACCATAGTTCATGTCTGCGTATAATACTGCGACCCACAGTACTACGGGCTACTCACCAGCGTATTTGAACTATGGACGAGAATTAAGGACTCCACTTATGCTGGAACTACCCCAAGATCAGGAGACAACCCCCCAGGATAAGGAAAAAGAGTTAAAGGAAGTGTACTGGCTAGTCAAGAAGCATATAGAAAGATCCCATGGAAACCAGCGACATTACTTTAACCTTAGAAGGAGAAAGTACAAATCTAAAGTAGGAGATATGGTGTATTGCAGGGATCGACATTTATCTGACGCAAGCAAAGATATAAATTCAAAGTTATAAATGTAAGTATACGGGACCACACTTCATTACTAAGGTTTTATCCCTTGTTGTGATCGAAATAATGAAGGATGGAAAACCAATGAGATTTCACGTGAAGGACCTGAAAATTCACAATGAGAAAAAACAGAGAATGTTAAAAAATAGAAGTTATTTTTAGTTTAGGAAGTTGTTATATTCAGTTTGGTTTGTATTGTGTGCAGTGTAATATAAAAAAAGGTATTAGAAGTTTATGTGTCCGTAAAGAAAGAGGGGAGTGTAACGAAGTGTTTTGGTACATAGTCTAAAAGACGGTACACTAAGAGGTTTACCCCGGATCACCTCATACACAAATATTGTGACCCCGGGTAAAATCCTCGGAAACTACCCAGGGACAATTACGCAGGTAATTTTCTCTCAGGTAAATGTACTGGGGAAAGGAACTCAGTACCAAGTCCCAGGTACTGGGTGCCTCCCCCCACCCTTTGGGGAAATAATCCCCGACATAAAAGGAGATCATCATGGGTGGAAGAGACAGTTGGGCCCTCGCGGCCCGACCCACCGGACGAGCGTGTTGAGTCCCCGGTGGGCTGGATGGGCGTGCTGAGCCCCCAGGAAGGTGCATTGGCGTGTTGAGCCTGCACCTGCCGGATTAGCGTGTTTCCCATCTCTGGATTGGCGTGCTCAGCCTCCGGCGTTTCCCTGTTTTTCATTGGCGTATTAAATAAGATTGGAATGGTGTGCATTGGCTGATGCAATGGAGGCGTGTTAAAGTTATTTTTTCTCGGTGCATTGGCGTGTTAAATGCAGGCTATTGGCGTGTAAGCCTCCGGTATTTGTGCATTCGTGTTAAAAGAGGCTGGATTGGCGTGCTGAGCCTCCGGATTTGTTTTGGTGCACGTGTCTAAAATGCACGGTGGATTGAGGTTTACCCGGATCACCTCTCGGTGCTGGCGAAACCTGCACCGGCTGGATTGGGGAACCTCCGGTACTTCCCGGTGCATTGGGTACTGGGCTGGATTGGCGTCTGACCTCCAATTTCCCCCGTCCCTTTCCCCGGTGCATTGGGGAGATCATCACGGTGGATTGGACGTTGGGCCCTCGCGGCCCCACCGGACGAGCGTGTTGAGCTCCCGGCTGGATGGCGTGCTGATCGTCCCCCAAGGTGCATTGGCGTGTTGAGCCTGCACCGGATAGCGTGCCCGGCGGATTGGCGTGCTCAGCCTCCGCGTTTCCCTTCTCGGTGCATTGGCGTGTTAAACCTGCACCGGCTGGATTGGCGTGTTAAGCCTCCGGTACTTCCCTTTTCTCGGTGCATTGGCGTGTTAAACCTGCACCGGCTGGATTGGCGTGCTGAGCCTCCGGAATTTCCCCCCGTCCCTTTCCCCGGTGCATTGGTGTGTCGAGCCTGCACCGGCTGGATTGGCGTGCTGAGCCTCCAGCGTTTCCCTTCCCTCGGTGCATTGGCGTGTTGAGCCTGCACCGGCTGGATTGGCGTGCTGAGCCTCCGGCATATCCCTCCGTCCCTTCCTAAGGTGTATTGGCGTGTTGAGCCTGCACCCGCTGGACTGGCGTGTTGAGCTTCCGGCGGATTCCAACCCCTCCCTTTTTATGGGAGCCTTTATTAATGCGGTATCTGTTGCAGAGAGGCAGTCAAGACCTTGGCGTCGGCCAAGAAGGTCCGAACCACAGAAGATCGTCGACGGGCAGTCCCGGCGATTTTCGAGCATCGTCCGAGAGGAGCTTCGAAGCACCGAGTTACAGAGGATAAGCAGCTAAAATAGATCGAGGATTGGGACCTAGATCTTACGAGTTGTAAATATTATAAATACTGTAGCAGTAGAGTGAATAAATCGATAAGTTAAGACCAATCTGAGTGTTGTCACTGAACCCAAGACTGACCCGTTCTTTTAGTGTAGTGAGTTAGTCTGTAAAGGACTTCTCCAACATAGACTGGAAAACTCCCTTACAGTGGTCAAAATAAAAACTGTTTATGCTAGAAATACCTACTTTCAGTGTTCCTCACAGCAGCAAACCTGCATACTCTTTCCTATGATAGTCTTATGGAGAATATGCAAATAACTAGCTGCCATATTTATCGTCAAATAGTTATAAAAAATGCATATATTATTATTTATTATAATATTATTGAATTGGAAATTCACTGAGTACACAGATCTGCTGCGATGTGGGTACTCTTCCTTTATTGGCAAAATGTTTCGGCATTTTTACCCCCTCCACAGCAGACCTGCGATGACAAGTTTTATAAATATCTGTCGATAAACATGAGAATTATTTGACTATTCTCCATAAGATTAACGTGGGGAAAAGTGTGCAGGTTTGCTGCTGTGAGAAACACTGAAAGTAAGCATTTCTACCAAAAACAATTTTTATAATTAACATTTTTGCCAACTTTCATCAACATCTGTCTGTAAATAAAGGTGTTCCTTACATGACTAACATGGGAAAAGAGTATGCAGGTTTGCTGCTATGATAAACACATAAACTATGATTTTTAAGCATAAATGGGTGAACCTCAACCACATAAAGCTAAATATAAATTTTTATCCAAAAATATTGGTTAATAAGTGAAATATTAATTTTTCCTTATCCTCCATAAGATTAACATTGGAGCCTCAAAATACAACGTACTGTGTTTAGATTTTTTTATATCTCGGTAACCGTTGGAGATAGAAAAAAACTTTAAGAAACTAAATTGTGTAGTTTTTTAAGCTGATTTTAGTGGTGAAAGATTAAATCTAAAAGATTTTTAGATCTAAAAAAAGGTGTTCCCTACATGACTAACATGGGAAAAGAGTATGCAGGTTTGCTACTATGATAAACACATAAACTATGATTTTCAAGCATTTGAAGCACAAGTTCTTAACCACATGAAGGTGAATACACAGTTTAATCTACTAATATTGATTGATTAGTGAAATATTGGTTTTTATTTATCCTTCATAAGATTAAATTGGAGCCCCAAAATACAGCGTACTATTTTTTAATATCTCTATAACCGTTTCAGATAGAGAAAAATTTTAAGGAACTAAAGTGTGTAGTTTTTGAGCTGATTCTAATGGTAAAAGATAAAATTAGAAAATTTAAAAAATTGCATGAAAACGTAAAACCAATTTTGGGGTACAACCCCCCCCCCCAAACTACCTGTATATATATATATATATATATATATATATATATATATATATATATAAATAAATTTTAACGACTGTTGTTTTAGGCCTCTGGGTACCTTATTACGGCAATAGCTTCTTCCCTATGGGAAATTCGCTAAAAGAATACAAAGAGTCTGCTAAACTTCCACCATCTTGCATTTTTACTGTCACATGAGCAATGAGCAAAATTAAAACTTGTTACCCTGAAAAAGATTTTTAATTTTTTATTCATTCGGTAGTTTCTACTAATCCAAATTGTCTTTATTTAAAAATTAGTTTGAAGTTAAATTATGTTCTTCTGAAATATAATCAGCCCGATATAACCTGATTGAGACTTTACCTTACCTTTTTGGAATCGGTCAGTAATATTATAAAAACACATGTTTTAGGAATACCTACTTTATCATACACTCTTTGAGTAGATGAGGAAATTGAACTTCTAATCAGATAGATCGCTAATAAAGTGTGCTTAAAAATGTCACCAAATTAAATGGTATCTGGTGCAGAACAACGCTGTTACTATTTGAATTAAGCATTGTTCTATTTGTAAGTAGGTGAAAATACGTACCGTAGGTATTGCAGACTCTTGACACCCTGAGTCTTTGATTACCACTTCATATTACCTTCATAACAGATAAGCAATGTTTGAATTTGTACACAAAAAAGCAACAAGCCTTCTCAGCAACAACTCTTTCATACTCTTAAAACAACAAAAACGATCAATATAGATTTAGAGTATGGTTTACCTAACAAACTACAATATTGTGAGGGCGCTTCCAACAAAACACTAGGGCCGGTTGACGAGATCGGGGTTTCGTAGTCCGGGGTTATCGTTGGTCTCGGCCAAATTTAACCCCGGACTAAAAATCGGCTTGACGAGACAGAGATTAAAATGCATTTGGTCGAGAGCAAGCTTAGCCGAGACCAACGCTAGTCCTGGGTTAACAGCGGGGAATGGCAGGGAATTTTCGCTGGGAAGGTTGGCAAGGGCCACATCCGCTATATCTTCCTGGCTACTCTTTTCTTTCGCGAAATGTCCCAAAACCAAAACAATGGGATGGCATTGCAGGGTGGGGTTTTTAATAAATAAAAGCGTAAACCCACACACATGTGAATATAATATTAATGTAATTTATTTATAGACAAACAAAAATTATATTATAAAATAAGTAAATCATATATGTATGCTTTTTCTTTGACTAAA